>JAWUZG010000353.1:1200000-1606942 GCA_036785705.1 Acanthornis magna
GGCTTTTTAACCTTCCTCCCCAAATTTGCCCTCCCCGCGGATGCTGGAAATGAGAAATTAATTCAGGTGGTTTATGCCAGAGCGATTTCTATCCGTGCTGGAGAAGCGGAGGAACTCTGTGCTCCTTCAGGGCACAGGGGGAGTGGAAAATGGAGGCTGCGATCGCAAGCAGCAATTACGTGCTCGGGGTTGGCAAGGAGGAGGTTTCGGTTTGGAGGGGAAAACCAACACCCGGGTGCCAAAATAACAGTGGAAATAACCTTGGGAAGGCCCCCGGGGAGGGGAGAGAAGAAGCGAAGTGGGAAAGGTGGAGGTGGGAGGATGCTCGGGATCGGGGGTGTCCGAACCCTCCGGGCGATGTTGGGAATGTCCTGACTCGTGGGGGGCAAAAATTCTGGGCTGGGGGCCCTGGGAGTTCGCTCCCTGAAAATGTCACCTCTGGGTTTAGACATCTCCCCCTCACCCTTCTCTTTTAAGCCCCCCAAACAATGGGGGAAAATGTCACCACTGGGTTTAGACATCTCCCCCTCACCCCCTTCTCTTTTAACCCCCAAACAATGGGGGAGCAGCTGGCAGCCGAGGGAAAACACAAAACCCTCCGAGAAGAAATTCCCCACCAGCGCCAGCCTCGAATCAGCCCTGAGTAAACAAGAGCCGGGCAGGAGCGGAGCCCTGCCTGCTAAGGAGACGCTGGAAATGTCTATTTTTAGGCGGCAATGGCAGGGAAAGAGCAGCCCCCCATCCCCCGGCGATAAAAGCCCCCTCGCCTCTGGGTTTATCCCTCCCGGAGCCCCCGCGCCCCATTTCCCCGACACTCACCGGCTGCGAGCTCGCTCAGAGGTGATTCAGCCACGGAGCTCCGGCGGGGAATAAATAGCGAGAGGGAGGAGCTGCCTCCTGCGCAGCCCAGCCTGGCCAGCATCCACCCCCTTCCCGGGGGAACACCGCGGCCAGGGCCCCCAAAGCGGGGCTTCACCCTAAAACACCCATCCCCTTCCCGAGGGAACAACGCCAGCCCCCCCAAAGCCGGGCTTCGCCCCAAAACATCCCCCCCTCTTCTCCGGGGGAACCCCGCCAGCCCCCCCAAACCCGGGCTTCACCCCAAAACATCCATCCCCTTCCCGGGGGAACACCGCGGCCAGGGCCCCCAAAGCGGGGCTTCACCCCAAAACACCCATCCCCTTCCCGGGGGAACACCGCGGTCAGCCCCCCGCGAACCCCGGCTTCACCCCAAAACATCCATCCCCTTCCCGGGGGAACACCGCCAGCCCCCCCAAAGCCGGGCTTCACCCCAAAACATCCATCCCCTTCCCGGGGGAACACCGCGGCCAGGGCCCCCAAAGCCGGGCTTCACCCCAAAACATCCATCCCCTTCCCGAGGGAACACCGCCAGCCCCCCCAAAGCCGGGCTTCACCCCAAAACACCCATCCCCTTCCCGAGGGAACACCACCAGCCCCCCCAAAGCCGGGCTTCACCCCAAAACATCCATCCCCTTCCCGGGGGAACACCGCGATCAGCCCCCCCAAAGCCGGGCTTCACCCCAAAACATCCCCCCCTCTTCCCGAGGGAACACTGCCAGCCCCCCCAAAGCCGGGCTTCACCCCAAAACATCCCCCCTTCTTCCCGGGGGAACACCGCCAGCCCCCCCAAAGCCGGGCTTCACCCCAAAACATCCATTCCCTTCCCGAGGGAACACCGCCAGCCCCCCCCAAGCTGGGCTTCACCCCAAAACATCCATCCCCTTTCCCGGGGGAACACCGCCAGCCCCCCCAAATCCGGGCTTCACCCCAAAACATCCATTCCCTTCCAGAGGGAACACCACCAGCCCCCCCAAAGCCGGGCTTCACCCCAAAACATCCATTCCCTTCCAGAGGGAACACCGCCAGCCCCCCCAAAGCCGGGCTTCACCCCAAAACATCCATTCCCTTCCAGAGGGAACACCGCAGCCAGAGCCCCCCAAAGCCAGGCTTCACCCCAAAACATCCATTCCCTTCCAGAGGGAACACCGCAGCCAGAGCCCCCCAAAGCCAGGCTTCACCCCAAAACATCCCCCCCAATGCCAGCAGCCAAAGGAGCGCCTGGAAAATCACAGCGCTCCAATGGTTTTATGGAAGGGCCCTCGGGGTTGGAGGCTGATTGAAAAATCTTGGAATATTGCGGCGTTTGGACTTCGTACTGAGGAAATATCAGGGTTTGCGGCCTGATGGGAAATCTCGGGAAATTGCAGCGCTTCGGTGGTTTATGGAAGAAATGTGGGTGGGACCACCAGGATTTGGGGGGGGGTTGGGAATCTTGGAAAACTGCAGAATTTTGATGGTTTATTGAAGAAATATCAATGGAATCGGTGGGATCTGGGGCTGGTTTGGAAGTCTCGGAATATGCAGCATTTGGATTTTATATGGAAGAAATATCAGGGCTTGGGGCTGATCTAAAAATCTTGAAAAATGCAGCACTTGAATGATTTTATTGAAGAAATATCAGGGCTTTGGGCCGATTTAAAAATCTTGGAAAATTGCAGCATTTGGATTTTATACTGAAGATATATCAAGGCCTGAGGCTGGGTTGGGAAATCTTGGAAAACTGAGGTATCTCAATGGTTTATTGAAGAAATATTGAATGGAATGACAAGGTTTGGGGCTGGCTGGGAAATCTCGGAATATTGCAGCATTTGGATTTTATACTGACAAAATATCAGGGCTTGGAGCTGTTTTGGGAATCTTGGAAAATCACAGAGCTTTGATTTTTTATTGAAGGAGCATCAGGGTTTGAGGCCGATTTGGAAATCTTGGAAAATTGCACCCTTAGGATGGTTTACTGAAGAATATCAATGGGATCAGCAGGGTTTGGGGCTGGGCTGTAAATCTCACGGTTGAGGCTCTGGGAGAGACAAGAATGCTTTTAGCGGTTGCTGGCTGCAGCTCCAAGTCCATTATCCCACGAATCAGAGATGCTCTGAGGGTTGATGGAGGGGAAAGAAAACCAGCTCAGATCTATGAGAGAAAGGATGAGTTTGTCTTCCTAATTTGTCTCCCCCCCCAGAGGAGTAAAACTCATTCCTGCAGCTGTACTTTGTGTCGAGGTATCCTGATGTTTAATGGGAGGAAATGCCACAGAAAGCAATTAAAAACTCTATGGAATGCTCATGGCAAACTGGGGATGTTTAGAAGGGTAGACGCCCATGGCTGGAATATATAGAGACCTAAAGAGCAGAATGCGGGGGCTAAAAATTCCCAGCTTTTAGGGTTAGAATGAGCCCTAATAAACAGTTTGAATTCAGAGAAAGTTGGGAGGATTCTGTGGCAGTTGGGAGGTGCAAATAAATGGAAATAAATTGCATTGAGATTGATTTGCATTGAGCCTGGGCTGATCCCCAGTGTGGGCAGCAGCTCTGGGGGATTCTGCCCCTCGGCCCCGCTCAGGTGAGAGCTCACCTGCAGAGCTGGGACCCCAACTGGAGGTGTGGAGCTGTCAGAGCAGGGCCAGAGGAGGCCACGGAGCTGCTCCAGGGCTGCAGCCCCTCTGGAGCCAGGCTGGAGAGCTGGGGGTGTTCCCCTGGGGAGGAGAAGGCTCCAGGGAGAGCTCAGAGCCCTTGCTGTGCCTGAAGGGCTCCAGCAGAGCTGAGGGGGACTGGGGACAAAGGATGGAGGGACAGGACACTTTCAATCTCCCCTTTTCCCACTGGGAAAGGGGAGATTGAACTGGGATTTGGGAAGGAATGAGGGTAGGGAGGGGCTGGGATGGAATTCCCAGAGAATCCCTGGATCCCTGGAGTGTCCCAGGCCAGGCTGGAGCACCCTGGACAGTGGGAGGTGTCCCTGCCCACGGCAGGGGTGGCACTGGATGGGATTTAAGGTCCTTCCAACCCAAACCATTCCAGGATTTTATGATTCTAACACATGACACAGCCAAAACCCTCCCGAGGTTTTGCTGCCCAAAAGAGCCAGACCAGGAATGAGCACCACAGCAATGCTCCCACCCCCGGAGCACAGAGCAATCTGGGCCCAAAGGGCATTTTGCCCTGAGGCTCCACAGCCTTGAGATCCATCTGCCTGGTTTATGTTCAAAAAATAACAGCAATTTCTGTCTGGCAGGGAAATGGGCTGTGCCGGGAAAACGCGGTTATTAATTTAGAGAGGAGAAAATTAAATAGGCAGGATTAGGGTCTGTGTGCCTGTGGAAACCCTGTCCTGCAGGAGGTGTTTATTCCATGTGGGAAGGTGCAGATGGCTCCTGATTCTCTGATTTGGGTCTAAATACCCATCCAAAGCCCATGCCAGGAAATGAAAGAAAGTGGGAATGGGCCGGTCGGGATGAACTATTCCTGCGTAAATCTAAATGTCAGCATTTTAGTGTAATAATTTATTTCAGAAGATGTTCTGGTCCTGTCTGTGGAAATAGAGAAATTTTGCCAGACCCCAGCTACGAATCAAGCAGGAGCAGCCTATAGATTATTAATAAATTTTTAATTTATTGTGGAACTACCCCGCCCAGTGTATCCATGGCATCTCTTTAATGGTTTTTTAGCATCCCAGGGTAAAATTTCTCTCAGCCTCAATGCAGGAGATCCATCAATCTCCTCTGGAGGTTTGGCCCTTCTTCATCCACAGTGGAAATAATGCCACGGGCTCCGTGCCAGCTTAGAAATCATTAATGGGTTGAGTTTTTCTTGTAACAGCTGGAAAACGCTGACTTCGGTTTAATGATGAGCTGGGGAAGGAGGCAGGGTCATCTCCTTCATTGCCTCCCATTGATTTTATTTTATTTTTTATTGCTTTAATTCACACAATGCACTTTTATTCACACAGCTCTGGGTTTGCTTGGAGAATGAGTTGCAGCAAAGGCAGGGAAGGCATCAGATAGTTTGTGGGAGAAGGTTTTGGGTTATTCTGGAGGGGTTTGGACAGTGAGTGAAGTCCCAGGGCCTGTCCCTGGAGCCAGAAAAAAATCTGAACTCAAGCTCAAATTCCACTTAATTCATCCAGAAACCTCTTAAAACCCTCCAAGGAGAGAAATAATCAGGAACAATTGTGTTCAGAGAGTTAATGAAACGTGTTTTGCAGAGCTTGGTTTACTTTCTAATGGAATAATCACCATGGGATAGTCTCCTTGAAGCAAAACTCCCAGGATTTTTCTCGGGAAGGTGAGTTTTGGCTCCTGCCTGGATGAGAACATAGAAAATGCAATTTGAGGACAAAAAGGAGTGATGGCAGAGCAGGGAAGGAAAGCCCCGGGGGCACTTCCCTCCCAGCCAGGAGGAAATCTGCCTCTCAGGTTGTTATTTTCGCCTCCCAGTGTGTAATTAAAGATTTGAAACTCTACAAGGATATTTTGCGTTTTTTTCATGGTGAGACCTTCATTGCTCACGTGGGCTGTGCTGAGGCTCACAGCCCTGCGGAGTCCAGGAAGGGTAGCTCTCCTTCCAGAGGAAAAAATGTCATTT
The DNA here is from genome assembly GCA_036785705.1 of Acanthornis magna. NCBI lineage: Eukaryota > Metazoa > Chordata > Aves > Passeriformes > Acanthizidae > Acanthornis > Acanthornis magna. Next base: position 1,205,442 of record JAWUZG010000353.1, read on the forward strand.
TTGGCCCATTTTTAGTGTCAGAAAGGCTTTTCCATGCAGTGCATGGGAATCTTGGCCTGCGTCGTCATCCTGTGTTCAACTGCAGGATTTCCCCACTCATGGCTGGAATTCCTCCTTTGCTCTTGGCACCCTGAAGTTTTCCTGTACAAAGGAAAAAATACGATAAAAGGTTTAAAAAAAAAATGGTAAAAGGAGTTCAGGGCCAGGCTGGACAGGGTTTGGAGCAACCTGGGCTAGTGGAAGGTGTGACATGGAAGGTGTCACCCCAAGGCAGGGGGTGACATTTAAGGTCCCTCCAACCCAAACCATTCCATGATTCTGTGACTATAAACTTTTAGCCTTTTCTGTGCAGGAAAACAGGCCGGGAGGAAAAAATGGCAGGAGCAGGACATGAATTCCACACATTTCCAGGGCGTCACAGGTTACGTAACCCACGATGGGGAGGAGGAGAAGTCCCTAATCCCAGAGACACGTCAGGGCACGAGCAGCGTGCCAGGGGAGGGAAGCCACGGAGGGGAAAATCATCGGGCCAAACTTTCCATCCCACACCTCCTGCTGCTTCCACAGGGCTTTTCTCCTTGGCCAGAGGCGGCTCTGCTGCGAAGCCAAGGAGTTCATGGAAAGAATAAATCAGTTTATGGCTGTGCAGTCAGTGAGGCTCGGGGCTGGGAGGAGTTTGTCCCTTCCGTGTGGCTCTGCGTCCTCAGCAGTGATGTCATTTTGGAACAGGATCCTCGGGCAGATGTGACTCAGGATCACACCAGGATCCTGTCCTGGTTTGGGGCAGAAAACAGCAAATCAGGCAAAGCTTTGTCTCGTCATGCTCCAAATCCAGATCCTTGAGGGTGCAGATCCGCCAAATTAATGTAATATTTATTTATCTTTGGTGGGAGTGGCAACTGGAATATAAAATCTTGGAGGCTGCACTCACCCTCCTGAGATTTACTGTGAGAAAAGGCCTTAAAAACCTCTAAATGGCTCATCCATGGGGTTACAAATGTTCTTCTATGGGGTTATAAATGTTCATCCTTTGGGGTTATAAATGCTCATCTCTGGGGTTATAAATGTTCATTCATTGGGGTTAAAAGTGTTCATCTATGGGGTTAAAAATGTTCATTTATGGGGTTATAAATGTTCATATATTGGGGTTATAAATGTTCATCTATAGGGTTATAAATGTTCATCCATTGGGGTAATACTCCTCCACAGGGCCAAAAATGTTTATCCATAGGGTCAGAAATGTTTATCCATAGGGTTAGAAATCCTTATCCATAGGGTTAGAAATGTTTATCCATGGGTTATAAATGTCCATCCAGCAGCTCCAATCTGATTAGGAGTGCCACAGCCCTGCTCCTGCGCTCGCTGCTATTCCAGGCAGTGACACAAATAAGCTCCTTAGGGGTGGGAAGGACCCTCCCCTCCCTGATGCCTTCCCAGTGATGCATCAAGGCCTTGGAGATAACCCAGATGTGAGAGAGCTCCCAAAAATGTGCCTTTGACCTCTCCCAGGTGTCACCTGGGTGCTAGAAGGTAAAATAACAGCCTTTATTAAAAAAAAAAAATAAATAAAAAAGCTTATTTGGAAATATTTTTTCCTTTTGGAATAAAAACCAATAATAAAAGTGCTTTGAAGTGGGGGGAGGGGGTGGTGGAAATCGAGTTTGTGTATTTGAGCCTCAATCTGGATTAATTTATGGGAGATGAGAGAAGTCAGTCCTTGTTCAAAGATAGTATTTTCTGTCTGCTCCAGTTCCAGCCCAGCATCGGATTTAAAAATAACCTCCCCCAGTGCCTTGGGAGCAGCTGCTGCGGGACACCAACAATTCCCTCTGTGTCTGGGAAAGCCTTCCCAGAAAGGGCTCCTTATGTCCTTTGCCATCAATGAATCTCCTGTTTTCTGCTCAGAAAATGACCTGGACTTTGAGCTCTTTCAAAACACGATGTTCCTCCCTAAAGCTTCAGGAACAAACTCCTTCCCGGAAATCCTAGAATTCCCTTAAACTCCCCTGAACTTCCATTACCCACAGCTGGCTCCTTCTCAGGAAAAGCTGAATATCCCTATTTTTTTTTTTTCCTCGGCGCAGGGTTTGTCACACATGACTCACCGGGAGGCTTTCCTTTCTTCCTTTCCTTCTCTCGCATGTATTTTTAACTCGCAATCCCCTGGAAGGGCTTTCTGGAGAGCATTGGATGACATAAGGCGGTGACGCTGAGGTCACTCCTCCAAAATAACCCGGGATGGGCACGGACCTCCCGTTCCCATTGTTTTGGCATCGCTCATCCCAGGGCAGCTCGGAACCTGCTCAGGGGAGTTGCAGGGAATGTGTCACTGTGAGCTCAGGGCTTGTAGGAACCTATTCTTGTAGGAATCTATTTCAAAATCCGAAATTCGGTGTTTAAATGTTGGGTTCCCCCGCGGGCGGGAGGGGGAATCCGATCTTGTTTTGGAGGTGTGATGGATTCGGGAAGAACATCGACGGTCTTGGTGCTCCTCGTGGATTCCTGGCTGGGTTGAGTTGAGAAAGGGGTGGAAAAAATCAGTTTTCCCTCTGGGAAAAGGGGAAGAGCTGGAGTGAGCTGTGGGTGAGTTGGAGAAAGCTGAACCCGAGGAAAATACAGATAATTACTTAATTTCTTTTTTTTTTAATAATAAAAAGAAAAATCTAAAATTTTTTAAAATTTTGAATTTTTTTTTTAAAACGTCAAGCAATGGACTGAAACAAGGGCCAGTTTGGAGACAGAGAAATATTTTTTAAAAATACATTTAAAATTTAAACTTAAAATATTTTTTTAAATCCTGTTTTCCTTTGATACAGCTATTTTTGGTGCAGGTCTTTGCCATGTTTATTCACCTGAGAGCACAACAAGCTTTCCCCTCCCCTGACCTGCTTTGCTCCTCTCACACTCGGTGAGGATGAGATGATTAAACCCAACTCGCTCACAAAAAAGCGCTGTAAATCCTCTTAGTCCACTCGGACTTTACCTCCATGGAAAGCGTTCCCAGAGCTGGGACTTTATGGGGTTTCACCCCTTTTACTCTGGGTGTAAGTGAGAATAAACAAACTGGCCTTGGGAAATGAGTGTCAGAATGGGGTCAGAATTTCATCCCTTAGGATTTATGATCTGTTGGAAGGGTTTCCCATGGGATGTGAGCCCTCCCTTCCATTTCGGAGCACCTCCCAGCTGCGATGCTGACCCAAAACCACACACGACTCAGCCCAAAGTTTTTCTGTCCCCTAAAACAGCAATTTAAAGGCTCTTTATAAAGTTTATCTTTATCCATGCACCGAAGAGGTTTTGTACACCAAATATTCCCGCATTAAATGTCAAACCTGCCCCGCGTGTTCCCTTTTATCTCGGAAGGGGAGCTGCCCGTGAGGAAAGGCTTTGCCATCGCCTGCGTGGGAGCAGGAACGAGAAACAATCGGAGTCTGGCAGGAGGAGAAGCCCAGGGGAGGCGGCACTGCTCCCGAGATGCTCAAGATGCTCCTGCGGGGTTGTCATGGGCACGCTGCTCCCCCGGCGCCGTCTCCATGGCGACGGAGGGATGCGAGGGATGCAGGAATGGCGCTGGCAGCTGAAACGCTGCTCGTGCTGCCGCAGCTGGTGTAAATAAATCATGCTCGGAACCATCCAAGAGGTTTGTCCCCGGGAAAGACTGCGGGGTTTTGGTTGGAACTTGAAGGCAGTTGAGATTCCAAATGATTTTGTTTAGGAAAAACTGTGACCCGCAGTGTCTCCCCGGAGGTGTTTCTGCGGTGGATTCCCTGCAGCCCCAGGCACTCAGAGGAGGCTCACGTGGTTTTATTCACCCTGCGCCTACACGATTGAAAATCCCTGATAAAATTCCTGCTTCTGACCCCAGATCATGCGATGGGAATGGCTGCCCTGAGAAATGAATCCGTGTATGGACGAGGAAGTTGAACTTTGACAGGGACAAGGAGAAGGAAATGTTTTGAAATGAGGGTTTTTTCCCCAGCTAGAAATATTTTGGATAGAAACAAAAATGGTTAATATGGCCTGGAGCTGGGGCATGCCAGTTTTAGGGGTTGAGTTGAGACATCAGAGTTGACAGTTCTCCCAAAGGATTTCTCCTTAATTTTATCTCCTCAACTTTTCCAAAACAACTCCCAGTGCTGCAGGTCTCAGCCTGGCTGGAGACCACCAGGGCAATTAAAGTCATGTTAAATCTGTGCAGAGAGCTGGAATTACAAGGGAAGGAGCCCACAGGATTTTCAGGGCTTGGGATTGCCGTGACCCACGTGCCATCAAGAGGGAAAACCCAGAGGTACCAAGCACAAGCTGCAAAGCATTTTTATCTTGGAGGATGGAGGAGAATGGTTTGCAAATGATGGAAATAAACCTTGCTGTGAGTGCACAGCACCAGAGGGCAAAGCCCAGCCTGGGAAAGGTTTTTTCACCCCAGAGATGGGCAAAAAGAACTTTTTCTCTCCCTGCAATTCTCCCTAAAGCCCCCTCTGACTGACACACACCACTCGAACGTGCTCTTTTCCCAGCAGCTCCGGTGACCTTGGCCCTGGCTGGGCTCTCCGAGCATTTTCCAGCAAGCCCAGAGGGACTCTGGGGAGAGAACAATGATCCAAATACAGAAAATGAAGAAAATTTGTGGATTGACCCCAAAAAAAATGTGCGGGCCAGGACTCAGTGTTTATCCTCAGCTCATGGGGTCGGAGCACTGAGTCCTCCTGGAAGCAAGGCCCCATCCATAAGTTAAAAAATTAAAATAGCAAATAATCTAAAATTATTAAATAAAAAAAATTAAATAGCAAATAATAATCAGCATTAATAAAACCCAGTTTGTTTTTTCCCAGGGTGTTTTCTTGTCTGTATTCAGGCCTGGAACCTCTGTGCCTCCAAAATATTTTTGGGGTATGGATAATCCAATCAGTTCCCATATTAAAAACAAAGGAAAATGGGAGCAAAACCTCTGGGAATTGGTTTCTCACAAAGCGGAGCTCATTTGGGAGCCTGGGTTAAGGAGTCAGTGGGCAATCCATGCCTGAAAAAAATGGAAGTTTGGTACAATTACATCAACTCCTCAGCTGAGATGAAATGAAATCAAGCTGAGAATTGGGATCTCATTCCTCCCTCACTAATTGTCGGCGCCCTGCTGCACAAACAGCTTAAAAAAGAACATTTTGGGGATGGGGATGAAATTTTGAGCAACTCTCCACGGCAGCTGTTTTGTGCCTAAGCGTCCTGAGCTGTTTTTAGGAGATGATGAGAAAAACAGATGGAAGAGGTCACAGATCCTTTCACTGGGAAAAAAAAGGGAGGATGGCGTTCATTGAAAAATGGGGGAAAAGAAGGGAAATGAAATAAGAATAGTAGAATTCAATGCCGTTATAATTGCAGGAATAGACTGATTCTGGAGAAAACGGCAGGACTTTTCCTGCATTTCTTCTCAGTTCCGGGAATAGAGAAGAACAATTCGTGCCCTGAAATAGGAATTGGTGGGGAGCAGCACCTGGGCTGAGCAGAGCTCCCAACCCCGCAGGGACAGCTGACAGCGCTGCTGCCTCTGAATTATTGATTATCTATTAATTATAGACACTCCCCGGGGTCAGCACGAGGAAGGTGAGGTGTCCCAGGGGTTGAATTCCAAGCGGGGGTTTGAGGAGGGAAGTGGTTTAATCAACACCGGTTTAGTTAAGCCCTTAGAAGTCAAAGAACACAGACCCTGACAAACTGAGACAGAAAAAAAACCCTCTGACAGAAGAGACACCAAATCATAAAAAAAATACATTTAGGAGCTGGAAAGGAGCTAATTTCAGTCTTTAATTTATCAATACAAGTAATGGAGAAAAGGTGCCTTTGTGAGGGGGCCTTTTGGGGGGGATTGGAGGTTAATCATAAATCCTGACTGTTCTTTGGGTGAGGAATCATTATCCAGCTTGTCCTCACTTTTTTTTTTTCCCCCCCTAGTGGATAAAGTGCCCTCCAGTTGGTTTAGGACAATTTTCTGGATTATTCTTTGGTGTTTTACCATTAACTCAAAGATCCTCACATTTTTAATCCACCTCCCTCCCAGGCAAGGAACAGGAATATTCAGTGGGGACCATGGATCTGTAACAAACATTTATTTTGGGGTGAATTCCTCAGCCATTCATTATTTATCTGTTATTTCTGTAACCCACATACAAGAAATAACTTCGGGAAGAAGAACTGGCTGAATTCATCTCGTTTGTTTGCAAACAAACGTTGGATTTGATGACCTCAAAGGTCTTTTCCAGCCTAAACAACTCTGTGTTTGTTTCTATGATTTCTTTAATCAGTGGATGGACTCAGTAAATATTATTGCTTTTATGTTATTTAACATTTAAAGTAGATAATCCCTTCGCTCTCCCGCACCACCAAGTGGGTATTACAGTATTTAAAACATGGGACTGCCGTGGAGAGTGGCTTATAAAAATAAGGCAAACCTTTCCTTTTTAATTATCTCAGAATTTTGTGAATTTAGGCCTTCAAAACACATCCAGCTGGGAGTATTTTATTTTCTGGTAAGAGCACCACTTTTCCACACACCTCTCCCCACCACAACCCCCTCCGACCACAAAATACACCATTTTAACACTGATTTTTCACGCCATCAGACGGTTTCCAGATGGGCTGAGGACATCCCTGGGGATTGGGGGTTCCTGCAGAAATCCTTCAGGCTTCAACTCCCTAAATCCCTTTGGAAAAAACCTTTCCAATGCTGACCTCTGCCGGCGAGGAACTGCTCAAAGCCAGCTGGCTCTGGGCAGAAATAACCTAAATAATGCATAAACCAGGTGTTTTGACTATTGCTGGCTGTGGGCAGGAAAAGCCTTTCAATAATGCATAAAAATGGGGCATTTCTCTCTTGGCTGGCAAAGGGAGAGCGATTCAGGGAGGGAAATACCGGGAAATCCTCGTTTGGTGGATCTGCAAACTCCTGGGTGGGTTTTGTGGATGATTTGCTGGTTGGACAGAGCCCTCGGAAATCAGGGGATGAAGGGTGTGAATGAAAAGCAGGAATTTCACACCGGAAAGGCAAACCGGGAGGCAAAGCCCTGCCTGGGCTTCTTTGGGATGGGGGGAGGAGCCCCTGCCCACGGCAGGAGATGGAGTGAGAGGATTTTTTAGTGTCCCTCCCAACCCAAATCGTTGCATGGTTGTGCCCACAGCTGACGCCCCTGCACTGGCAGTTCTCGGCCCTGAGCGCCCACCTCTAATTAAGCTCTAATTAACAGCGGCCAGAGGTCAGGAGGGCCCCGAGCCCTGCGGGGGGAGGGGGGGGTGTGATATGGGTCTTGGGGGTGGAAATGAGGGTCCCATGGGCCACCACCAGGGGCTTGGTCCATCCACAGCCCCAGAGCCCCCTTGGCCCTGGAGCCCCCTCAGACCTGGCCCTGGAGCCCTCTTGTCCATGTCACCCTCATGTCCGTGTCACCCTCATGTTCGTGCCACCCTCATGTCTGTGTCACCCTCATGTTCGTGCCACCCTCATGTCTGTGTCACCCTCATGTCCCTGTTACCCTCATGTCCGTGTCACCCCCATGTCCGTGTCACCCTCATGTCCCTGTCACCCCCATGTCCATGTCACCCCATCCGTGTCGCCATGTCCGTGTCACCCCCGTGTCCCCGTTACCTACGTGTCCGCGTCACCCTCAGATCCGTGTCACCCCCATGTCAATGTCACCCTCATGTTCATGTCACCCCCATGTCCCTGTTACCCTAATGTCCATGTCACACCCATGTCTGTGTCACCCCCATGTCTGTGTCACCCTGTCCATGTCATCCCCATGTCCATGTCACACCCATGTCCATGTCACACCCATGTCTGTGTCACCCCCATGTCCATGTCACCCCCTCAGCCCCAGAACCCCCTTGGCCACAGCCCCAGCTCCAGAGCCCCCTCAGCCATGGCCCCTCCTCAGTCCTGGAGTCCTCTTGGCCCCTGAGGCCCCTTAGCCATGGAGTCCCCTTCCCCCAGCCTCAGAGTCCTTTCAGCCTCACATGGAGAGCCCCTGTCCCCAATTCCCCTGAGCCATGGGCTCCCCTCAGCCCCAGAGTCCCTTCAAACTCCAAGCCCTCTTGGCCCCAGAGCCCCCTTGGCCACAACCCCAGCGCTAAAGCCCCCCTTGGCCCCAGCGACACCTTAGCCCCAGAGTTCCCCCCCTCAGCCCCTTGGCCCCAGAGCCCCCAGCCCTGAAGATCCCCTTGGCTGTGGCAACCCCTCAGCCCTGGAGCCCCTGAGATCCCTCAGTCCCACAGCCCCCTCGTCCCCAGAGCCCCTCAGCCATGGGCTCCCCTCGTCCCCAGAGCCCCTCAGCCATGGGCTCCCCTCATCCCCAGGGCCCCTCAGCCATGGGCTCCCCTCATCCCCAGGGCCCCTCAGCCACGGGCTCCCCTGGTCCCCAGAGCCCCTCAGCCATGGGCTCCCCTGGTCCCCAGAGCCCCTCAGCCATGGGCTCCCCTCATCCCCAGAGCCCCTCAGCCATGGGCTCCCCTGGTTCCCAGAGCCCCTCAGCCATGGGCTCCCCTCATCCCCAGAGCCCCTCAGCCATGGGCTCCCCTCATCCCCAGAGCCCCTCAGCCATGGGCTCCCCTCATCCCCAGAGCCCCTCAGCCATGGGCTCCCCTGGTTCCCAGAGCCCCTCAGCCATGGGCTCCCCTCATCCCCAGAGCCCCTCAGCCATGGGCTCCCCTGGTCCCCAGAGCCCTCTCGGAACTGTTCCCTGTGGAAAAGGGAAAGCGGAGGGTGCAAACAGAGGAGCAGGTGACAGCTTTGGCTGGGGAGAGCTTTAATGTGCCCCGCACTGCCCGGAGGTGCGGGAGTGGGGAATTGTCGGGCAGCGGCGGCCGCCCTTCCCTGCGGCTGTGAGAGGGGTGCGCCGGCGGGGGGAGAGAGCTGGGGGAGCCCCCCCTTCCAGCGGGGTCAGCCGGGCCCTGCGAGCAGGTCCGGCGGTGCTCAGCCCCCGAAGGAAGAGGTGTCGGAGGGACCCCAATCTCCGGGTGCCCCACACTCGGGAAGGACGCCAGACCCCAAAGGACACCGAGGAAGAGACGTCAGAGGGATCCAAGGCCCTGCGAGATGTCGGAGGGATGCAGAGCCCCGCAGAGCTTGGGCACGGGTTCGGTGGGAGCTCCTGGAGAGCGGGGCACGGGTTTGGGGAGCTCCGGGGGCACCGCACCCGGCAGAGCCCCGTCCTAGAGCTTGAGCGCCGTGACCCGCGGGATGTGGAAGGGACAGGTCTCCTCTGACCCCGTAGAGCTGCAAAGGAGAAGAAGAAAGCGCGGAGGGGGTCAGGCGGGAGCCCACATCCCCATCCCCTGTCCTCCCGGCCCAGCCCGCCGCTCACATGAGCCGGTTGCGGATGGGGCGGAAGTGTTTGGTGAGTCTGACGGCGAAGATGATGTTGGGGATGAGAAAGAAGGTGCAGCATCCCAGGCTGAACCAGAAGGCGTTCTGCAAGGAGAGGGCGCGGGGCTGAGCTGTGCGGGGAGGAGCTCTGCAGGAGCTCGGGGAGCCTTGGTGCTCCCGTAGCTCCTCACTGGACCTCCTCGGGGGCCGGGACCTTTACCCAAGGGTCAGCGATGCGGTCGCACAGGATGACCCTCCCGTTGTCCAGGGCCGTGGCGAGCGGCTGGCACGAAGCCACGTCCTCCCTGAGCTGGAACAAGGGAGCAAAGACAAGGCATCAACCCACGCCTGCCTCTGGGATGCGTTTTGCTGCCTTGTTTCGAGGCTTGCGTGAGGGATCCATGGGGGCTCCTCGGCCCCACGAATCCCCGTGGGGTGAAGGGGAGCACTCACCGTCTGCCCGACCCAGTTGAGGTACTGGGTGAAATACCGGAGCTCCTTCCTGGTGAAGCAGCCGATCTCCTGGGCAGAGGGAAGGAGGCATGGAGGGCGAGTGCTGCACTTCCCAGCCCTGCTCCAGCCCCGCGTTCCCCAGCCCAGCTCCAGCCCCGCGTTTCTCATCCTGGATCCAGCCTCACACTCCCCAGCCCAGCTCCAGCCCCGCGTTTCTCGTCCTGGATCCAGCCTCACACTCCCCAGCCCGGCTCCAGCCCCGCGTTTCTCATCCTGGATCCAGCCTCACACTCCCCAGCCCGGCTCCAGCCCCGTGTTTCTCATCCTGGATCCAGCCTCACACTCCCCAGCCCGGCTCCAGCCCCGCGTTTCCCAGCCCAGCTCCAGCCCCGCGTTTCTCATCCTGGATCCAGCCTCACACTCCCCAGCCCGGCTCCAGCCCCGTGTTTCTCATCCTGGATCCAGCCTCACACTCCCCAGCCCGGCTCCAGCCCCGCGTTTCCCAGCCCGGCTCCAGCCCCGCGTTTCTCATCCTGGATCCAGCCTCACACTCCCCAGCCCGGCTTCAGCCCCACGTTTCCCAGCCCACCTCCATCCCCGTGTTTCCCAGCACGGATCCAGCCCCTCTCCAACCACCGCCGGGCTAATGTCAGACTGAGAAATGAGGGCTGGAGGCTCGCAGTGCCTTCTTGCAGCTCCCCGTTTTCACTCTTTCCTTCTGGCTGGGGGGAACTCTGTACCCACGATGGTCAGTCCAGCCCCGGCTCACCTGCCGCAGGATCTGCTGGGCTTGCACGGGCAGCCGGGCTTCCACTGAGGCTGTGGTGGCCAGTGTCTTCTTCACTCGCTCCTGGGGAAGCACAGGGAGGGCAGAGCATCTTTAGGGCCCGGAGCAGCAGGATGGGTGCCCGGGGGTGCTGAGGGCAATGCCGAGCTTCAAACTGGGTCTGGTGGTCGGGGGGCAGGGAAAGAGGGATGTGCCCCAAGCAGGAAAACCCCTTTGTGGGGGTTTCTGATTTGCAACAGCAAATCTCATCACTAAAATAGACCGATTCTCCTGGGGGCCATTTTTCCTGGCTCTCCCATCACCCTGTAGCTGGGTTTTTTGGCAGATGGGACCCATGGAGCACCACATGTTTTTGGGGCTGAAAGAGACGTGTGAGTACCTTGAGGTGCGGTGCCAAGCGGGAGAGGAATTGGACGCTTTCCCCCAGCTTTGCCTGTGGGAAATGGGAGGTGAGAAGGGTTCAAAAACCCCATTGTCCCCTGCAAGGGGACACGACTGGGCAGTGCCAACAGCACCGCTGCCACCAGCCCAGCACGGACTCACCACCAGAGCCTCCTGCGACTGCACCGTGGAGTTCTGCATCTGCCACAGCGCCCGCGCCTCGGCGCCGAGCCGCCCGGCCACCGTGCTGTTCCTCTGCGGGGGGACAGGTGAGGACATCGCCGTGAGGAGTGAGAACATCCCCATGGGCACGGAGTGGTCCCCCGCCGCCTGCCCCGCTGCTCACCTGCATTTTCTGCAGCCCCTCGAGATTCCTCGCCAAGCCGGGGAGGCTAGTCTGCACCACGGGGATTTTCATCTGTGGGAAAACGGAGTTGGGGGCTGCCCAAAATCCAGCCCTGGAAGGCGGCCCTGGTGTGGGACACATCCTGCAGTGGGTGCAGCTCCCCCCGAGCACCCCGCACCTCCTCCTCGAAGCGCCCGTAGTCCACCTCGTCCACACCGCTGCGGGCGAAGGTCTCCAGGTCCTGCCTGCCCTCGCTGCGGAGGAGTCGGACGTCTCCCAGGTGTGCCGTGAAGTCGCCCAGGCGTTTTTGGAAATCGGCCGTGTACTGTGAGGGTCAGACAAGGGATTCTGCAGGGCTCCCAGTAACCCCAGCAAGGTTCGCACATCTCCGCGCCATTACCAGAAGCTCTGGCTGGAGCCAGCCCTCACCTTGGGGGTTTTTAGGTGCTCATCCAGGCTGTAGGACCTGTCGAGCTGCAGAACCTCCCACAGCCCCGCGCCACTCTTGCACTCCCTGGAAGGTGAAGGGACGTTGGCAGCATGATCCCAAATTTGCCCTCGCTGCGTGGAGGGGCTCCTGAGGCACTCACCGGTATGCAGAGCTGAGGTTGGAGCCTCTCCTGAGGTTGAGCTGGTGGGTGAGGTTCATGGATGGAGGGAGATTCCCAGGGGTGTCGATGAACTGCGCCAAACAGGAGGAAAAAGAGGGTAAGGCACAGGCATTCCTGGCAATGATTTTGGGGGTGCTCTGCCCTCGCAGGTGCATCCTGGGGTAGCTCATCCCAGACTGATCTAATTTTGCCCTTATTTATACATTCCCCACTGCAGAGCCTCGCCAGGTGGGTTCAGAGGGACAGCCCCGTGCTGGGACCTGCCTGTGTGTGGCACTGCCATGGGAAGAGTCCTGATCCCATTCCCATTCCCCCAATCGCTCTCTCAGCCCCATCACACTGTGCTGCCAGCCCCAAGCACCGCAGGGATCCCAAGGACCGGGAAACAGCAATCCCACAGGAAGTCAATTAACAGCACAAGGGCAATTCCCAGGTGATGATGCAAGTCCAAGGAGCTAACCCCAAACTTAATCTCCTGGTCCAGGACGGGGCTTTTCCAGTCGGATTTACGGGAAGGACACAGAGCTTTTGGAGTTTTGGTGCACTCAAGCCGAGATTTATGGGGCGATGGGTGGATGTGTGGCCACCCACCTTATAAATCTCCTGGTTGACCCAATTCCTGCAAACCAGCGTCTGGATGTTGCCCCCAACCAGGAAGGTGGCGAAAACCAGGAGGATGAGGAGCCAGGAGAACAGGAAAGCCAAGGCCACGCCGCTGAAAGAGGGAGAGGAGGCGCCGGCAGGGGCTTTGTAGAGCCGAGTGGGCAGGAAGGGACCTGCCCGACCAGCTGCAGCCCCGCGGCTCCTTCCCGAGCCCGGGCACGCCGGGCTGGGAAGGGCCCTGGGAGCGGGGTGTGCCAGGCAGCGGGGCCGGGGCGCAGGAGCTGCCAGCTCCCAGGGAGGAGCGGCTTCTCCCAAACCTGCCGGCACAGGCGGTGCCTTCAAAAACTTTTCCTCTGGGACGGCTCCCAGTCCCTCCCTCGGCTTTGCCCTTCTGGTTTGTTTTTTTTAGTTTTGTTTTGTTTTTTTTTTTTTAGGGGGATGGGGCAGGGGGTGAGATGGAATAGTCCCCGCAGTACCCAGAGAGACTCTTACACCAGGAGAAACTTGGCACCAGCTTCTCCTCGGCACTCGTAATCGCTGGGGTCCTCCCGCTTGGAAAGCCCGTACGCCCCCAGGGCCATTCCCGTCACGTTGCAGGCGAGGATGAGGAGGATGATGGAGCACAGCACCGTGCCCGCGATCCACCTGGAGGGGAGAGCAGCAGGGCACAGCCTCGAGATGCGGGGCTCAGGCACCTGGGGCTCGGTGGGGGCGCAGCGCCCCTCTCTGCTGCACCCCCTGCGCCCTGTCCTGCTCCCCGGGTCACCTGTAGCGCTCGAAGCGCTCCACCTCCCGGAGGTACGGCTGGCTCCGGTCCTCTGCCTTCAGCAGGGCTTCGCTCACGGGCCGGGTGTAGTCGGGGAGGGGGAAGCTGTCGGCGATGGACTGCACCTTCTCTGCCGTGCGGGCCAAATCACCCCGCAGATCTGCAGGGCCAAAGCTGTGCTGGAGGGGTGGATGGTCCCTGCGTCCCACCCTGTGTCCCCAAATGAGGATTCACCCCACGGAGGGTGTCCCCACTCGGTCTGGCAGCCCCACTCACCCTGGATGACCTGTGCCATCCTCTCCACGGCCAGCTCCGGGATGGAGTTGAAGGTGCCATTGCCCTGCAAGGAAAGAAGGGGGACTGAGCAGCTCAGCTGGAGCTGCCTGCGGGTGCTGGACTCCCCTGCTTCACCCCGACCCCCCAACCTGGCGAATCATCTCTGCAAAGTCACTTCGGGGCAGACCCTCTAGCGCCTTCAACACTTTCTCCACCGACGGCACCTTGGAGTGGAAGAAGGAACCCGTGAGCCCCGGGGCGGCCGGACGGTGAGGTGATGGCGGAGGTGGGGGACCAAGACCGCGTCCCCACCTTGCTGTAGTCGGCGCCCAGCTCCAGGCTCTGTGCCCTGCCCAGGACGCTGGCGCAGGAGGTGCAGCGCGGGTCGTCCAGGAGCGCGACCACGCGGCGCCTTCGTTCCCGCAGCGCCGGCTCCAGCTCGGCCCGCGCCGCCGCCAGCGCCCGCACCGTCCTGTCGAGAATCTGTAAATGGTGCAGCGAGGTCTGTAGGTCTTAAAGAGAAAGCCCAGGGCTAGTTCACGCTGCTCCGCTCAGCCGCCCCGGAGAGGCTTCGGCCCCGGACCCCGTCCCGGTCCCGGGGAGAGCCGCGCTCCGGCCGTACCTCCGGCCCTGTCCTGCAGGTCCGCCAGCGCCGCGTAGGTCAAGGCCTTGAGCTGTGCGTGGATGGAGAGCCCCACGCTCCGGCTGAGCCCTGTAAGACACCGGGCGCCCCCTGAGCACCTCATCCCCGCGGGAAGCTCGGGATGCTGCCCGGCGCAGTGCTTACCACCCAGGTCGGAGATTATCTGTTTTCGGGGCACCTCGAACTTGTCCACCACCATCTGCACCCCCTGCCAGGAGAGAGGAGCCTGTCAGCCGGGGGCAGCAGCCGCCGGGAGGGGAGGGTGCCCCACGTTGCCACTCAAAATACATTTTTAATGCAGCCGCGTCACCTCCTCTCGCCTCCCAAACTACCCCCCGAGGGAAATGCGGCCATCCCCGGGCAGCGCCCCATGCCCGGGGCGAGGCCGCTCGGGGACGCACCTGGGGGACATTGGCAAGGTGCTGCCGCAGCGTGCGCAGGGTGGCCGGCACAGCCCCCAGCCCCGGCTCCATCTGCCCCTTCACCCGCTGGCTGGTGACGAAGGCGCAGGTGACGCTGATCCTGCCGGGAATGAGCAGGCGGTGACGGGGCTGCCCGGCAGAGCCTCCCCGTCGCGCAGGACACGGTTGCCCCCACCCAGTGCGAGTTCGTGGGGTGATTCGGGGAACTCACAGGATGATGAGGGAGGTGAAGGACAGGCAGGCCAGCAGGCAGCGGCGGCGGCAGCTCAGCGAGCGCCGGTGGGCGCGGAGGCGGCCCCCGCACCGCCGCCGGCTCCGGCAGTAGCAGAAGCACATCCCGGCCACCGGCACGGCCACGGTGAAGAGCAGAGCCACCGCGGCACAGACGACATAGCCCAGCTCATACTGCACCACCTGTGCGACGGGAGAGCCTCGTCGGCACCGCTGCACCCAGCTTGGGGTGCTCCGTGTGCCCAGGTGCCCCGTGCGAGGTGGATGGGATCCCCTGCCCCATGTCCCGGGCTCACCTGCGACGTCCGCACCGAGCCGGGGTCATTCAGGGCTGTCCTGAGCAACTCTGCAAAAAAAATCATAGCACTGGTGCTATGTACGGGGTACCCGATGCCCCCATAACCTTCCTGGGACTGCGGCACGGGGACAGAGGCAGCATCCTCTCCCTGAACCCTTCGGTACCCCTGGAGGAGTTCCGGATGCGGGGATTGCATGCAAACCCCCTGAGGTCCCGGCACCCGCAGCAGTAGGATCTCGGCTCCCCGGCTCGGGGCTCACCTGTGGGCAGGGGGTTCTGCTGGATGAGGTCCAGGCAGCGCCGGACGAGGCCGTAGAGGGGATCGAGCGAGCTGGGCACGCGGTGCAGCGCCGGCACCCGGATCTCGGCGTGCCTGTCGGTGAAGCGCAGGACGCCGCCGGGGCTGGCGGGGTGGCACTGCTGGGTGGCAGCGGGATGCAGCAGTGCCCAGGCCAGCAGCAGCCCGGCCGCCCGCATGGCTCTGGCGGTGGCGAGCAGAGAGCCGGGGGCTCCGTCAGCCTGCGAGCGAGCGGAGGGGCATTCCCGGCCCTGGACGGCTCGCTCCGGCTGGGCTCCTGCTCCGGGAAACCTGCCTGACGGGTCGGCCGCCGCTCAAAGCCCAGACGCTGCCGTGGCTTGTTCCCCTCACGGGCTCCCCGGGGCGGCTGGGCTTGGCGGGGCTGCGTGGAGGCGTCTCCCAAACCATCCCAGGCCTGTTTCGCAACACCCGCATCCCTGAGTCACCGCCGCGGGGTGCCCGCTGTCAAAGGCCTTTCCCAAAACTGATGGCAAAACCTTCCCGGGGTTTTGGGGAGAGGGACAGGGGGTGGTGAACCCCTGTCCTTGGGCTGGACTATCCTCGTGCCCGCCACAGCCACCTTGGAAGGAGGGATCTGGGACTTTGGACATCACTTGGGGAGTGGGAAAGTCCTTGTGGAGAGATCCTCATGTGTGGATGGGTACCTGGGGGCCAGAATCACCTTTGAAAAAGAGTTCTGAGATCCGGGATGGCAACAAGAAGGGAAAATAAGGAACAAATGGAGAGGGACACTGAGCCCCAGCAGGCGATGCCCACTCTCCAGCCGGGTGTGCGATGAGTTTTCCAGGCTCAGCCAGTCCCTGTCTCACACCCCGAGGCTCCTTCCCAGGGCCGGATCCTGCTCCCCGGCATGGACCGAGCGCTAATTACAGGCTTGGCTGGAAGCGCAGGAGGTTCAACCTGATCTCTTGGTGCGGGGGGAGCAGCCCCGCTGTGCCCAGACGGCCGCGGGGCACCCTGAGAGCCGGGACCCTGCTCGGCCGGGCGGGTCCGACCGGCCCTTCCCCACCGCCGGCTGCCCACGCCCCCGTCTTCCCGGCGTTGATGCTAATCCATGTGGTTCTCCTCCCTCTGCAAAAGGGGCTTCCCGCCCAGCTGGAGATGCCGGCAGCCTTTTTCCAGGCTGGGCGCAGAGCGCTGATCCCCACCGCCCGCTTGGGAATGGGATGTTGCGGACAGGAAAATCCTGCCCTGGCTTGGCTTGTCCCACCCTGGGACAAAATTGCCAGGGCCAGGAAAGCCTGGAATCTTAGCATGGTACATTTATATGTGAATGTGTCTGTGCATGGCAAAGGAGCCTCAGCTGCCCACGCTGGTGCTGGGACAGTGATGGCGATGCCAGTGATGATTTCCCACCATGATTTCCCATTCTCATGATGATTTCCCAACCCCAGCCTCCATTTCCCATTCCCATGAGGATTTCCCAACCCCAGACCTGACTTCCCATTCCCATGGCAATTTCCCATGCCCACGATGTTTTCCAGTGCCAACAATCTTCCATCCCAACAATGATATTTTTGGGGGTGGAGGTGATTTTTATGTTCAAGAGGAAGCGTTGGGGTGTTACCAGTGACCCTGCCACATGTGTGTGCGGCCCCCTCCCGCCCCAGCGGTGGGAGGGGATGATTTTGGGATACTTTTGTCTTGGTTTCATCCTCCCTCTTCCTGACTCAAGGGGCAACTGCTGCTCCCAGCTGTGTTTGAACCATACCAGAACTATGTGGCCATGATGGGGAGCCCGTGGGGTGGCCCTTCAGGGGGCCCCCATGTGGTGCTTGTGGGATGTGGGATGCTGGTGGTGATGGCATTGAGAATGGGGTGGAGGTGCTGGTTCCACGGATGTTGATGCCAGGATGGGGTAGGGGATGCTGATCCTGGGAGTGCCAGCCTGGGAGTGGGTTAGGGATGCCAGTACTGAGGATACTGGGACCAAGTCAGGGACGCTGGTACCAGTACTGGCACAGGGTGGGGATGCCAGTCCAGGGCCTATGGGGTGCTGGGGTGAACTGGGGTGCTGGGACTTGTACCAGCCCAGAGGCACTCATACTGGAATAATGATGCTGGTGCTGGTACTGGGAAGACGGTGCTGATACTGGGGCAGTGATGCTAGTGTTGATACTGGGGATGCTGTTTCGGTTCTGGGGCAGTGATGCTGGTTTGGTACTGGTGCGGTGACGCTGGTTCTGTACTGGAGCGCTGAGGGTACAGCGCAGGGTACAGGGTACAGCTGGTGACGCTGGTTCGGTCCTGGGACAGTGATGCTGGTGCTGGTGCGGTGATGCTGGTGCTGGTGCGGTGATGCTGGTGCCGGTGCTGGTGCGGTGATGCTGGTGCTGGTGCGGTGATGCTGGTGCTGGTGCTGGTGCGGTGATGCTGGTGCCGGTGCTGGTGCGGTGATGCTGGTGCTGGTGCTGGTGCGGTGATGCTGGTGCTGGTGCCGGTGCGGTGCTGCTGGTGCCGGTGCCGGTGCGGTGATGCTGGTGCTGGTGCCGGTGCGGTGATGCTGGTGCCGGTGCCGGTGCGGTGATGCTGGTGCCGGTGCTGGTGCGGTGATGCTGGTGCTGGTGCGGTGATGCTGATGCTGGTGCTGGTGCGGTGATGCTGGTGCCGGTGCCGGTGCTGATGCGGTGATGTTGGTGCTGGTGCTGGTGCGGTGATGTTGGTGCTGGTGCTGGTGCGGTGATGCTGGTGCTGGTGCTGGCGCGGTGATGCCGGTGCTGGTGCGGTGATGCTGGTGCCGGTGCGGTGATGCTGGTGCCGGTGCTGGTGCGGTGATGCTGGTGCCGGTGCTGGTGCGGTGGTGTTGGTTTCGGTACTCGGGCAGTGATCCGGTACTGGAGCAGGAGCGCTGTCTCGGTCCCGGTTCCGTGCCGGGGCGCCGGTGGCGGTGGCGCTCGGGGTGTTGTGCCACCTGTGACCGCTACACGGCGCCAGAGCCGCACGGCGCCGCTCAGGGGCGTGGCCTCGCTGGTGTGGGCGTGGTTACAAATGGGGGCGTGGTTTCGTGTGGCTCCCTTGGGCTGTGTTTCGGAAGCGGAAGTGATGTCACGCGCGGGCGCGACGCCATTCCATCATGGTGGGCCGAGGGGCCTCGCGCATCCCGGATCGGTGAGTGCGGCCCGCGGGCGCGGCCCCGCCTCCCCTCCCGCATCTCCTCCCGGCCAGGGTCTCCCGGCCGCTGCCCCGGGCGCCACGCTGGGGGGAGGGACTCAGAAGCGCCCAGCCGAGCCCTGGCAGCGGCGGCGCCGCGTGGCACCGTCACATGGGGGTCGTAGGGTGGGGGACGAGGGTTTCTGGGGCTGGGGGGGTTTGAGGGTTCTGCAGGATTTGAAGGTCGCCGGGCCTGAGGAGGCTTGAGGATCTCTGGCCACGGTGGGGGTTGAGGGTCCCTGAGCCAGGGGGGATTTGGGAGTCCCCGGCCTGGTGGAAGTTTGAGGGTCCCTGAGCCAGGGGGGATTTGGGAGTCCCCGGCCTGGTGGAAGTTTGAGGGTCCCCAGACCAGAGCTGTGATTCCCAGACCAGGGTGGGTTTGAAGGCCCTGGGCTTGAGGGGTTTGACGGTCCCCAGGACTGGGGGGAATTTGAGGGTCCCTGGGCCGGAGAGAATTTGAGGGGTCCCCAGGACAGGGGGTTTGAAGGGCCCTGGGTCGGGGCTGGTGGTTTGGGGGTCCCCGGGCATGGGGGATTTTGGGGGTCTTGTGCCAGAGGGGGGGTTGAGTGTCCTCGGGCTTGGAGGGAATTTGTGGTTCCCAGGCCAGGGGGAAGTTGGATTCCCTGGTCTGGGGATGTTCAGGGGGCCCAGGCCGAGGGTTTCTGCCCCGGTTTAACACCTCCATGGATTCAGGTGGACCGACTACATCCCGCTGGGCCGGAGGATGCCGGGCACGCGCTTCATCGCCTTCAAGGTGCCCCTGAAGAAGGTGAGTGACCACCAGGGTCCTGGGCCGGTCTGGGCTGGATAACAGCTGTGGGAAAGCGTCATGTTGTTGGGATTCTGTGAGTGTATTCCTGAGGTGCACAGTGTCAGAGCCGAATTTTGGGAGTGGGGGCTGTGAGGGGTCAGCGTGGCAGCAGCTGGGCCTCAGGGTCCTGTCAGTGTGTGCTGTGCTGGGCTCTGCTCTGGGTGGTTGGAGCATCACAGACGCACGTAAAACACACCCAGGGTTGTGTCTGTGGGAGTCACAGGGCTCGGGAACTGGGAGAGGGGAGAGACTCAGGCTGAGGGAGCTGGGGGTCTCAGCTTGGAGAAAAGGAGGCTCAGGAGGGACCGTGTGGCTCTCCCAAACTCTCTGACAGGAGGGGGCAGCCAGTGGGGGTCGGGCTCTGCTCCCAGGGAACAGGGACAGGAGGAGAGAACACAGCCTCAAGCTGTGCCAGGGGAAGTTCAGGGTGGACATCAGCAGGAGTTTCTCCATGGAAGGGGTGGTAAACGTTGGAAGGGGCTGCCCAGGGAAGTGGTGGAGTCCCCATTCCTGGAGGTGCCAAGGAACAACTGGATCACTTCAGTGATTTGGGATGGTGACGAGGTGGGGATTGGTCACAGCTTGGAGTCAGTGGTGTTGAGGGGCTTTTGCAACCTTAGTGATTCTGTGATTCCGTTGTTTGAGCTGAAGCCCTGGTTTGCAACTTCCACCAAGAAACCTCCAGTGTCTGGGTGCGTTTGTCACTGTGGGATTTTGCTGCAGTTAAAGTCATCACTCACCCCTGGGAACCCTCAGCTGCGCAGCCCCAAAGAGTGCCTAAGCACATCCCTGCTCATGGCAGGGAGTGGAACTGGATGAGCTTTAAGGTCCCTTCCAGCCCAAACCATTCCATGATTCAGGGATGCAGCTCCTGTGTCCATCTGCATCAGCCTTTGCTCCTTGCCCGAGTCCTTCTCCTGATCTCCAGAACATTTCAAAGCCTCTTCCCACCCATCACGACACACCCAAGTTTAATAACTGCTTTAAAACATTCTATCCTGCAGAGTTTTGATCGGAACCTGCTCCCAGAGGAGAGATTTTCCCCTCACGACCTCATTAGGAAAGTCAAGGAGCGGAAGGAGGAGCTGGGGCTGATCATCGACCTGACGTACACCACGCGCTACTACGGGCCCGAGGTCAGTGCTGAGAAATTGGGAGATTCTCCTCCAAGAGGGTAACCTGGGAGAATGTGAAGGTCTGGAATCCTCTGGCAGGGGATGAGGCGAAGCCTTGCAGGCCAGTGGGGTCTTCCTGAACTGGTCTCCACCTCCCAGATCCTCTTTGTACCATCCAGCCCAAGTTTGGGGATACCCTGAAGTTGGTTTTTGTAGGATCTCCTGAGCGAAGAGCTTATTGCAGACAGCTTTGGCTGGGTGGGCAGTCACGGGGAAAGGTGTTCCAGGTTCTGTGTGTGCTTCATCTTCCCCAGGGGAAAAAGAGCAAAAGCAGGAGAAATAATCTGTAGTGTTGGTATTCTGTCAAGGGACTGAAGTAAAAGTTTTCCTAACTAAAACTGTGTAGCTGTTCTTTTGGGCTTAGTGGAAAAACCTCATTTTCTTCTGGTTTATTGCCTGTGATTCCTTAATTAATAAGAATTCTTGTGCCTTTTCTGGAAATAACTGAGTTTCTTTCTTTCTTGTAGGAGCTGCCACCCACCCTCTGCTACTCGAAGATCCTGACCATGGGACATGAAATCCCAAACAAAGAGACCATTTTCAGGTTCAAATATGTTGTAAAAAAGTTCTTGAGAGACAACAAAGACAACGGTGAGTGTGAATTTCCCTGACTCAGCTGTTACTGAGATGGGCCAGTGATGTTTTAACGAATAGCAGCAATTTGTTTTCCTTCTCTTGACATGGGAATGTTAAGGCAATAGGTTGGGATTTTCTTGGTGAAGGAATTCATCTTGGCTCTGATAATCCAGGCCAGGTTGGACAGGCCTTGGAGCAACCTGGGATAGTGGAAAGTGTCCCTGCCCATGGCAGGGGGTGGCACTGGATGGGCTTTAGGATCCTTTCCAAGCCAGACTATTCCAGGATTCTGTGATGAGTTGAGTTTTAATGGAGTTTGAGAAATGATCGTGTAGATGAGGTGCCAGAATTAACGAGTTAATGAGCTGAGTCAGTGGTGCTTGTTAGATATAAACACGATAATGTTGTATGGAGTT
The DNA here is from genome assembly GCA_036785705.1 of Acanthornis magna. Lineage (NCBI taxonomy): Eukaryota > Metazoa > Chordata > Aves > Passeriformes > Acanthizidae > Acanthornis > Acanthornis magna. The sequence goes on from JAWUZG010000353.1 coordinate 1,227,055, forward strand.
ATTTCTGTTAATTTTATTGGTGTCACTGATGGAGGGTTGATGCAGATGGGCTCATTCTGGGGGGATTAGGCAGAAAAGGCACCTGGATATCCCCTCTGTGTGTTACAGATAAACTCATCGGGGTGCACTGCACACATGGCTTGAACAGAACTGGCTACTTGGTTTGTAGGTAAGCACTCCTGGGTCTGGTGGGGGTCAGAGGTGGCATTTCCAGGAGGAAACAGTACTGCACCAGCAAAACAAGAGTCAAGTGATTTGTGTAATCCCAGGCTTGCAAGGACTTACAGCTGTTATTAGGGGGTATTTTTCATCCCCAAATTCAGCAGACCAAATGCTGATACTCCATTCTGGCATGTAAATAAAAAGTTTTAAAAAAACCCAGTTCTTTTTTTCTGTTTGAGTCATCAGCAACCTGTCAATGTTTTCACAGTTAATTGTGTAATTAGAGTTTTTGCTGCTCTGTGCAGGTACCTGATTGATGTTGAAGGCATGGAGCCAAATACTGCCATAGAGTGTACGTATGCTGCTTGGATGGGGAATGTTTAGGGGAGCTTTAGATGATGAGATGCTTTGGGATAGCTCCAGGGAGGGAACTGTGTTCGGTTGGAGGGGTTAAAACCCTTATAAAGGGCTTTAATTGCTCAGCAGCCCCAAGGGTGACTTGTGTTGCTGTAACTCAGAGCTGTCTCTCCCCAGTGTTCAACAAATCTCGAGGGCATCCCATAGAGAGAACCAACTACATCCAGGATCTTCAGAGGAGATCCATGAAAAAGTGAGTCTGTGTTCCAGGAGTGAGGGATGTGCCCAGGGAGAGCTGCTGGGGAGGAACAGCCCATAACCTCTTGAGCGGCTCCGGGAGGGGTGGTGGGATGGGCCTGTGGGGAAGGTGGGAGCTGGGAGAACAGCCAGGGCAAGGGGGAATGGTTTAAAACTAATAGAGGGCAGGGTTAGATGGGCTATTGGAAAGAAATTCCTCCCTGGGAGGGTGGTGGTGGGCTGGATGCAGTGCCCAGAGAAGCTGTGGCTGCCCCATCCCTGGAAATGCTCAACGCTGGGTTGGATGGGGCTTGGAGCGGCCTGGGATAGTGGCAGGTGTCCCTGCCCATGGCAGAGGGTGGAATGGGATCAGCTTTAAGGTCCCTTCCAACCCAAACCATTCTGTGATTGTAACTGGGTGTGAAGACCCCAGGCCTGTGGCCCTTTCTGGGTGGGCAGTGGTGGGAAGGGCTGGGATTGAGTGTGAAAGAGCTGATGCTATCACTCAGTGAGTGCTTTGCGGACACAGTCAGAACATCCCGAACTCTCTTTAGAAGGAGCTGTGAACTGAAGAATTTGGGTTCCGATCTCTTCAGAAGAAAAGGCACAGCAAATCCCCAAAAGCAGTTCATCAAACACCCCCAGCATCACTCGACCCAGCGCCCCCCAGCAGTGCCCAGGTAGGTGTTTGTCCTTTTCCCTGTGTGCCTTGAGCTGAGCAGGCTCAAAGAGCTGCTTCCTCCCTTTGGAACAACTGCAACTGGATTTTGACAAGCTGTGCTTTGCCAGCTCCAGGAGGGTGAAAAAAAAAAAAAACCCCTGGAAGTTGTTTGGAGCCAAAATACTGACAGTGAAGTTCTTGTGCCTGCAGCAGCAAAGCTCTGCCTTGGAATGACATTCCTGTGCCTGTAGGTGTGGAATGATATCACTGGAGGGTGGGAGCTGGTTCCCAGCGGGGCTGGAATGTTCTCCAGCTGGGACATTTCAGGCCCTAAAGGATTTTGGATTGAGTGCCAAGTGAGGCAGCTCTTGCCCTGAGAGTGAGGTGGTGACTCTCCCTCTGTTCCTGGGCTCTTCCTTGAACGGGGAGTGCAGGGAAAGAGATTCCCTTTGACCTGGGGAGCACATCCCAGCTGGGAAATGACCTCTGGCAGCTCCCAGTTGTGGGAGAGCTCCCATACCATCTCCAGGACATGTGTGGTGTCCTGGATACAGTGCCAGCTTCACCCCCACTCTCAGGGGCAGTTCTAATTCCTTGATTAGAACTTCCCTTGCTGTCAGAAATCAGGAGTGAAACTGCTGTCTGGTTGTTCTTCCTGCATATCCCATCCTGCAGGCTGCAGGAAAAGGCATCAGGTGCACCCAGAGGAGCTGAGGGTGTTCACAACCAGCCCTTTTCGGCTGCTGACTCTCGGATTTCCTTCCAGGAACCCTGACAGCATCAAGAAGAAGCACCGGCCTGGCTCCAAGGTGCCTCAGGAGCTGGGACACAGGCATGGGGCCATGGAGCAGAGGCAGCTGGAGCAGAAGCTGGAGCAGAGGCAGCTGGAGCAGAAGCAGCAGAGGGAGTTGGAGCAGAAGCAGCAGCAGAAGCTGGAGCAGAAGCAGCAGCAGAAGGTGGAGCAGAAGCAGCAGCAGAAGCTGGAGCAGAGGCAGCTGGAGCAGAGGCAGCAGCAGAAGCTGGAGCAGAGGCAGCAGCAGAAGCTGGAGCAGAGGCAGCAGCAGAAGCTGGAGCAGAAGCAGCAGCAGAAGCTGGAGCAGAAGCAGCAGCAGAAGCTGGAGCAGAAGCAGCAGCAGAAGCTGGAGCAGAAGCAGCAGCAGAAGCTGGAGCAGAGGCAGCAGCAGAAGCTGGAGCAGAGGCAGCAGCAGAAGCTGGAGCAGAGGCAGCAGCAGAAGCTGGAGCAGAGGCAGCAGCAGAAGCTGGAGCAGAAGCAGCAGCAGAAGCAGCTGGAGGAGAAGCAGCAGAGGCAGTTGGAGCAGAAACAGCAGAAGCAGCAGAAGAAGCTGGAGCAGAGGCAGCTGGAGCTGAGACAGCCGTGCAGTTTGGCCCCGAGGAACTGTTGGGTTTCACCACCCGCCAAGAAGAAGCACAAGGGACTGTATCCCCCCCAGAGCCCCCACCCCTGCCCGCCCCAGGACCCCACACCCGCCAGGAAACGCCGGCGCAGGAAACACGAACAGACAGAGCAGGAAATGTCCTGACAGCACAGGGAATGTTGTCCACAAGGAAAGCCCTTCCAGGGCTGTTTCCCTGCCCTGGGGGAGCTCTGGGATGGGTCTCCCAGGGCGGGAAGGAGTGGCTGTAGCTCCACCAGGAACTGCCAGTCCAGGTGTGGGGCAGCTTAACAGGGCTGTTTTTTAATTTTCTGTTTTCTCTTGCTACCCCTTGCCGATGCTTTTGCAAGAAATTTTTTAATCCAATGTTATATGGAGTCTGCTCCATGAGACTTGCAAAGAATAAATATGGACTCAACCAGAGCTGGAATAATCCTAAAAAAAAAAACCTCAAGCATCACTATAACCTTCAACAAAACAGGTTTTTGTTGATTTCCTCGAGACATAATGAGAAATAGGAATCGGGCTGAAAACAAGATTATTTTCCTCCTTTTTTACTCACTTTTGCTAAAGTAAATTTCCACGGCGTGCAAACTCGAGCCTGGGTGTGGAGAAATCATTTCCCCCTGGACGGGCCTGAGGAGCCCGGCAGGATCCGCGCTGCGGCTCTGAGCCGGGCGCGGGGGTGTCGGGCGGGGACCTCGCCCCGTTTTGGGGTGAGAACGGCTGGGTTTGGGCTGGGACGGAGCAGCGCCGCCGCCGCGGGCGCTGCCCCTTTAAGGCGTGACGCAATGGCGTCATGACGTTCGACGTTCCGCTAAGGGAAAGGAAGCCGCCGCGCAGTCGGGCGGAAATTGGTGGGAGGTTCCGCGTGCCCGGATATTGCGGCGGCTTCTGATTGGCTGCTGAAAGCGAGGCGGGGCGGTGCTGCGGCGCGTGAGGAAGAACCCGGAAGTACTGAGGGGAGGCGGCGGCCGCTCGCTCCAGGTTAGGGATGGGCCGGGGATGGGGGTGTCCCGACCTCTGGTGGGGGTACCTCTGAGCGTGGGGGGCGGCTTGAGGGGTCGGGGACGTGGTGCTGGGGTGTCCCGACCTCTCCCGAGAGATCGCGCCAGGAGGGCTCCGGTTACGGGGCCGGAGGGTCTCGTATGGAGTTTCGGTCAGGGTGGTCTGGAATCTTCCCTTTAAGAAGGGGGCTCCGCTCAGGGGTGTTCCGGGTGTGGGATATTTACCTTAAGAACGAGAATCCGGTCTCGGAATCGGGGGTCTGGCTTTGGGATCTTCCCCTTACGAAGGGGGATCGACTCAGGGCTGTGGAATGTTTCCCCTTAGGAAGTAGAATCCTGTTAGGGTCTCTGGCCGTGGGCTCTTTCCTCTTAGGGCAGGGAATCCGATCGGGTAACTCAGACTGAGATCTTTCCCCTTAGGAAGGGAAATCTGGCCAGGTAACTCTGGCCGTGGGGTTTTTTCCCCTTAAGAAGGGGCGTTTTCCCATTAGGAAGGGGTTTGGGGCAGCCCTTGCCCTGTTTTGGAGGGTGGGGGCTTTGGTTGAGCGGCTCTCTTCTCATTTTCGAGGTGAAGGCTTTTTTGGGGGTGACAGGCAGTTAGGGGGAGCTGTTGGAGGGAACGGTCAGTGTGGTGAGGGCTTCCCTGTTCTTCCTTGCAGGGCAAGGGCTGAGGGGCTTGTGAGGGGCTCTGATTTTGGGGAGGGATCACCCTCTCTGTTGGTGAGCTGGGGAGGATCTGGAGTTTGGGGGCTGCAGCTCCAGGGGGGTGATAAGGGCACTTTTTATTTTGAAGGGTGCTGTGGGACTTACAGGGGGGCTTTGGGAGTTCCAGGGTGTCAGCAGTGTGTGTTTTCCCATGGGGAAAAGGACTGTGGGACTTGGCAGGGGGCTTATTTTGGGGAGGGAACTCAGAGCTCCGGGTTTGGGGAGCAGCTGAACTCCCACCCCTAGCAGAAGCACCTGTGGGGGACGGGGGGGGGGAAGCTGAAGGCTCCCACAGGGGGGAGCTGTGGCTGTCACATCCCAAAGGGCTTTGGCAGAGCTGAATCCCACTGGACAAGAGGCTCACAGAGGCTCCTCCAGGGTGTGGGCTGGGAAACACAGATCTGCCTGCCTCAAAAAGGGGCTCCCGCTGAAGAGTAACCCCAAGAGGGCCTCTCGTCCTCTCCGAGGGTCCACTGGGGACCTTTCCTTCCCTAAGGAAGGAGCCTCAGTAATTCCTGACGCAGTGCATGTGGCAGTTGAGATGCTCTAGAGTCAGCACTGCAATTTCACAGGGAGTCTAACCCTTACCTTGGTCCAGGGTGACTTTTCCAAAGAAAAACTGCTTTTGGTATAGGAGGAGGAGGAGGCTTCTGGAGGATTTCTGGGCTTGTTACCCCTCAGTCCTGGTGCTTCCTCCACTGGGAATCCATCAGCTCTTGCCATGGGGCTGTGGTGATTTCCCACATGGATCAGGTCATGGTGCATTCCTGGGGACGGGAGTGCCTCCCACAGCACAGACAGAGAGGGATTGCAAGAGTCACCAGCCAAGAGCCACTTGGGATGGAGTCTGTTGGGTAAGAATGGATCTAGAAGGATCCTGGCGCCATCAGGAAAACACTGTAGGGCTGAAACTCCTTGTGGAACAGCTCCTGCTCCCGTCCGAGTGAAACTCCTTGGCCGTGTCACCCCAAACTGGTGACCAGCACAGCGTTTGTTCTGTGGAGAAATAGCTGGGAAGGAAGTGGTGCTTTGGCTGGGATTTGGAGGGGTCAAAGCCATCAGAGCTTGAAATCAACATCCAGGGACTGACCTTGAATGTGCTGCATCTGATTTTCAGGTTGTACAGGTGAATATGCAAGTGCTGTGCCCAAAAAGAGCTGGGCTTCTCCCAGATTCCTCCCTCAGGACATAGGTTGTCCCATGGATTAAATGCTATTCTGCTGAGGGGGGGTGATTTCTGTCAAGGAAGAACAATCCTGAGGAAACGATGAGACATTTCAGGATTGTCCAGTGTTAATTCATGTGGTTGGGCGCTGAACAGGCTCCCCAGGGTTTGGTCATGGACCCTGCCAGAGCTCCAGGAGTGTTTGAACAGCGCTCTCAAGGACGGGGTGGGATTGTTGGGGTGTCTGTGCAGGGCCAGGGGCTGAAATCAGTGATCCTGTCGCTCCCTCAAACTCAGGATATTCCCTGCTCAAGGACAGGGTGGGATTGTTGGGGTGTCTGTGCAGGGCCAGGGGCTGAAATCAGTGATCCTGTCGCTCCCTCAAACTCAGGATATTCCCTGCTCAGGGACGGGGTGGGATTGTTGGGGTGTCTGTGCAGGGCCAGGGGCTGAAATCAGTGATCCTGTCGCTCCCTCAAACTCAGGATATTCCCTGCTCAAGGACAGGGTGGGATTGTTGGGGTGTCTGTGCAGGGCCAGGGGCTGAAATCAGTGATCCTGTCACTCCCTCAAACTCAGGATATTCCCTGCTCAAGGACGGGGTGGGATTGTTGGGGTGTCTGTGCAGGGCCAGGGGCTGAAATCAGTGATCCTGTCACTCCCTCAAACTCAGGATATTCCCTGCTCAAGGACGGGGTGGGATTGTTGGGGTGTCTGTGCAGGGGCTGAACTCGGTGATCCTGTGGCTCCCTCAAACTCGGAAAATTCCCTACTCCCTGTTTTACATCATTTTTGATGTCCCTGCCTCCCTCCCACCGCAGAGCTCCACCACGGCCGATGTGTGTCACCATGCCGGGCCACGCCAGCGCCAGCCTCCCGCCGGAGGAGCGCGTCCGGCGGCTGATCCAGGTGGGGAGCAGCGTGGAGGTGAGCGAGGACATCCCCCCGCGGCGCTACTTCCGCTCAGGCGTGGAGATCCTGCGCATGGCCACCGTGTACTGCGAGGAGGGCAACATCGAGCACGCCTTCATCCTCTACAACAAATACATCACGTAAGAGCAGTGCTGCCCTGCGGGCTGCAGGGGGTTCTGGGGTTGGGATGGGGTGTTCAGAGCATCTCTGGACATTGCGGGGCTTTGGTGAGCTGGGACAACTCCAGAACTCTGGGTTCTGGCCAGAGCTCTGCTCCTGGGGGATTTTGGGTCCCACAGCTGGTGGGACTGACCAGGAGATGTGGTAAAGGTGTGAGGCACAAACCCACAGACACAGCTTAGCTGTAAAAGTTTATAGAATCCATAATCCCAGAACAGTTTGGCTTGGTGATCATCCAGTCCCAGCCCAGGCAGGGTCCCCTGGAGCAGGTGACACAGGAACCCATCCAGGTGGGTTTGGAGCATCTCCAGAGAGGGAGACTCCGGACCCTCCCTGGGCAGCTGTTCCAGGGCTCTGCCGCCCTCCATGGAAAGAAGTTCTTCCTCCTGTTGAGGTGGAATTTTTTGTGGTTTTGTTTACGGCTATCGCTCCTTGTCCTGTCACTGGGCACCTATGGAAAGAGTCTGGTACCATCCTCTGACACACCTTTGAGAGCCTCGTATGTATGGGAATGAGATTCCCTTTGGAAGCAGGCAGATCTCGGATTGCTCTGTCCCTCTGGAGACTCTTGTCAGCAGCAGAGGGATTTTGTCTACCTGTTAGTCAGAGTTTCCAGGTGTTTCATCACCTAAATTGGCCTCCATTTTTCTCTAGGTTGGCTGTGACATCATAGGGCTGGGCAGGGATCCCTGGTCAGGGATCTCTGTATCCAGTGTCTACCTGGAAGGATCGAGGCTGGGTTGTGGTTTCTCTAATAAACCCCCTTCAGAGGAAAAGCGTGTTTTACTCTGAGGTTACTACAGCCTTTTACAGCAGGGAGTAAGTTCCTCCTGCAGGAGCAGGGACCACTTGGGGATTTATTTTTACACCTCAGGAATATAATCCACCCCCCAAACACAGCAATGTGCCTGGCAGTGTTTAAAGGGAGGGAAACTCTGATCCTCAGAAATTATCCCAATGTCACGGTGTCCTGTTCCTGTAGGTTTTTTTCCCTGAATCCTGTCCCTCCTGGTTCCACCCAGTGCTGCTGGCATGGTCTCTGCTGTGCCCACTCTACCCACTTACCCGGAATTTGGTTGGCATCTCTGTGGGCATTTTCCCTCCCTACCCCCGTGTGCAGGGTTCCTGCCCCTTAAATCCAACACATTTTTCTCTGATTAGCTTTTCTTCCCGCCTTGCACTTCCTGAGCTTTTATGGGCATTGCGGAGAGGGCCCTGGGAGGCTGCACAGGGAGCTGGGAAGTGTAAAACCTTTGGCAAGGTTTCCAGGCCAGTTACGCAGCTGGGGCTGAAGGAGAAACTTTTTAACTAAACAAATGAACTGAAGTCTGTTTCATTGTAGCAGTGAGAGGTGCTGGGCTGTCTTTCCAGCAGCTTTCAAATGCTCCTGGCATTTTCAGCCTGGCTCCTGAGCTGCCAGGAGGGTGGAAAGCCTTGCCTTGGTGGGATTTCTGCAGTGCTGATGAATGTGAGCTCCTATCCTGGACTGCCCAAAGATAGGAACTTAATGCCACCGTCATTTCTTCCAATGAAGATGGGAAGCTGGAGCTCAAGCAATAGGTTTGATGTTTTCTAGATGTCCTGATCCAGAGAGCAAAAGGAGGCACTGGTAATTAACCGGAGCCTCTCATGGACTTTCTCTGCTCACCCTTTTCTAGGAGTGGGACCAGCCTTGGGGAGCCGGGGGTGTTCAGCCTGGAGAAGAAGAGGCTTTGGGGACATCTTACAACCCCATCCAGTGCCTAAAGGGGGGTTATAAAAAGCAGGGAGAGGGACTTTTTATATAGGCAGAGTGTCAGGCCAAGGAGGGTTGGTTTAAACAGCCAGAGGGCAGGGCTAGATGGGATACTGGGAAGGAATTCTTTTCTGTGAGGGTGGGGAGGCCCTGGCACAGGGTGCCCAGAGAAGCTGTGGCTGCCCCAACCCTGGAAATGCCCAAGGCCAGGTTGGACAAGGGCTTGGAGCAGTCTGGGATGGTGGAAGGTGTCCCTGAGCATGGCAGGAGGGTGGCACTGGATGAGCTCTAAGGTCCCTTCCGACCGAAACCAGTCTGGGATTCCGTGACTCTTCCCTCAGCACTTCAGCCCACACCTGCAGGCAGTGCTGTGCTGTCCTTTCCCAGAGCCCAGCTCCCTGCTAGGGTTCTAGCCTCTAGCACGTGCTTTCTCCTTTGGGAAGGGGAGGCTTCCAGCCCTGGGAAGCACAGGAGAGGCTCTTGGCTTGGTGTATTTGGTGGGAGGGAGGGCGGGCATCATCCCTGGGAGCGAGGTGTGCTTCAAGCGACTTTAGAAGGCTGAATTTCCTGTGATTTCTCTCTCCAGCCCTCCCCAAGGCTGAGCTCAGGGCCTGAACAGCATGGGGAGATCTTTCATGGCACCTGATTTTGGAGAGCCGTTGGCTGTGAGACAGTCTTGTCCAGACTTGGGGTGATCCCCAGATCCTCAGATCCATACCCAGATTCCCATCAAGGAGCGAGTTCCCTGCTGGCCTCCAGCCACCTGCAAGATCCGGTGCAGGTCATTTGGCTGCACAGCTCCTCTCTTTTCTGTGAGGCAACAAAGCTTTCCCAGGTTCAGGGAGGGAAGGAAGGCAGCATGTCCAGAGAAGCTGTGGCTGCCCTGGAAGTGTCCAAGGTCAGGTTGGATGGGGCTGGGAGCAACCTGGGATAGGTGTCCTACCATGGCAGAGGATGGGACTGGATGATCTTTGAGGTCCCTTCCCACCCAAGCCATTCCTTGATTCTATAACTAGCTCTGGGACTTCTAACATGTGTCTTGTCACCTTGTAAGACTTTCCTTGCGTGTCATCCTGAGCAGCAGCTTCTGCATTGATCCAAGTAGGTGTTTCCCTTAAATCACCATCAGGAACACTTGGGTTAGTTTTGATGGAGCCAAATAAGAAAGAAAAAAGTAATAAGAACCAACTTTTCTGTGGCGTTGGGGCTCCTTGATTTGCTTGGATCCACTCCAGGGATTTTTAGGGGTGTCACCAGGGACTCAAGAGCCGCCAGCTTGGCCTGGGCACCAGTGCTGTGCTTAAAAATAGCCGTGGCTGTGGCTTCTCAGTGCCAAACAGCTGCTGCTCCGTTGGACACGGGAGCAGGCTGAAGTTTGAACCAGCCCAAAACTCCTGGCCATGGGAGCTGCAGGTTTTGGTCTTGCCAAGCCTCAGCAGGGCTGTCGATAGGAAACATGAGCTATTCCTGCCCTGCCTCTGCCCCATTCCAACCTGCCGCTGCTGTTCTTGCCCCAGAGTTTTCCTCTGGCTACCTGAGCCCTCCTCTCATCCTCCTGCCCACTTTTTTCCCTGCTTCCTGACTTGTGGAAACCCAGCTGTCTCTGCTGGTTTTTCCATCCTGCCCAGGCCAACATCTGCTCTTAATCCTTCTTAATTAATCCCTTCCATTTTAATCTACGAGCTGTTGGCAGTGCTCAGGGCCTTGTTGTGTCTCCTCGGCACAGTGACCTACTTCACAGCCCCAGCTGGGAGCAGGGACCTCGCTGGGGGTTTGGGAGGGAGCGACAGCCTCTCCATGGCTCCAGGCTGTGCTGATCCTGCATCCTCACCCGGAGCATTTAGGGTGGCAAAAAGTCCTTCCTCGCCCCAGGGGACTCAGGTTTTGGAGCAGCTGGGTTTGTTTACTGCACACACAGAGGTTTCTCTGAGTGTCTCACTCTGTGCCCCCTGAGCTTTTCCTGCTTGGCTTTGCATGGTTGGTTTGTGCTGCTCTCTGGGGCACAGTCTAGTCTTCTTACTCGCTTATTCCTTGTGCCTGGGCAGATGGCTGCTCTCCAAAGGAGCTGGAACATTCCCCTGCAGGTGCTGAAGCAGAGTAGCCAAGAGGCAGGAAGGAGGGCAGGGATTTTGGGTTATCCCCAAAGCTTTGTGGATGCCCAGAGCCCACGAAATTTCACTTGCAGGAGAGAGGGGCCCAGCTAAGCCCCCCCTCAGCTCACCCTGAGCACTCTGTCACCACTGGGGACTTGGCCACAGAATAACTTGAGGTGTCTCAAGCCTGGGGAGCCTCAGAGAGCTGAGCCAGAGTGAACTGCACCTTGTTTGTGGGACCTTGTCCTTGTTTTAGTGCTTGCAGAACTCTGCATCTTCACCCCGTCCTGCAGAGCTCATGGAAGGATCTCATTGTGGCCTTCCAGTACTTAAAGGAGGCTTATAAAAAACAGGAGAGGGACGTGGAGAGACAGTTCAGATAGAACAAGAGTGAACAGGAGAGGCTTAGATTGGATGTTAGAAAGAAATTCTTCCCTGTGAGGATAGTGAGGGGCTGGGATAGAATTCCCAGGGAAGCTGTGGCTACCCCATCCTTGGAAATGTCCCAGGCTGGGTTGGACAGGGCTTGGAGCCACCCGGGATAGTGTCCCTGCCCACGGCAGGGGGTGGCACTGGATGGGCTTTAAGGTCCTTTCTCAGCCAGCCCATTCTGGGATTCTCTGAAGGGGAAAACAGTTATCCCAGCTGTAGGGAAGCTGAACATTAACCCATTCATACTCGTGCTGGGAGCAGGATGATGTTGAGCTCAGTCTTGATTTCCCTGCCCAAAGCCAACACAGAATTCGCCTTCCTGCCTGGAATAGCTGGAGTGCTCAGGCTGCAGAGCCCAAAGCTCCCGGGGCAGCAGCTTGGGATGCTGGGAACTTGCTTTTAGCTCACCTGCAAGTTTTCCTTGTCCAAGGTCTGAGTTAATCTCCCCTCGTGCACAAACTCTTTGTCCCTCTGTGCGGAAGGACAGTGAGCTCTGAGTCAGCCAAGTCCTTGAGCTTGGGTGGAATCCCAGGATGCTCCCAGGTGTCGGCAGGTGCCCAAGCACCTTCCTGAATCACTGCCGTGTCCTTGGTGGTTTAGAGCAAATTATTAATGGTTCTCTTCAAAACAAATGTATTTATCCCTGAGGATCATCTCCAGAGTCCAGGTGGTAGAAAAACCTGCATGAGGCACTCCCTTGGGATCGAGTGAGATCTCCTGTGTGCTGTGAAGAGCTCTGGAGGCTGTTATGGGATGGAGACTTTCCTGCAAAAACACAGACTGTCCTGATAGGAAGCACAGGACCCCAGGGATCCCCCAAAATGCCACTGACTGTCCTGTGCTTGTCCCTTCTTGCCCTGACTCAGAGCTGTAGTTTCTGTCCTGTTTTCCCAGGCTCTTCATTGAGAAGCTGCCGCAGCACCGTGATTACAAAACTGCTGTCATTCCTGAGAAGAGGGAGACGGTCAAAGTAAGTGGGGACACTGCCAAGTCTGGAATGGGAATGTTATCATGGTTATCAGCCTTGGGTTTCCATGGCTTTGTGATGAGTGATCCACACAAATGCTAACAAGCCTTGGCTTGGCCAGGCAGTCCTGACCCCTTGGAAGTTCAGTTCTGGGCCCCTCACCCTAAGAAATCTGTTGTGGGCTGGAGTGTGTCCAGAGATGGGAACGGAGCTAGGAAAGCGTCTAGAGTACCAGGGGCAGCTGAGGGAGCTGGGAAAGGGCTCAGCCTGGAGAAAAGGAGGCTCAGGGGGGACCCTGTGGCTCTGCACAGCTCCTGACAGGAGGGGGCAGCCGGAGGGGTCGGGCTGTGCTCCCAGGGAACAGCGACAGGAGGAGGGGGTGCGGCCTCACGTTGCACTGGGGAGGCTTAAGTTGGATATTGGGAAAATTTCTTTCCCAAATGCATTGTCCAGTCCTGGCGCAGGCTTCCACCAACCCTGGAAGTGTTTGAAAACACTTGGACGTGGCACCTGGGATCATCCACCTTGAACTGGATGATCTTGGAGGTATTTTCCAAGCCAAACAATTCCATGATTCTCCGAGTTAGGGTTTGGGAGATTCTTACTCCATTGCACTTGCACTGGGCTGGCCGTGGTGTCCAGTTTACTTCCTGTTGAGCACTGGGGTGTCCTTTCTTTCCTATTAAACTCCCTGCTTTTTAAAGAGCACATGGCTTTTCCATGTGTGGTGGCTGGATGCTCCAAGTGGTAACTTCCAGGTGATCCTTAGAGATTCCTCACAGCCACAACAAGGTACAGCTCCTCTGCTCAGTGTTGACCAGAAGAGGAAAGGACAGCACTGCATGAGCTCTTGCTCGGTGATTTTGGTGGTGGTTTTTAGACTCTTCAGCTGCTCAGGTTTTGTTTTTCTCACCTTGGGACTGCCCCACTCTGATGCCTGTGTTTCCTCCCCCAGAAACTGAAGGAAGTAGCCTTTCCCCGAGCCGAAGAGCTCAAGGAGGAGCTGTTAAAGAGGTACGCCAAGGACTATGCTAAGTACAAGGAGCAGGAGGTGAGTGAGAGGAGACTGGAGGCCCGTGCTCCTCAGGAGACCCTCAGCCTCAAAGGGTTTGGAAGAGGGCAGGTCTCCAGGGCTCCCTGGGTGCTCGGGAATGTCAAGTCTGGGTAGCCCCAACTTGCAGGGTCCAGGCTCATCCCCTGCAGCACAGGGCTGGCCCTGCTGTCACCGTGGGTGACTCTGTCAGAGGTGCCCCTGGCTCTTTCCCTCGTGCATCCTGAGCCAGCCTGAGCTGGGGTTGTTTGCTTGGTTTATTTTTTTGTCCCAACACAACATCCAGGTCACATGGTCCAGAAACTCAGCATGGGGAAGGATCTGGGCTTCTGTGGCCAAACAGACACCTCTGCAGTCAATTTTGCTCTGGACAAGTGTGACTTTAGAGACAGGATAGAGGGAAATCAACCTGGGATGGTAATTCCTTGGAAGAGGGAGGGTAAGGCAGTGGTTTTACTGCCCTTGGTCCAGCTGGCTCTGGATCTGTGCTCTGCAAGCTGAAGTTTCCTTGCAGAAAATGCTGTGTGCTGGTGACCTTTTGCAGACCCTTTAGAAATAACCTGGGGATGGCTGAGGGTCTGCAGAGGCTTCGTGTTCTGCCCTGGGCCAGTGTCCCCCTCTCTGCTCCTGTGCCTTGGCAGATTTCTCCTTTCAGCAGAAGGAAGAAGAGTAATTTGCACACACTTTGGCTTTGCAGCAGCAGCTGGAAGAGGAGAAGACTCGGGTAGCCCTGATGAAGCAGCAGCAGGCAGAGCAAGAGCAGTTCCATGCCTTCGAGGAGATGATCCGGCGGCAGGAGCTGGAGAAGGAACGCCTGAGGATAGTGCAGGAATTTGGAAAGCCAGAGCCGAGTCCCGAGTCTCTGGATGGACCCCTCGTTCCTGGCGTGGAAAAGCCCCCAACTGATTTAATCCCAAGGGTTCCAGTCTCTCCAGTTCACCCAGCAAGTCCATCAGTGGGGACTGTCCCATCCAAACCTCCTGTTGTGGACAGATCTTTGAAGCCCAGTGCTTTGGGGAGCACGGAAAACAGTTAGTACCTCTTGGAGCATCCTTTCTTCCCTGGTGGGGCTGAGCCAAACATAGCCATTTTGTCTGGGAGACTTTGGGAATTATCTGATCATGGCTCCATCCCTCCTGGGGGTTTGCTCTTCCAAGTCACTGGATGTCATCCAGTGAACACCCACAGGGCTGGAGAGAGCTGTCTCCTCTTGGGAATGCACCCTCCATGCTTTTCCAGCCCAGTCTCTCTGCTCTTCCAAAGTCTGTGGCCTATTTGCCTTTCCTTGATCCAAATAGTTGTTGGACACTGAGGTTTAATTCCTGGCTGGGCTGATCAAATCTCCCTCCTGACCCCATTCTACTAAATATGGTTCCAAAATACTGCTTCAGATGTGTCCAATGGCTGGGCCTTGCCCAATGACACATCCTACTTTAAATAACATTTTCTTAGTGTGTGTGTTTTCATTTTTACTAACAAAGTACTCCTTTTAACACCCTGGGAAAGGATTCTTCCCCTCTGTGTCTTCCCCTGTTCTGAAAGAGGTGATGCCTGTCCTTTATCAAGTGTCACAGCCACACATTTCACTGTGCCTGCCACTGAAAGGAGAGTTTATCTTCCCAGGTGGATTTTTTCAGTTTCATGCCTTCAGATGCTGCCCTGAGGAACCATTCCTCCAGCATTCCTGACTCTCACTGTGCTCCCATTCTCCCCACAGATGCAGGTGTGGATGCCCTGCGCCAGGTCATTGTCCCCAGGGAGCTGTGCCAGAAATTCCTGCAGCTGGCTGATGCCAACACGGTGCGAGGTGTGGAGACCTGTGGGATCCTCTGCGGGAAGTTGGTAAGGGGACAGCCCTGATGGACATCCTGGAAGTGGCACAGGGACTGTTTGTCACAGTACCATAGCTTCGGAAACAGCTCAAGGACACTGATTTTTGTCCTGGAATTCTTCCATGTAGTTTCAGGCTTCCATGTGAGTGTTAGGGATGATCTGCCTCTCCCTTTCCTCATTTTCAGGTTAGGATTTCCCCACCCTGAGTGAGGTGCCAACCTGAGTCCCCATTCAGCTTCCTCTCTGCTGTTGGTGACTCTGCTGGGTCCCTGCCTCAAGCACTGGTGGCATTCCTGGTGACAGGCAGCTCCATCACTTGTCCTTTGGGTGTCCCAGCTGGTGACCCTCACGCAGACAAGGCTGACAGGACACTGTTCTCCCCCAGAGTTTGCGTGCCCAGGTTTTATTGGCAGCTCTAGCCCATCTGCCCTGAGTCACTCACAGAAGTTTGCTTTGAAATGAAGCTGTTTGATGTAGCAACTTCCTGCAGTCCAGCTGCTTCCAGACACTGGGGATTGTTCAGGGATGAGGTATCATCCCCTTTTGAGTGGAGAGCTTGGTTTGGGGGGTGTCCAGGACTTCTCTGAGCTCCCGTGGGTGCTCTGCACAGCAGGGAGAATGAAACAGGAAAAAAATCCTGCAACTCCTTTGTCAGTAACTTGGAGCCGCACCTAAAATGGGTGGTGGATGCATCTATGGGCTTGGGAAATTCCCTCTTGTCTGGGGGGTAACATCCTCCTGTGCTGCCACTGCCTTGCAGATGAGGAACGAGTTCACCATCACCCACGTAATCGTCCCCAAGCAGCTGGGAGGCCCTGATTCCTGCACCACCGAGAACGAGGAGGAGCTCTTTGTCATCCAGGATCAGCACGGCCTCGTCACTCTGGGCTGGATCCATGTGCGTCTCCTTCCCCTTGCACTTCCCAACAGGCCTGGCCTCCAGCCTGACGGGGAAGGGGTGGTGGGGCAGGGCTGGGGAAGGAGAAGTTACTGGAGGAGATGGCGGGGAATGGGCAGCAGCCTGTGGATGGGTTTCTGCCTCTGGTTGGGTTTCTGCCTCTGGTTGCATTTCTGCCCCTGGCTTGATTTCTGCCTCTGGTTGCATTTCTGCCCCTGGCTCAATTTCTGCTTCTGGTTGCATTTCTGCCCCGGCTCGATTTCTGCCTCTGGTTGCGTTTCTGCCTCTGGTACAGTCACGTTCACTACTTTGATGGAGAAATCCAGGCCTGGTTTATGTCTGGGTCCCTTCCTAATGCATCAGGCCCTTAGAAAGGGAGGGAGGAAAGGTTTCGATGGTATATTGGGAAGAAACTCTTCCCTGTGAGGGTGGTGAGGCCCTGGCACAGGGTGCCCAGAGAAGCTTGGCTGCCTCATCCCTGGAAGTGTCCAAGGCCAGGTTGGACAGGGCTTGGAGCAACTTGGAACAGTGGGAGGTGTCCCTGACCATAGTGGGGGGTGGACTGGATGGGCTTAACGCCCCTTCCAACCCAAACCAGTCTGGGATTCTATGGAAGTGGAATCTGGAACATGAAGCTCGTGTTTCCTTCAGCTAAAAACTGACTCCAGTGGCACTGTGGGGACATCCCAAGCTCCCCTCCTAGAGGAACACATCTCCCTTGCTGTATCCCTGTGCAGGTCTGCCTTCCAGGCAGCTGTGGGATGTGCCAGTTGCAGACTCCTCCCTGGCTGCCCAGCTGTCCCCACGGAGCCTTTGGCAGTCAGATCCGTGCCAAGCAAAACGTTCAGAGCTGCTGAGTAATCTCTCGAAAGCAGCAGCTGCCCCGAGGGCTTGGAGAAGGAAATGCCGCTGCTTCGTGCAGGGTGGCTGCTCCAGGGCCACCTCTGCAGTGACAGCCCTGCCACATTCGGGGACCCTCCAGAATTCCTTTGACCCTTTTTCTGATCTTGGAAAAAAACCCAGTCAGTGAAAGACGCAAGAGCTTTCAGCAGAAGTTAAGGTGTGAAATCCAGCTGTCAGCAGGAGCTGGGTGAAGTGGTGGCTGTCAGGGATTGTACAGCCCTCCATGGAATGCGATATCCTGAAGTGCTGTGGCACCATGGGATGTGCTAAGCCCCAGGAGCTGCACTTCAGAAATGTGTGAAGTGCCCTGCAAGGACAGTGTTGTGTCTTAAAGGTGTGATTTTTCATGGGATGTGGTAGGAATGTAGAGCTCCTGTTGTATGTAACTCCCAATGGAAAAGAGGAGCACATGTTTAAGGACAGTCCAAAAAAAAAAGGGCGCAGTGAGAGAGCTGGAATGGACTTTTGACAAGAGCAGGGGGTGATGTGAGGACGAGGGGGAATGGTTTTCCACTGCCAGAGAGCAGGGTTAGATGGGGTATTGGGAAGGAATCCTTCCCTGTGAGGGTGGTGAGCCCCTGGCACAGGTGCCCAGAGAAGCTGTGGCTGCCCCTGGTTCCCTGGAAGTGTCCCAGGCCAGGCTGGACAGGGGGAGTGGAAGGTGTCCCTGACCGTGGCAGGGGGTGGAACCGCCTGGGCTTTAAGGTCCCTCCAGCCTAAACCATTCCATGAATTACTCTCTTGGTGTGCAGATGTGTCCCCTGTCCCCTCCAAGGAGCTGGGTCTCTGTCACAAGATTCTAGGCAGGCACCATCCCTTGGGGCCAGTTTTCCAAGCCTGCTGTAACTGCTGTCCTGTGTTGCCTGTTTCAGACTCATCCCACTCAGACAGCCTTCCTGTCCAGCGTGGACCTGCACACCCACTGCTCCTACCAAATGATGCTGCCAGAGTCCATTGCTATCGTGTGTTCCCCAAAATACCAGGAGTGAGTCTGGATAGCAGGAGTCTGGGTGTGGGGTGGGGAAGGCTTTTCCCTCTGCCTGGGCTGTTTACCACACCCTTCCTCTCAGATTCCTGGGGTGGGGATAAAATTTCACATCACACGTGTGACTGGGCAGCTCTCGTGAGCTGCTTTGGGGGCTTGTGTCTGGGCAGGGGTTGCCCACCCCTGACAGGAGGCTTAGGGCTGGGGACAGGATTTTCCCAGGTACTGGGGTGTCCCACAGAGTGGTGTCCCTCAGCCTCGATCTCTGCTCCTGCTGGAGATAAGCAGCCCCAAATGTGCTCCTTGGGGCCCAGGGGATGTGGCTGTGCCTGCAGAGCCTCGAGTTACAGAGCTCGTGTTCCTTTGCTCCAGGACAGGGTTTTTCAAGCTGACAGAGCATGGCCTGGAGGAAATCTCGTCCTGCCGGCAGAAGGGGTTCCACCCACACCCCAAAGACCCCCCTCTCTTCACGGTGAGTCCCGCCCAAAGCCAGGGGGCTGTGGGGTGGGGAGTTGGTGTGAATGTGGACATTACGCTTGAATTAAATCCATGTTGAGGTGCTGGGCTGTGACCAGGAGGCTCAGCCTGGCAGGGGTTGGTCTCCAATTCCCAGAGTGGAGATGCAGGAGCTTCCCAAGGTTTGACAGGTGTTGGAGGTGTGATGCAGAGCTCCTCACTGCAGGAACAGGGCGAGGCAGTGGCAAAGGGCTGTTTGAGGGGGGATTCGTGTTTGGGCTCTGCTGTGATCGCTTGGTGGCACGGGGCAGGGCCAGCAGTTGGGGTGATCCCAGGAAGTGCTCCAAGGGCTGTTGTGGGAAGGCTGCAGGTTGTGTCAGGAGGTAGAGGAGACTCACCTGAGCTATGGGAACATCTGAATAACCCCTGTCCCCTCTTTTCCTCTCTTCCAGACCTGCAATCACGTGTCAATAGTCGAGAGAGACGTGGTCCTGATGGATCTCCGATAAGCTTCTTGCCTTAGCCCTTCACAGGAACCATCCACCTTCCTTTAGGCCTAGGGAATTGGTTTTCTTCCTCCTGTAGCAGATGATTTCTACCGTGTAGTGATCCCTCCCCTCCCTCCCCCGCGGTGGAATCGGATCCCTGCCCTCAGCAGGAGCACCTGGAACCTCAGTGCCTGGTGTGGCGCTCGAGGTGTGGGGAAAAGCCAGCTGGGAACTCAGAGACAGAAGCCAACACTAATGCAGTTGTTTAACTCCAATCCGTGACTTGAATGCCTCCTGGGGAGGTTCCCCGTGACTTGCTGCAACTGTGAGGTGTGGAAACCTCTTCAAGTGCTTTTGGGACTTGCCCAATTTAACCCATCCCCTGTTTTGTCCTTCTTTCCGGGTTGCTTGGTCTCAGCACAGCTTCCAGGAGCAGATAAATCTTTCTCACAGTTTAAAATCAAACCTCGCTGACCCCTCTGACCCCCACACGAGCTCTGTGCTGCTCCTGCTTCGTGGTACTTGTGTGTCTGCCTGGGGAGGGAAGAGGGCCCAATCTCCTTTGGGATCTCTCTTGCAGCGTTTCAGGGCTGAAGATGCCTGGAAGTGGCCCTGCTTTGCACCAGCTGCCTCATCCCAGCAGCGTTTAGGGGTTTCTGGAGACTTTATCCATTTTCCTGGCTGGGGGATCCGTCGGTGTTACCGTGGAGGAGCTCGGTCTCCTGGCTGCCATCACCGCTCCAAGATGGGATTCCAGCAGCTTTGACCACTTCCATCCTCAAAGATCCCTGTGCCTGATTGCCTCTGCACATCCCAAAGCAGCAGGAAGCCTGTCCTTGCCAAATCCAAGCGCTCCGTGACGTCGCTGTTGTGCAGGACAGAGCCGGGACCCTCCTCCGAGGTGCTTTAGTCGGGTGCCAAGCAGAGATTTTCCTTCCCTGTGCTCCTGCTGAGCCCCCGCCCTCGAGGGGAGGGAAGCAGCAGCATTCCAAGGTGGAAGGCAGCTGTGCTGAGGGCTGAGCGTGATCCGCATCCCCACATCCCTCTCAGGATGGTCAGCACATGGCTGTGCGGGGAGGGGCAGAGGCTGGAGCTGCCTTCCCACCTGGCATGCAAACATCCATGTCCTTATGTCGTGTCCTTGTACATCCAGCACCCCGTGGCGTTCCGTTTAACACACATGGGTTGGATTATCCGGGCTGGGCCTCCTGTGCCACTCGTTTTCTTTGAGCTCTCTCCGTGGGTTGGGGGTCTGGCTCGGAGGGAATCCATTGCTTTGGGGGTTGGTGTGTTTGCGGCAGCCCCTGCGTGACAAGTGCTGCTCCCAGCTTTTCCCAAGTCGCTTTCTGGAACAGGCTGGCCCCGGGAGTGGGAGGGGAACGAGGAGCCTTCGGGGCGTCTCTGGCAACTCATTTTCAGACCTAATTAATTTAAACCATGCTCGTAAGGGGATTGCAGTTTCCATGTAGGATTGTTCATCCCGCAGCTCTTCACAGAGCACAGAGCAGCTCTTCACCCTGAGGGCTCCCCCAGGGCACTGTGGGGACACAAGGTGGAAAATCACATCTTGTAAAGCAGCAATTGCTTTAAATCTGTTTGGAATATCACGAGGGATTTATCCCAGCTCCACGTCCCTGCAGGTGTCAGGTCCAAACTGGCTCCAGCACCCACCGGCACGAGGAGCTGGTGGCACATCACCACTCTGGTGTTGTCCCAGTGTCTGATAAACCTTCCCAGGGTATTTTCCACATTCCTTGGAATTCCTTGACCCTCACGTCAGGGCCCAGCTGACACCTCTCTCCCAGCACTGCTCTCTGAGCTCCCAGCTTTTCCATCACATTTTTTCACTACAAGTCCCTTTGTGTGTCAGTGAATGTCAGTGTCGTGGCACTGCTGCCCCTGTCCCACAGACCCACCCGGCTCCCCAGCTGTGCCAGATGTGACTGTTACACCTTCAAATCACCCAAAATGAGGTTGGATTTGGGAGAAGCTGAAACCGAACATAAACTACACTTTGCAGGGTTCCTGCAGGCAGGGAGCGATGCTTCTCTCCACCTCAGGAGTGGGAATGCATCCCAATCCCTCTCACTGTCCCTCTTCTCACGGCTTTGTCCATCTTCAGCAGCATCCTGAGAGGTTCCGAGCGTGAGCATTCCCCCTAAGGGAGGTGCTGAGGGCTGGGGCGGCGCCGGGAGTTTTGAAATCCAGCGGCAGAGAAGGGATTGCCCCCTCCTCGTCCCACGCTCATCCCGGCCTCGCCTGTGCCGTGGGATGCCTGGCGTTCCTGCGAGCATCCCGGGGCCGCCGGCAGCTGGATTGGCTGCGGGGGCCAAACCTTTCCTTTTTAGGCTGCGCGTGGGCTCCCGCTCGGGGCTGCGCTGCTGCCGGCCCGGCTCCAGAGCTGCCGTGGGCTGCGAGGGTCGGGGACCCCACAGGGACGGGGGGAGCCTGGAGCTGACCTGTCCCCAGCAAGAGGGATGCATCCCAGAGCTGCTGAGGGGTGGCTGGGGTTGGTGCTCCATGGTTTGCACCAGCTTGGGGGTCAGGGGTATCTCTGGGGCTTTGGGAATGTCCCCCTGGGGCTTTGGGACTGTCCCCCTGCCTTGGTTGGGATGTGATCCTGCCACTGACTCTGTGCAGCTCCTGGCACAGCCGTGCTCCCTCCACATGGGACTCTCCAGCTGCTGCCTCCATCACCCCCCTATTCCCACCCCCACTCTGCAGGGCTTGGGGATAATTTATTTTAAAGGGTTTTTTTCAACATGTCATATATGGAAGCCTTTCCCCTCGGTGACCTCATGTTTGGCGGGGGCCCAGCCAGGCTGGGATGTGAGGTGGCAGCAGGACCCTGGAGCTGGGGGTTTGGGGGGTCACAAATCCAGCCCCTCTGAGTGGTTTCCCAGGGAAAGGGAATACCCTGGCAGAGCCATCCTTGGGAATGTTGGAGCTGTGGAGGGACTGCCAGTGCTGGGGGACCCCATGTCTCTGTCCTGCTCCAGGGGGTGACAGCCCAGATTCTGCTCGCTCCCTCTGGGACAGGGCCACCATGGGGTCTGTTGGAGGTGTGAACAGGCTGGCTGTGCTTGGGGCACACCATGTCCCTGTCCTGCCCTGGGGAGTGACAGCCCAGAGTCCACTCCCTCCCTCTGGGACAGAGCCATCTGTGGGGGATGTTGGATGTGTCAATGGACTGGCAGTTTTGGGGGGACACTCTCCCTATCCCTGTCCTGCCCCGCGGGTGACAGCCCAGAGTCCATTCCCTCCCTTGGAACCATGGGGGACCTTTGGGTCCCTTGGCTGTGGTGGGACCCTGCAGTTCCTTGTCACTGCACCGGTGCCGGGATGTCCCTGCCCTGGGCACAGCTTGGGATCCTCAGGAGCAGGAGGCAGCCTGGGCCCCCTGTGCCTCAGTTTCCCTCGAGCCCCCGTAGCTCTGGGGGGTGACTCCAGGGCATCTCTCCTGCCTCCCCCGGGTGCTCCAGGAGCCTCCCTGCTGAAGGCCTGTCCTTAAAAAGGCAGCCGGGAGTTTGGGAGCTGCTGGTTGGCCTCTGCCAGGGCCGGGGGCCTCTGCGGCTCTGTTCCTCCTTCCAAGGCTCGGCCGCAGGCCTGGGGGTGGCTCCAGCCCCCCTGGGATGTGTCCAGGCAGGGGGGGTCGGGGACAGCACCCACACGGCCCCTTGGGGGTCTGAGCTCATGCCGGGAGAGATCAGAGCTGGGTGCACCCACAGTGGGGGTCAGGATTTGGACCCACAACTCCTGGCCTGGCTCAGGTCGAGGATTTGGGGAATGAGGGGCTTTGGGATACCAAAAGCCCAAAAATGAGGGCGGAGAGAAAACCACAGGGAGAGGCATCTCAGAAGTGCTGGATGCCAGACACGCGGGGGAACTGAGGCCGGGAGGAGGCGAGGCACCAACCCCGTGCGTTTGCAGCGTCTCAGTGATGCCAAATTCCCATCCTGGCTCCGGGGTGTCCCCCACGGCAGAGCCCCAACACCCACCTCCACCCTGCTGGGGTTTCTCCACATTCTACCCAGGAACTGGAGTCACTTCCACCTCCTTTTTCCGAGCCCATCGCTTATAAGGACTTGTGTCTCACTTGTTTATCAGAGCGGAGCTTAAAAGGAACGGACTCACAATTGGGTATTGCCTCCCAAGCATCCCTACATACATTTTCCTACAATAATTAACCGTGCTGGGTCCTACCACCAGCCCAAGGTCAATTTAATGAAATAAAACACCTTATATGGCCATATGGCCAACACACCATCACTGAGCCTATTTAGGGTCTTTGTTTAGAGAGGATCCGCCTCTGAGGTTCCACGGGCTCGCTGGTATTTATACCCACGGCACATCGGGACTCGGTCCCAGAGGAAAGGAGCTCTCGCCTCTGCGGTGAGTACTGCCCTGCCCAGCCCTGCTCCCCTTTTTCCTTGGAGGAGAGCAGGAAGGAAAAATGCCCAGGGGGGTTTCGGGGTGCCCCAGCATTTATGGGGTGGATCCAGCTTGGTTTGCATGGCACAGAGGGGGTGCCAACCCCACCACGACCCCACAGGCAGGGGCCTCCATGGAGGTGATGAGAGCTGGGCTGAGGCCAAAACAGGTTGTGCTCTTCCACAAATCCCTATGATTTGGGGTTTTTTGCTTTTTGGGCTCTTGCAAGGTTTTGCCTGCTTCCCTCTGGATTCAGAGTGCATCCTCTGGTGCAGGGGGCACCCCCTGGGAAGGGCTGTTTTTTCCCCATTTTTGGGAGTGGATGCAAGGTCAGAGCAGCAAGAGGCTGCTGAGAGAACCGGATAAGAGGGCATCACCTGCCACCCCGCTGCCCGCTTTTGGGGGACACCAGCCGGGCATGGCAACACCGGAGCTCTCCAGGGAGCATGGGCAGGAGGCTTTGGGCACCGATTTTGGGCACCGGCTGGAGAAGGATGGAGAAGCAGCATCACAGCATGGAGCAGCACCCAAGGGGAACAAGCATCTCCCCCCTCTCAGCATCGCTGCACTGTGGCCAGACCGTCCCTGAGCACAGCCCATGGAGGATTTTGCAGGGCTGCCCATCCCCAAGGACTCCAACCCTTCCAACCCCAAAGCTGGACACGGTGGTGTGGGATAAACCCTGGCCCCCATCCATCCTTTAACGCCACTTTCCCCCCTCGCCACAGCTTTTCCCCCAGGTCCCCCTGACCACCAAGCGCTCCCGGCCCCACCATGTGCGAGGAGGAAACCACTGCCCTGGTCTGCGACAATGGCTCCGGCCTCTGCAAGGCCGGGTTCGCCGGCGATGATGCCCCTCGTGCCGTCTTCCCCTCCATCGTGGGGCGGCCCCGGCACCAGGTGGGTACCCAGGCGGGCCAGGGGCAGCCCCCACCCTGCTCTAATCACCAAAATGTGGCTAACGAGGCCTCTCTTGCCGGCGTTAGGGTGTCATGGTGGGCATGGGGCAGAAGGACAGCTATGTGGGCGATGAGGCGCAGAGCAAGAGGGGTATCCTCACACTCAAGTACCCCATCGAGCACGGCATCATCACCAACTGGGATGACATGGAGAAGGTGAGATTCCTCCAGGAATGGAGAGCGGGTGCTGGCCCTGGCTTCGGTTTGGGATAAGACCCTAATTCTTTGCCCGCCTTAGATCTGGCACCACTCCTTCTACAACGAGCTGCGTGTGGCCCCCGAGGAGCACCCGACCCTGCTCACCGAGGCACCCCTCAACCCCAAGGCCAACCGGGAGAAGATGACTCAGGTAAGGCACTGCAGGACCACTGGGGATGGGGCTGGACTCTCCAAAACTGCAGGGAGCACTGGGGGATTTGGGGATTTTGTGGGGTGGAGGAGTGGGGGCTGGGGTGCAGCTTGGTGCTTGGATAAGGGCAGAGATCCCGGTGGGAAGTTCACTTGCTCAGGTGGCCCCAGGGGTCTCTCAGCAGTGCGTGGACCCACAGGATTTGCCACACAAGGCACCACCCCACGTGTTCCCCGCACCACGCACAGCCCCACGTGACTGTGCATTGTGGTGACTCACGTTTCCACGCCATCCTTTGACACTTTGCCACACCACGCTCCGACCCACATTTCCCAGCGTGACTCAGCGATCCTTGTCTTCTGTGCCATGCACTGCCCCACGTGTCCGTGCAGCGCAGCCATCCGCCTGTTTTTCTGTGCGGTGCAACCATCCGTGTGTTTTTCCAGCAATGCCCTGACCCCAGCAAGGCACAGCCCCCATGGGTCGGGGTGGGGTGTGCTGGTGACCCCTGTGCTCAGCCCTAACCTGCTGCCCCTCTTCTCTTCCCTCCCAGATCATGTTCGAAACCTTTAACGTCCCCGCCATGTACGTCGCCATCCAAGCCGTGCTCTCCCTCTACGCCTCCGGCCGCACCACTGGTGAGTGGGGGACCATCCATGATGGGGAAGGGACCAGGGCAGCTTGGAGGGTCCTCCCTCACCTTCCCCCTTTCCCCAGGCATCGTCCTGGACTCCGGGGACGGTGTCACCCACAACGTGCCCATCTACGAGGGCTACGCTCTGCCCCACGCCATCATGCGTCTCGACCTGGCCGGCCGCGACCTCACCGACTACCTCATGAAGATCCTCACCGAGAGGGGCTACTCCTTTGTCACCACCGGTACGGGGACAGGGAGGGACCGTGGGGTGATGGGGACCTCGTGGTGCCGCTGCGGTGGCACCGGAATGACCCTCTCCTGCCATCGTGTCCCACAGCCGAGCGGGAAATCGTGCGCGACATCAAGGAGAAGCTCTGCTACGTGGCCCTCGACTTTGAGAATGAGATGGCCACAGCCGCCTCCTCCTCCTCACTGGAGAAGAGCTACGAGCTCCCTGACGGGCAGGTCATCACCATCGGCAACGAGCGCTTCCGCTGCCCCGAGACCCTCTTCCAACCCTCCTTCATCGGTGAGCCCCCCAGTTCTCCCTGGGAGCAGTTGCCCCATCCCCACCAGCGAGCAAACAGCTCCTGTGGGGGCCCCACAGAGGCATTTTGGGGCTCCCTCAGGTGCCATGGTGGGACAAACCCGTGGGAGCCCCCGTGGCTCTTTTGGGGAGCCCCGAGGAGGCACGGGCAGGGGTCGGGGAGATGACAGTCCCTTCCCACCCCAGGCATGGAGTCCGCCGGGATCCACGAGACAACGTACAACTCCATCATGAAGTGCGACATTGACATCCGCAAGGACCTGTATGCCAACAACGTCCTGTCCGGCGGCACCACCATGTACCCCGGCATCGCCGACCGCATGCAGAAGGAAATCACGGCGCTGGCTCCCAGCACCATGAAGATCAAAGTAGGTGTTGGGGGAGCAGGCCAAACTGTGGCCACCAACACCCCAAAGGATTTCCCGGTATGGGTTTGGGGGAGGATCAGGGTGTGCATCATCCTAAGGGCTCCTGTCTCCGCAGATCATCGCCCCGCCGGAGCGGAAGTACTCGGTGTGGATCGGTGGCTCCATCCTGGCATCCCTCTCCACCTTCCAGCAGATGTGGATCAGCAAACCCGAATACGACGAGGCCGGACCCTCCATCGTCCACCGAAAATGCTTCTAAGCCCCCTCCCCGCCCCATGGTGGCCCCCCATGCCCAGGCTGGGGTGTCCCACTCCTCCTCGGACCCCGCTGCTCCTCCCCACTGCCCACTGCGCATTAAAAAACCTTTTCTCCAGACTCTGCACCTTTCCTGGGAGATCTGGGGGGTGGGAGGGGCTGGGGGGGGACTGAGGGTAATGGGGGGAAGGGTGGGGGAGCCCCAACCTCATGTTGGTGCCCGTGATGTTCTGCTGACGGCCTCGACTCCGCCTTGATGCCCCCAACCCCATCTCTATGCCCTTGACTCTGTGTTGGTGACCCCAGCCCTGCACTGATGCCCTCAATCCCACGTTGATGCCCCCAATGTCATGTTGGTGCCCCTAACCCTTTGCTGATGACTCCAGCCATCGATACCCTCAGCCTCACAATGGTGTCCCCAAAACTACATTGATGCCATCCTTGGGAAATGCCTCCAACCGCATGCCAGTGCCCCTGACCCGGTGGTCCCAACCTCATGTTGGAGACCCCAATGTTGTTTGGGTGACCCCAACTCCACACTGGAGACCCCAACGTTGCTTTGGTGACCCCAATCCCATGTTGATGCCCTTGGCCCCGTGCTGGTGTCCCCAACCCCATGTTGCTGCCCCTGACCCCATGTTAGGGACCCCAACACTATATTGATGTCCTTGACTCTGTGTTGGAGACCCCAACCCTGTGCTGGTGACCCCAATGTTGTATTGGTGACCCCAACCCCACTTGGATGCCCTTGACCCTGTATCGGGCCCCCCTGGTGCCCCCACCCCCCCTTTTTCGTGACCCGCCCTCTGCCCCCTGCCCCCCGCATTGCCTGGACGCGCTGTGGACAGTCTCATTTGCATAAATTACCATATCGCCCCAGTTCCCCCCCCCCGTTCCGCCCCCCGCCGCTGTTTCCGCCCCCCCGCCTCCCCCCCCGCCCACTTCCCGCGCGTTGACGTCACGGGGCGGTGGCGCGCCGCTCATTACCATGTCATTAGCATATGACGCGGGAAGGCGGAAGCGGTGGCGGGATGGGGCGGTGCGGGGCCACCCTGCGCCTGGCCCTGGAGGGGAACATCGGTACCGGAGGGGACACGGGGGACAAAGGGAGCGGCGGGGCCCTTGCGGGGGCGGGACACGGGGGGTGCGGGGGGAGCGGGAGGATTTGGGGTGCGATGGAGGGGGGGCGGCGCAGGCTGGAGCATCCCGGGGTGCGAGTTAATGTCTGTAATTGGTTACCGCTGCTGCGAGGGGCACCCCAAAACCCCCTGCGCTGGGAGGTGGCGGGGGACGACACCGAGCCTTGTCCCCGGTTCCCGGGATTTGGAGTGAGGGACACCCGGACTCACGCAGCGTTCC
Source organism: Acanthornis magna (assembly GCA_036785705.1). Lineage (NCBI taxonomy): Eukaryota > Metazoa > Chordata > Aves > Passeriformes > Acanthizidae > Acanthornis > Acanthornis magna. The sequence goes on from JAWUZG010000353.1 coordinate 1,254,581, forward strand.
CGGCAGCCGGAATGGGGAGATACCCGAGCTCACCCCAGCTCCCCGGGGGTCGGAGTGGGACCCAGGCTCACCCCACATTCCCAGGAGCAAGGGTGGGGGGGACTCAAGCTCACCCCGTGTTCCTGGGAGGCACAACAGGGGGGCTCTCAGGTTTCCAGGAGCCTGTGTGTGGGAACATGCAGGCTCACCGTTCCCGGGAGCCAGGGAAGGGGACACTCCAGGCGTACCCCGATTGGAGTGGGGGGACACCCAGACTCACCCCGTGTTCCTGGGAGCCAGAACAGGGGGGACACCCAGGCTCACCCCGTGTTTGTCGGAGTCAGAATGGGGGGACACCCAGGTTCATCCCAGGTTCCCAGGAGCCAGAATGGGGGGACACTCAGGCTCACCCCGTGTTCCCAGTAGCCAGAGCTGGGGGACACCTGGGCTCATCCCACATTGCTGGAAGCTGGGATGGAGGCGCGCCCAGGCTCCCCCCAGGATCCCGAGATTTGGAGCAGGGGACACCCAGGCTCACCCCACATTCCGAGGAGCTGCAATGGGGAGGACGCCCAGGCTCACCCTGCATTTCCTCCACTCTCACAGCCGTGGGGAAATCGACCTTCCTGAAGCTTCTGGGTGCCACCTTCCCACAATGGCACCTGGTGACGGAGCCCGTGGCACAGTGGCGCAAGGTGCCGGCCGGAGGCACTGCCCAGGTAACGGCGATTCCGGCCACACCCTGGCTCCATCGGCGATTCCAGCCGCACCCCAGCTCCATGGGCACCACGCCGGGACACCCTCATCCCCCCCGCCTCCCTCTGCAGGCATCCGAGGGCTCCGCTAACCTCCTCCAGATGATGTACCAGGAGCCAGCCCGCTGGTCCTACACCTTCCAGACCTTCTCCTGCATCAGCCGGCTGAAGGCGATGCTGGAGCCGCCGGAGGAGGGGCTCCCCGAGACCCCCCCTGCCGTGAGGGTCTTTGAGCGCTCTGTGTTCAGTGACAGGTACCCAGCATCCCAAAAACAGCAGAGAGAGAGGGATGAAGGGCATGGATGGGGCAGGGAGTGTCGGCAGTACCTGGGCTGTGATGTTGGGCCCCCAGGATGAGCAGAACCTCCGTCCCCAGTGACGCCCAGAGCGGTGCTTAGTTACAGGAATGGGATTCTTGGGTAACTGGGGGGCTCTTCAATGATTTTGAGGGCTGCCCTATCCTCCCCTGTGTCCGGTGGTGGCGTGAAGCCATTTGGGTGATGCCAGACTCAGTAGGGCTGAACTGTGCTGGGCACCACATGTGCCCCAAATTTGGGATTTTCACCTTAATTTAACCACCTGCAGTTCCTCGTTGGTGCAAAAAAAGCTAAAAAAAAAAGGTCATGAAGCCACCTGGGCGTGGGGGGTGACAGAGCTGCCCGGTCCCCTCTCTCCATCCCTTCCAGGTACGTCTTTGCCAAGAACCTCTTTGAGGCTGGGCACCTGCAGCCTCTGGAATGGGCCATTTACCAGGACTGGCACGACTTCCTGCTGCGGCACCTGGGGCCCCAGGCTGCCCTCCACGGCTTCCTCTACCTGCAGGCCAGGCCCCAGGTGGGTGCTGGATGCAGGAAACAACCAGGTCCGCTTGGATCCCGGCAGGCAGCTGGAATTGCCAAAATGTTGGGGTTTAAGCAGAAGTCGCCACCCTGGAGGAGCAGGGCCTGTTCCTCTTCCCATGGGAATGTCGGTGGGAGTTTTGCCATGCATTTTAGGGTTTTGGGGAGAGGGGGCTGCAGTATCTTCTGGGGTCCCTCCCACGATGCTGCTTTATGTGATACCCATGTCCTTTCTGTCCCACTGATTTCCCGTTTCCCTTCATCCCGTTCTCCTCCCATCTCTCCCATTATCTCCCAGACGTGCCTGGAGCGGCTGCGGCGGAGGGCAAGGAGTGAGGAGGGTGGGATCCAGCTGGGGTACCTGCAGCAGCTCCACGCCCAGCACGAGCACTGGCTGGTGGACAAGACCACAGAGTGAGTCCCAATCCATCCCCAGCACCCCGATGGCTGAGGCTTTGGGGTGACACCCTGTCTGGGGGGTTGTTATTTGCGGGGGGCTTAATCCCTCCTCCCCTTCCTCCTTCAGGATCCACTTTGCAGATGTACAGCGCGCGCCCGTCCTGGTGCTGGACGTGGACAAGGACTTCGAGCACAACGTGGCCATGCAGGGCATGCTCATGGCACAGGTGGGGTGGCACAGCTCAGTGGCTTCCTGGTGCTGGGAGTGCCATGCTGGCTCCGAGCCTCCACCTCTGCTTCAGTTTTCCATGGGAAAAATAACTTCCACATTGTGGGTCTGAGATGGTTTAATCCTCAGCCATCCCAGGGCCATCCCAGTGTCGTGCCAGTTCCATCCTTCCACCATCCCAGTGCCATGATGGTGCCATACCAGTGCCATTCTGGGGCCATCCCAGTTCCATCCCATCACAATCCCAGTGCCATCCTGGTGCCATGCCAGTGCCATTCCTGCACTATCCCAGTGCCATCCCATCACAATCCCAGTTCCATCTCATCACTGTCCCAGTGCCATGATGGTGCCATACCAGTGCCATTCTGGGGCCATCCCAGTTCCATCCTGTCACCATCCCAGTGCCATCCTGGTGCCATGCCAGTGCCATTCCTGCGCCATCCCAGTGCCATCCCATCACAATCCCAGTTCCATCTCATCACCGTCCCAGTGCCATGATGGTGCCATACCAGTGCCATTCTGGGGCCGTGCCAGTGCTATCCCATCACCATCCCAGTTCCATCCCATCACCATCCCAGTGCCATCCTGGTGTGATGCCAGTGTCATCCCAGTTCCATCCTGTCACCATTCCAGTGCCACACCCTCAGTCAGATTCTCCCTGCAGGTGGAGGCCTTCGTGACATCTCTGGGCACTGACACTTTGCCGTCACATCCCGACCCTCTTGGAGCCGGGGAAAGGGCATCATCTGCCTGAAGATTGTGATCCCAAGGACAAGGGACAAGTCCTGGTCCCCAGCCACCCCCTCAGCTGTTTGTCCTGGGTGGATTTGAGGCGCTGCTGGAATGGTTTTGAGGTGGATCCTCGGAGGCGAAGCTGTGTGATGAGTTTTGGGGGGCAGGTCATGGCTGTGACCCCCTCCCCATCTTTAGGGACCCGCAGCTGGGGGTGCTCCCTGAGGTGGATTTACTGCACTGATTGAATTCTAATAGAAAATCTCTGTGTTTCAGTTACACCCAACCCCCATACTTTGTTATTTTGTATCTAATTTTTTTCCCTTAAATTAAAAGGAAATTGTTGTCAAGCTCCTCTGTGTCTTGAAGCAGGTGGAGTGAGGATCGGGGCTGTTCTAGGGGGGACACGGGGGGGACATTATTCCCCCAATTTTGGGGTGTTGTGATGGGGGGGAGAGACAGTGCCCTGGGGCTCTTCCAGGCATGGGTCAGGCTGGGCTGGATTTGGGGGAAAACCAAGGGGATTTGGCACCTGCTGGGGGGGACATGGGGTATTTACGGGGACACCTAAAGGGGGGGGATGGTGCTCGGCCTTTGGGGGCCTGAGGGGGTGTGAGACCCTACATAAACACAGGTGGGGCACCTGCCCCGGGGGCAGCAGGGGGAGACCGGGATGTGGGGCAGGGGTTGGGGTGGGGAGGGGGGATTTGGGGGTGTGGGGTAGCACAGGAGAGCACAGGAGCCAGGCTGCCACCCCTTGGGGTTTTCTGCAGCGACCCTACAATAACACAGAGCAGGACCTGTGCAGACCCCACTAATGACCCTACAAAAACAACAACAACAGAGGAGTCACAGCTGACGACCTTACAAAAACAACACGGTGGTGCAACCCCCCCCGACAATCCTATAAAAACTACCGGGTGCACCCCGACATCCAGCGAGCCTACAATAACAACCTAGTGCGCCCCCACTTACGGCAACCCCAAAACAACAACCCAGTGCACCCCCACACTCAGCGACCCTACAACAACAACCCGCTGCACCCCCACATCCAACAAGCCCCCAACAAACACCCCCAGATCCCCCTCCCCAACTTCCATTCCCCCAAACCCCGCTTCCCCCAAACCCCTCCACCAGCACCGGGGCGCACCCCCGCGCCCCCTCCCCGCCAGCCCCGGGGCTCCGGGTGCCCCCCGAGTGCAGAGGCAGCCAGGGGGTGGCTGCGGGCGCTGCCCCGGAGCCCCCCGGCCGCCCGGCGGGTCCCCCCGAGCGGGCGCTGCAGAACAAAGGAAGCAGCAGAGCAGGAGCGGCAGCAACAACGTGCAGCCGCTCCGCCACGGGTCCCCTCGGGGTGCCGGGGACATCTGAGCCGCCTGCCAGCCCCCCCTTGCCGACCCCGCCATCCCCCGCCGCCGGGCGAGCGCTCAGCTCCGGGGCGAGCCCCCCCAGCCCCCGTTCCCAAGGGGGGACCGTACCCCCTTTTTTTTTTTCCGGTAACGCTCTTTATATCTAAATTTGGGGAGGGGGGGGAGGTGGAAAGTTGCCGGTGCGCGGCTGAAGTTGTGAAGTCGTGCGAAGCTGCGCAGTTTTGAGGGGAAAAAACGAAAAGGAAAATGGGGTTGGAAGAAACAAGGGGTGGGATTAAAAGCACCCCGTTTTGGGGGGGGTTGGGGGCAGGAGGGGTGGGGAGTCAGCGGGGCCGCCCCCGGGGTGGAATCAGCGTGGAAATTAAAAGTCGGGGTGACTCGCGGCTTCACTCGGCTCTGTCCCCACAGAACTGCCCGCTGTCCCCAGGGCGGGGGACACGGTGACGGCGGGATGTCCCTGTCGCCGGGCACCCGGCTCCGCCAGCCCGGGCCAGCCGCCGCTTCCCCCCCGGCGGGGGGGAGCCCCGAAATCTAACGCTGACCCGGGGATGGAGATGGAGAGGCTTCGCCGGGAGGTGAGTGACCCCCAGCTCCCCCAAAGCCATCCATTCCCCTCCTCCCCACACCTTCACCTTTTCGGGGTGATTTGTGGCCCCTTTGCGGCGGTTTTAACATCACCGTGACTTGGGGGGGGCTCGTCGGGGTGGGCAGGGAAAGCCCCTTCTTGGCTGGTGGATGAGTTTATTTTTTTAAGGGTATTTCCATGGGAAATAGGACTTTCCGCTGCCTTAAAGGCCACTTTGATGCCTTAAACCCCCACAAATTTCAGCTCATCCCTGGGGCATCCCCGAAACACCATCGCAGGCTGGGTGGCAGCAGGACGTGTACAACAAAACTCACCTTTAAACTGAATTCCCTGGAATTTCTTGGCATGAAAAAGCAAAATGCTGCACGAAACCCACCCGAGTACCGTCTGGGGGGGTTCCCGAAAAAGGAAGGGGTGGCAAGGAAGGGGAAGGCAGAGCCGTGCCCGGGGGGGGCATCTCGGTGTTAACAAGTTGTGGCATTTTCTCCACCAAAAAATTCCACCGCCTTCCTTCAGCACTTCTGGTTTTACCGGCCGGGGTGGTTGTAACCGGGATCTCACATATTGTGCCCACGCAAGAGACAAGGAAAAGGGGGGGCTACTCCGACTGGGGGGCCTCCAACGTGGGAGGGAGAAACATCTGCTCGGGGTTGATTTTTGGTGCTTCTCCCCCCGCCCCCCAAATTTGCCGCTGCTTTGCTTTTCTGTGGTTATCGGGGGGTGAGCAGCTGCCCTGCGCCTCTGAGTCGTGTCCTGCAGGTTTTCCCCTCGGAATGGCTGGTGGGAGGATGGGATGGGGAGGTGGGGACGTTGGGACAGGTGGCTTGGCCGGTGCTTGGCACACGGCGAGGGAGGGGAAGGACTTTGTCCTTGGCAAAATGCCGGTGGAAACTGATGGTGAGGATTTGTCCCCGGCACTTTTCCAGGGAGGATATGGTGAAAAAGATGATTTATAACGATGCTGCCAGAGCCAGGGTCGGCAGCGGTGGGATCCCCCAGGAACCCGCTCCAGGCTGGCCCTGGTGGTGCCGGTGGCCGAGCGAGGGGTGTGCCACAATTCCCACGTCCCCGGCGTCTTTCCCAGGGTGGTTTGGCAGACAGAGCCAGCCGGGCAGCCAGCCCCTTCCCAGCACCAGTTCCACCAGTTCCTCTGGCTCGGCCAGGCCCGGGAAAGCCGGCGTCTGCCCTCGCATCTCCATGGCTGGAGCCGAGCTCCTGCCGTCTCCTTGGGGTTTGATTTCCTGGCGATGTGTCCCCATCCGTGAGGGTTGGGGAGAGGAGGAAGAGGAGGAGGAGGGAAGATTCCAGAGGTCAAGGTTTAGCTCCGCTTCCCATCGTGTGGCTCTGTCAGACCCTCTCCTGCCTTCCCAGGCGGCTCTGGATGTCTTTCCCATTTGCATAACTAATCAACATCTTGGGAACCCGCTCATTACTGTGGAACACACGGCACAGCCTCGCTCCGTGCCGGGAGCCACCAGTGTCCACCCAAACCACCCCAGCTGCCAGAGGGAAGGATGCTCCGACCCATCTCCCTAAGCTTTGGGGGATAAACCCTAAATAAACCCCACAGAAAACTCCATTCCCAGAAGGAATGGTCAGACAAAGTCCCCCAAAAACCCCTTTGCTGGATGGTGGTGACAGGACGTGGCCCAGCTCAAGGTGTCCCTGGCGTGTCCCCGGTGCATTCCCAGCGTTCGGAAATGAGAGCCCCTAACTGAATTTGGCAGGCTGTCTTGGGGCCGAATGCTGGAGATTAGGGATAATCTCATTTAAAGCATTACTAATAAAAGTTACTAAATTTGTCCATCTCAGAGGCTTTCCCTGGAGGGTTTAGGTGGGATTTTTTCCTGCCAGCGTGAAATCGCCCCAAAACGTGTCTGGCATCTCCAAAAAAAGCATCAGGGTGATGGATGGGATGAAGGACCTGGCTGGGGTTTGCCTCCTTTTCGTCTGGTGCATCCCAGTGTCACCTGCAGGACGTCACCCGGGGCTGTCCCCAGATAATCCAGAGGGATTCTCACCGTCTCCATGCCTCCAATGGAAATATTTCCCATCTTGGCTGTGATGTGAACAGCTAAAAGGACTCGGGAGCAAATCCGATGGATGCCGGCAAACGCTGGAACAGAGGAGGAGGATCGGAGGGAAGAGGCGTCTGTCGGAATTAAATCCCTGCCGCGCTTTTTGTAGGGAATTGTTGCCTGACAGAGCCAAGCTGGGCCGGGCAATGGGGGTTTGCAACCCAGCTGGAAATTTGGGGAAAACCAGTTCCCAGCACCACTTTATCCTATTTATTCCTGCGGGAGTCGCATTGCTCAGAGCAAAGGTCGGATCCTGGAGGGCTCTTGGCTCGCGCGTGGCGTTTTTGGGAAGAGATGAGCTCCAGGGAATATTGCAGGGATGGGGATGTCAGGTCTGTGCTTGTGCTTCCACCCGGACTCGGGATCTGGTTTATCCAACCCACTGGGCATTTCATGGGCCCCTCAGATAACTCCTTCTGCCACGAATCCCTTTGGAAAACAGTTTTCCGGGGAAACTTTTCGGAATTTTGATTTTGTAGCCGTTTTGCTGGTGATTTAGCTGAGAATAGGCTTGGAAAACTCCAAGCATTCCAGGAGCATTACTTCCAAGCCTGAATGGGGAAGTTTTTGGGGGAATTTACTTTCCTGCTCCCCTTTTTCCTTCTCTCTCCCCGCCTTCCTAAAATACTTCTGTGCATCATAGGGAGGCCTGCCATCTCCAGCACAGGTTGGAAAAGCTGGAGCTGAATTCCACCAGGACTTTTTCAAGTATCCAGCCCCACCTTAACCCTTTCACCATCCAATTCCCACAGCTTTTCCCATGGGGAAACACGCGCATTCCCCCCTTTCTTCACTAGGGCCTGGATTTTGGGGAAAAAGGGGAAACCGGGCAACGTGCATGTTTTTGGAGGAGGATTTAAATGTTTCAAAGGTCTGATGTCCCCAGATTAATTTGGGACCCAAATTAGCGATGTCCCCAAATTAATGATGTCCCCAAGCTGATGAAGGCTCCAATGATCAATGTCCCCAAATTAACCCAACCAAATGAATGTACCCAAATTAATGTACAAAAATTAACAAGGTTGCCAGGGGTTTAATGGCAGGAAAATATTGGAGGGAGGGGGTGCAAAGAGCGTTTTTGGGGCTCCCCATCGCTCTTCTCGGGGTGCCTGTGGCTGCTCCCACCCCCGTGTGGGCTGATGCCTCAGTTTCCCGGGGCACAATCACACAATGACCAGGGCTTGAGGGTCCTGGTACTCCATTTTGGGGGTTGTAGGGTCATGTGTGTGTGTGTCCATGTCCCCCTTGTGTGTCCTCTGTGCCCCACCTTCAGGCCCCTCGTGTCCCCCTCATGTCCCCCCCATCCACCTTGTGTCCCTCCCTGTGTCCCCACTGTGTCCCCTCTTTTTCTCCCCCAGTGTCCCCCACGCCCTCTCTCGTGTCCCCTGTGTTCCTCCCCACATCCCCCCCGTGTCCCCTCCCACGTCCCCCTCCGTGTCCCCCCACGCCCCCCACCCATGTCCGCTCTGGGGGGTCCTGTGGCCGCTCCCGCCCCCCGCGTGGGCTGATGCCTCAGTTTCCCGGCGAGACAATCACACCATGACCGGGGTTCGGGGGTCCCGTTACCCCATTTTTCGGGGGTGGGTGTCGCGTGTCCGTGCCCGTGTCCCCCGTGTCCGTGTCCGCGTCTCCCCCCGTGTCCCCCTCATGTCCCCGCTCCTGCGCAGCGCAGGGAGAGGGCGGGCGGTGCCACTGCGTGGAGAAGAGGGGGGGGCTGCGCGTGGGGGGGGGAGAGGAGGAGGAAGAGGAGGAGGAGGAAGGAGGAGGAGGAGGAAGAGGAGGAAGGAGGAGGAGGAAGGAGGGAAGAAGAGGAGGAGGAGGAGGAGAAGGGGGGGGAGCAGGGATGCGGCGCTCATTCCCCCCCCCGGCTGCAGCGGGGCGGCGGTGAGGGAGCGCGGAGGAGAGGGAGACAAGATGGCTTCCTCCTGAGGGCCGGCGCCGTGCGGGGCCGGCGGGGGCTGCGGGGGCAGTGCGGGGGCAGCGGCGAGGTAAGCGCACCCCTTCCCCCCAAAACACCCCCTCTGCACCCCCTCAACACCTCCCCCGAAAATAATTCCCCCCCGGGCTTGCGGGGCGGTGCGGGGGAGGTTAAAGCCCCCCCCCCCCCGCGGTGTTGGCGGCCCCGCGGGGCCGCGAGGACAAAGCGGCGGGGCCTGGGGAGGAACACACGCCCCGCGCCCCCGCCCCCGTTTGAGGGCTGTTTTCCTTCTTTTATCCCTTTCCTTTCCCTCCAGCATCGCTTCGTGGGAGGGGGGGGTGGTTGGGGGTGGGAGGATGATAAGCCTTAAGGTGCACCCCCCCATCGTTATTCCCCCGTGTGCTTCTCGCTTTTTTAAAATTATTGTTTATATTAATTGATCCCGTCCGTCCCCGAAATGTGCTGAGCTCAGAGGTGCGGCGGGTGATGCGAACAAGGGCGATGAGGCTCCCCGCCGTGACGTCACGGTGACGTCACCGGGCCGGTGGCAGCTGTCATCCCTCGCCGTGACGAGGACCCGGGGTCCGGCGTGGGCACCCCCCGCCTTTCGTCACGCCGCCAACGACGGGGGCAGGATGGAGGTGGGGAGAAAAAGCAGCTTGTCCTCCTCACGGGGGTCTCACTTGCCCTCCCAGCCGGCGATTTGGGTTATCCCAGTGCCAAGAGTGAAGTGGTTTGGTGGCGGGCAGGGCTCCGACCGGCTGCGGATGCTGGTGGCTCCAAGGGACGTCGCCGAGGTCAGGGGAGAGCATTGCCAAAACGTGCGGCCACCCCGAAGTTTGGAGTCGGCGGTGAGCGGCTTTTGGCACCACGTGTTTTCTCAGGGATGGGGATGCTTCAGATCTCGCACCCGGGATGCGCCGGCGCGTGCGCCCGCCAACGCCGGAGCTGCCTCCGGAGCGGCGGATGCTGTGCAAAAAAAAGAAATCACAGACCCCGTGGCAGGTGCCGGGGTGGTGGGTTTGGTGCCGTGCCGGGTGCTGAGATGCGGTGAGCGGCGGTGCGGCCCTGAGGTTGCATCATGCTGGGAAGGGCTGGGCAGCGCCGGAGCAGAGTCCTCGCAGGTTATTACGGTGGCCCCATAAACGAGCCCCACTCTTGGCCTTTGGCACCTCATTAGCTGTGACGAGGTTTGTTTTTCGGATTGCCCGACATGGACTATTTTTCGCAGGTAATTAAGGGGAAGGTGGCTCTGAGGAGGAGATGGTGGGATCTGGGGAAGGCAAAATGTGTGTGTCCCCAACATTTTGGCCTTTCCTTGGGGGGCTTTGCTGGCCCCACTGGGAATGGGGATGGCAAAGTGGTGGCACAATGGCTCTGGGACATGTGGTTGTGCTACGGGTCTGTGTCCCAAAAAGCCCTTCCTGGGTTGTCCCTGGCACTAGCACACCAGGAGTGAGCTGTCCCCATGGCACTGGGGTACCCAGCCCCTGCCTGCATGTGCTGAAGTCCCCAGTCCCTATCCCCATGGGACCAGGATCCTTGGTCCTGGTTCTGCATGTGTTACAGTCACCAGTTCTTGTCCCCATGGCACCAGGGTCCCCAATCCCCTTCCTGCATGTGCTGCAATCCCCCGTTCTTGTCCCCATGGCACCAGGGTCCCCAGTCCCCTTCCTGCATGTGCTGCAATCCCCAGTTCTTGTCCCCATGGCACCAGGGTCCTCAGTTCCCTTCCTGCGTGTTCTGGAGTCCCCAGTTCTTGTCCCAATGGCACCAGGGTCCCCAATCCACTTCCTGCATGTTCTGGAGTCCCCAGTTCTTGTCCCCATGGCACCAGGGTCCCTGGTCCCCATTTCCATGCCATTGGGTTATTTAGACTCCTTCCTGTATGTACGAGCGTTCCCAGTCTCCATTCCCACATTATCAAGGTCCGTGGTCCTTTGCCTATGTGTGTCCCTGGTCCCCATCCATGTGACATTGGTGTCCTCAGTCCCCTGCCTGTGTGTGCCAGGGTCCCTGTCCCTGTGGCAGTGTGTGTCCCTGTCCCTGTAGCATTGGGGTTCCTGACCCCCTGCCTGCTCCCTGCCGGAGTTTCCCAGTCCCCATTCCCACTGCATCAGGATCCTTGGTCTCCTGCTCGTGTGCACCAGTGTCCCCAACCCTATGTCAGCAGTGTCTGTTGTCCACCACCTGTGTACACTTGGGTCCCTGCTCCTTGTTTCTGCAGTGTTGGCATTCCTGATCCCTTCCCTGCATATGCAGGGTCCCTGTCCTCATTCCCATGTCATTGGAGTCCCCAGTCCCCTGTCTGTATATGCAGGGCTTCCTAGCCCCGTTCCCATGCCATTGGAGTCCCCAGTCCCCTGCCTGCATGTGCAGGGGTTCCTAGCCCCGTTCCCATGCCATTGGCATCCCCAGTCCCCTGCTTGCATGTGCAGGGCTCCCTTGTCCCCATTCTCGTGCCATCGGGGTCCCAGTGCTATTCCTCCATGTGCTGGGCTCCCTTGTCCCTGTGACATTGGGATCCTCGGTCCCCTGCCTTCATGTGCCAGCTTTCCCTGTCCCTGTGCCTATGGCAGTGGGGTCCCCATTCTCTGCCCCCCCCCCCCATGTCGCTCACTCCACGTGTGTGCAGGGAGTCTTCTCAAGGGGATGGCAGTAAAGGGGCCAGCACTGAAACCCGCCGTTCCCTCGTTGTCCCCACTGCAGATCGGGATGTGGGCTTGGATGAGGGAGATGCCCCCAAATCCCTCCCAGGGACACCCCCCTGCTCCCTCCTCTGCCAGCGCTTTAATCTCGGTGCTTTGAGCTCTGTGTAAAAGGGTGCCAGACCATTTTTGAGGATGAAAGAGCTTTTTTTATTTATCCCCCCACTCCCCGGGCCAGCATCCAAGGGGAGATGAAATGAAACGGGAAGAGGCTGGAGGTGAAACAGCTGTGATCAGCTCCGTCCCCACTCCACATCTGCCTGCCACACCACTGCCAGCCCTGCAAACCCAGCTCAGCCCCAATTTTCTCCTCTGTCCTGGGGCCAAAATCTCCTTTTCCTGGGAGCCAGGATGCTGGGCAGCAGCGGCGTGGCCTGGGATTTGCAGGCAGGGCTGTCGAAGGGAGTCGTGTCGCGGGGACAATGCAGCGTGTTTGTTTGCTACAGCTAAAATGGCAGTTCTTAAGGGGAAAAAAAAAGAGAGCGAGAGCGAAGTGCTTGTGCACATCCAGTCGCCGCATCTTTTGATTAAATGAGATTTTGCTGTCGAAGGGGGGAGCTGGGGACCACGAGCTCCCGAGCCTGCAGTTCCCATCGCAGCCAAATGAGGGGAAAAAAAAATTCCAAACCACCCCGAGCCCTGAAAATGCTGTTAAAAAAAAAAAAAAAGGGATTGGAGCAAGTTGTAATTGCTGCAGTTGTCAGCACGGAGGCTGGGGATGCCGTGGGGTGGCTGGAGGGTTTGTCACCTCAGGGCTGGTGGCACAGCCCTGCTCACTGCGGCTCCGCTTCCCAGCCTGGCTGGAAAGGATGGAGAAGCATCCTGGGAGCTGCAGCCCGTGATGCTGGGATGCAGCAGGGAATAAGGAGCAACAGAGCAAGGGGTTCCGAAGACCCTGAGCCTCTGAGGAACCCATTGGTGTTGCAATTAAATCCTCTGCACTGAAGGCTGTTGCATTGAAGCTGCTGCACTTAAAGCTCTGGTGCCTAAATCCGCACCAATTAATGTCATTGCAATTAAAGCCCTGGCACTTAATCTACGCCATCGCTGCACCAGCTCTTGTGGTGGTGCTGGCTTCTCCCAGCCGAGCTGGGTGTCTCCATGAGCTTTCCTGGTTGGCATGGTTGGTGCTGGAGCACACTGGAAACACACTGGGAACACCCTGTCTGCCAGCTGGGTCAGACTGGGAGCACATCCTGCCTGCCCACCAGGGCACACTGGGAAATCTCTGGGAGTGTACTGGGAGCGCACTGGGAGCACACTCCCTGCCGGCTGCATCACACTGCCTGCCCTCTGGAGCACACTGGGAGCTCGGTGCCTGCCCTGTGGATCACACTGCCCATTGGAGTACGCTGCTTCCCCTCTGGATCACACTGGGAGCACGCTGGGAGCACACTGGGAGCTTGCTGCCTGCCCTCTGGATCACACTGGGAGCACACTGGGAGCTTGCTGCCTGCCCTCTGGATCACACTGCCTCCCTTCTGGATCACGCTGCCGGCCAGAGCACGCTGCCTGCCCGCACATGGCTTTTTTTAGGTTTACAAACATGACGGCCCCGTGCGCGCGCCACTTCCCCCCCTCCTTCCCCGTGAGTCATCAACCCCATCACCGGGGCTGGGGAAGCCGGAGGCGGCATCGGCGCTTTCCCTGTAGTGCTGATGACCCCAGCGAGGGGAAGAAAAAAAGGCAAAATCAGACTTCGTTTTTCTGTTCTTTTATCATTCCCATTTCCACTTTCAGCAAACGAGATGGGGAGGATGTGGATGGCGGCTGCGGCTGCCATCCCGGCTTGTGGGTGGTCTGTGGTGAGGTGTTTTTGGAGAGGACCACGGCACTGGTTGGAGGGTGGGAAGAGTTGAAATGCCACTGGCTTCCCCGGCTTCCCCACCCTTTGTTGATTGTGTTTCTGTAGCGTTGGATTCAAGGCGACGCTGATCGGTGTGGTTTTGAGGATGGGTGAGGTTTTAGGGGGAAAAAGCTGTTGAGACCCCAAAATGTTGGCAGAGGCGCTGGCAAAAGACTTCTGGGGGCCCAGCAGTACCAGTAAGCGTGGAGATGCCGAAGCCCCCGCGCTGAGCTCATCGGCTGAGGTGGCTGTGGTGACTCAGCAGTGCCGGTGCTGACTCAGCAGCCCCGGCCCCCGGGGAGGCAGCAGGATAGCGGGAGAGCTTGAAATTTTTGGGTAGAAGAAGGGACTTTTTTGTACAGCATGCTTCAGTTTGCTGAGGCCGAGCCAGTATCCATGCTGCCAACATATTTTCCACCCTGTGCGCCTTCCTCCAGCTTTGGAAAAGGGATTTCATCCAAAGGGGTCGTGTCTCCCACCTGCCATGAGATGCTTTTCCCCACGGGGAACGGGTCGTGGTGGTGAAACCAGCTCCGGGTTTGGCAGAGGCGGCGTTTTCCCTGCTCCCAGATGGGGCAGGGCCCGGCTCCCACTCATCTCCCGGCTCCTGCCCGCCGGCCGTCGCGCTGCCGACTTGCCTGTGCTTGCCGGGTGGGAGGGCGGCGGCACACACGGTTCTTCTCCTTCTCCTCCTCCTCCTCCTCCTCTGCCGAAGGTCGGGCTGTGCGGCGGCGGCGGCGTGAGGAGCCCCACGTCTTGGGGAGGGGGAGCACAGCAGCATCCCCCAGGTATGATGGGATGGGGATGAGCTGGAGGGAAGCCGAGCACTTATGGGTGCTGGCTGGCACATCCCTAACTTGCGCCTGGGGACCAGGAGGGTGCAGGGAACCCTTCTCTGTTTAAACTGGGGGGCAAAGCCTTGTAAAATGGGATGCAATTGGTTAGCGCGTGGCTGTGGAACAGCTTTCCTCCTTGCTCCCCAAAATTTGGCTTTTCCCCCTGATTTTCAGTGCAAAGCAATTGGCAGGGTGGAAATGCCCCCACAGGGGGTTATGGGGGCTGGAGTGGCTGGGAGGGGACAGAGCTCAGTCCCGTGGGGAATGCTGGCAGTGGGCCTGTGAAATCAGTCCCAGCTCCGCAGGGGTGTCTGCAGTGGGATGGGAAATGGGCCGGGTGGGATTTGAGGACAGGTCCCAGGCCTTTCCCATATAGCCCATGCATTTCCATTTCCTTCCCTCTTCCTTTCTGACCCCTTCTTCCCTGCACCTGTCCCCTTCTCCCTGCCCCCTTCCCATTCTTCCCCGTATTTCCCTTCCTCCCCGTGCCCATCTGCCTTTCCCCTCTTCCCCTCCTTGCCCATCCCCTTTCTTCCTTCTTCCCCTTTCTTCCCTTCTTCACCTCTCTCCCCATTTCTCTCCATTCCCTTCTTCTCCTTCCCCATCCCTTTTTTCCCAATCCCCTCTTCCCCTTCTCCTTCACATTGCCTTTCTCCTTCTCCTTTCCCTTCATCTCCTTCCCCCCATCTCCTTCCTCTTTGCCTTAATCTCCTTCCCCTTATTTTCCTTCCACCTCCCCTTCTCCTTCCTCTTTCCCTTCCTTTGCCTCCTCCCCTTCCTCTTTCCCTTCTTCCCCTTCCTATTACCTTCTTCCCCTTCCTCTTCCCCTTTTTCTCCATCCCCCCTTCCCCTTCTCCATGGACAGAGCAGGCATGGTGATTCAGCTTTGCCAAGCTGGCCCCGGTGCCAATCTGGGAGCCGGCACGAGAGGAGCCAGCTGTGTTTAAGGAAAAAACCGCTTCAAGAAACAAAAATAGTCCCGTGGGTTTTTTTTCCTCCTTTTCCCTTTCAAGAGCTCGGCTCCCTCCCTGTCCTCCTGGAGCCGGCAGCCTGACGCGGCTCCGTGCTGTGCCAAGCCTTTCCCCCTGCCCGTGCCAACTGGCAGCTCCCGGCTCGGCTCTGTGCCGCGCTGGGAAGACACAGCGTAGTGGGAACACGCCGTGGCTTGGCTGTGGCATCTTGCTTCCCAAAAACTGCTCCGGTGGGAGCATCCACTGGGAGCATCTGCTGAGGCATCACTTGCCTGTCCACAGTGCTGAGCATCCCTGCTCTGGACATCCTTGCTCCAAATGTCCCTGCCCAGAGTGTCCTGACCCCAAGCATCTTCACCCAAACATGCCCACTCTGAGCATTCCCACTCCAAGCATTCCAATCCCAAGCGTTCCTTCACTGAGGATTCCTGCTTCAAACATCCCCTTGCTGAGCAGTCCTGATCCCAAGCATCCTTGCTCCAAACATCCCAACCTCAATCATCCCCACTCTTGAGTATTCCCACCTTGAGCATCCGTTCCCCAAGCATCCTGATCCCAAACATCCCTGCCCCAAGCATCCCTTCCAAAAGGGAAAACGCTTTTCCTGGAGGAAACGAGGCGATTGTAGGTGGGAACAAATTTTTTTACACCTTGAAAAAAATCCTCCATCTCCGTTGGAACCCCCCGGTACTGGTGGGATGTTGGTGCAGGAGCTGGGAGCTCGGGTCCAACCAGCTCGTCGTACCTTGGTGAGAATGGAAAGGGGATGGGATAGTTGCTCCAGTGCTGTCCAGGGAGGGGTCATGGCCGTGGGGATCCCTAAAAATGCGCCTGAGACTGGAGTAAAGCAGAGCTGGGCTTTCCGCAGCGTAAATCAGCTGAGCCCCCTCAGCTCCCTCAGCATCGCTGTTATTCCGGCTTTTCTCCGGGCTAAATGAGGACAGGAGTGAGCAGCTCAGACCCAGCGCTGGGGTCAGCTGGGGCCATGGAAACAGCTTGGAAAACAAGGCGGGAGAGGCGGCTGTGGCCGCCCGCAGCGGTGGGAGGCAGCGGGACCGTGAGCCGGCGTGGTGGGTACCCTGGCGGGGGGGGGGGAGCTGGGGGCTATTGCTGGTCCGACTCAGCACTTGGGCTTCCCAGATTTCCCTGAATTTCCCTTTTCAGGGGTGTTGAGTTGGATTTAGGTCATCTGCTCCTCTCTGGCCTGCCTCCCACTGGCATCTGGGGACTGTGGCAGTGGATTGGGATCGGGAAGGGATTTCCCATCTCTTGGGGTGTGGCGATACAGATCGGTGCCCCCCAGGAGCGTCAATGCTGGCAGGCGCGTGCGTATGATTCCGGCAGCGTTCCCTTCCCTGGCAAAGCCCTTTGGTGGCACCAGCCAGGCTGTTTGTTATTGTAGGGTCTCCAGTGCTCAGGGATGCTCAGGGATGCTTGGGGCTTCCCCTGGTGGTGCCCCCAGCCCACCATCCCAACGGAGGATCCCCGGGGTGGTTGCCAGAGGAGGAAAACCACAATCCGAGTGCTGGGGCTGGCCGGGCTCCACTGGAGCGGGGCCGGCAGCCAAGCTCCCTCTTGGCCGGCCCGTGCCGCCGGCTGGCAGTGGCTCCCGCTGACCTCCGCAGCTCCCGGCCGTGCCCTCACCGCAGCCCCAGCACACGGGCCGCCCCCCAGCCACTCTGATGCCACTGGGAAGGGCTTGGCATTCCCACCAATGTGCTCCAGCGTCCTCTGCACTCCTCCAACTCCCAAATTCCGTGCTTTATTCAAATTGAGCATTTTTTACAGCGGGATGACACCAAGCGGCAGTGTCGGAGCTGCTGGATGTGTGCTGAGTTGCTCCGTTCTCTGCAGCTCCTGACCTGTTTGGCTTCTGCTGAGGGGTTTAGCAAATTTCCAGAATATTTATTTTGGGGAATCTTTGGGGCCCTGGACTGGGAACAGGTGTTTTGGGAGGATGAGTGATTTAAAATCCATTTCCCTGCTGGCTTTGGATGGGTTTAGTTTGTTTTTTGTACCAGCAAGGGGTTGAAAGGAATAATTTGAAAAAGTGGAAAAAGGGAAAAATAAAGGGGGAAAAGTGGGTTTGGAACAGGTTGGGCTGTAAGATAGATGGATGGATGGATGGATGGATGGATGGATGGATGGATGGATGGATGGATGTCTGTCCCTGTGGGGACCCAGATCATCCCCTGGTTTTTGAGTCTGTTTGAGGCTGCCTTAGGATTTGCATATATAGGACTGTGGGATATCCAGGTTCCTGGCCATATAGGACTGTTGGATGTATAGGGCACTGGATATGTAGAGTTGCTGGATAGATGGGATTGTGGAATATCTGTGTTGCTGGATGAAATGAATTACTGGATATATCAGGTTCCTGGGTTGCTGGATGTATAAGACTGCTGATTGTATAGGGCTGATGGATATATAGAGATGCTGGATAGATAAGGTTGCTGGATGTGTAGAGTAGCTGGATATATGCACTGCTGACCATATAGGACTGTTGGATGTGCAGGTCCCATGACTGGCTATACAGGACTTGGATATTTAGGGTTGCTGAGTGTTTAGGGCTGCTGGATATGTGGGATTGTGGGGTATTTAAGGTGCTGAATATTTAAGCTGCTGGATATTATGTGTTACTGGGTATGCAGGTTGCTGGAGGTGTAAGACAGTGGTGATTATATAGGGCTGCTGGATGTATAAATTTGTTGGATATACAAGTTATTGATTCTACAGATTATATATGGTGGATGGATATATAGGATGGCTGGATATATAGGTCACTGGACTTATAGGACAGCAGGATCTGTAGGGCACTGGGATCTTTAGGGCAGCGAGATCCATGGGGCAATAGGATCTATAGGGCACTGGCATCTATATGGCAGCAGGATCTGTAGGCCACCGGGATCTGTAGGGCCGCTGTTCTGCCGCAGCAGCCGGAGCTGTGGCCGTCCCTCCCCGCCGTGCTCCCCGTGGGGGTCGAGGCAGCTCTCGGGGCCCGGCCAAGGCCTCTGCCGTCCATCCGTCCGTCCATGCACCCTTCCTCCGTCCATCCCCACTCCGTCCGTCCGTAGTCCATCCGTCCGTCCATCCTCACTCCGTCCCTCCAGCCGCAGCCGGCCCCGTCCCTACGTGCGCGCGGCGCCGGCACTAATGGCTTCTCCAGCTGGTTTGGCAGGGGGCGGGGAGGGCCGGGGCGGCCGGGGCTCCAGCAGCCCGTTCCGTCTTTCCTCCCCGGACGGGCCCGCCGTCGCCTGCGGCTTCGCCTCCCGCCCGCACACGTAAGTGCCGCCCGGCCAGAGCCGTACCCGAATCCGGCACCGTGCCCCCGCCGCGCTCCCCAGCGCTCGCTGGGTTATAAACGGCTCCGGACTATTCCCAGGGAGCGCAGCCCAGGCTGGAAACGCTCCAAGCCGGGCTCAGCCTGTGTGGTTATTTTTTTTTTTTTTTTTCCCCTTCCTTCCCTCTGTTTAAGGCATTTAAACTGGAGGGGGGAGGAATAAAAAAGAGGAAAAACGGATTAAAAAAATAAATGTTTTTGTCCTCACGGAGATTTTCCCCCCTTTTATAGCACCCAAAGGGTGCAGAAGGGGCTGTGCAGGAGAAGCTGAGTTAACCCGAACCATATCACTTGGTTTTCTCTTTATTTTATTTCCTCCCCTCCCCCCCGCCTCCCCTCCCCAGCTTTTATCCTTCCCCGAGGTGAACGAAAGGAGGTCTGGGCAGGCAGCACTTTTTCCGAGGAAAATAGGCTGAGGGCGGAGGAATTGGTGCCCACGGCAGTGAGAGGGGGATTGCTGTGGATGCAGCCCGGAGTGCGTGGGGATGGGGAGGGGGATCGAGTTTTGAGGAGAAGCTGCAAGGTCTTTCCATCTCCCAGCCCACAGGGCCAGGAACAAAAGGAGCTGAATGGGAGAGCCAGGAAAAAAGAATTTGTTATATATATGTATATATATATATACACACACATATATATATATATGTGAAGTCTTTTTCCTCCACTGATTTGGGGAAGGTTGTGGCTTTTGGGTTAACCCTTTAGGAGCAGTGGGAGATGTTTGCTTCTTCTTTTAGTTCACAGTATGGACTATTTCCCTACATTCCCAGCCCTGTTCCATAACCCAGTTATGGGATGGAGCAGCCCAAGGTGCCTCCCTGGCCCTGCGGCTGATTTTTGGGGCTTCCCCTGCCCTTTCCCAGCAGGTTCCTCCCTGGGAGGACCCTTGGGGCCAGCCAGCAGCTGCTCCCCACCCGGAGCAAAACAGGTTTGCCATTATTTCCCTGGGCTGGCATCTTCGGGGCACCAGCGTGTTCCTTCGAGCCCTTGGAGGGGTCTCAGGGTGTTTATCTCCCTGGCACTTGGGAAAATCCCCTTTGGCTGGGCAGGAGGAGGAGGAGGAAGATGACGGCGTAGGAAGGACGGGCGAGGCCGTTTGTTGGTTTGCAAAGGAGAGCGGAGGCGTGCTGTCCCCACCCTGCCCAGGCTGGGGAGAAGCACTTTCTCCCCAGACCTGATGGACCGGTCCGGTCCCATCGCTCGCGGCTCTGGCGCTCGGCTCCGGCAATGCCGCGAAGGCACCGGAGCCTCTCAAAACCCACGGCAGCATCAGGGTGATGCCGGAGTGGAGCCGTAGTGATTTGTACCGGGCACTGTGTCCCTCTGGGGGCTTTCACTTCTGGGGAACAGGGTTTTATTGAAAAGAATCATGCTGGGAGTGGTTCCTTCAAGGTTTCGCTGGAGTCAGCAGCGTTCTTATCTCTCCAGTGTAGCGTTCTTATCTCTCCAGCGTGGCTCTGCTCACGCTCTAACCATGAAGGTGAAGGACTCTGTGCCGAAGCTGTGGGGCTGGTGCCCGAAGGGTTAAACACGGCTGTCTGCAAACAGCCACACGGGGACAGTTTGAACGCCAGCTTAACTCGGAGCTGTAACTTTGCAACTCGGGTCTCCCCATGAATCTGAGCTGCGGATCCTTCCCACGAGCCAGGGCCGGCACCGTCCAGAGGCAGGAAACTCTGCCCACAGCCTGTGCTTGCTTTGGCATGGTTTTTCCAGTGAACTTCGCCGTATTTTTAGCTTGCCGGAAGCTCCCCCTGGTTATCGGCAAACAGCTCAATGCGCTGCCAGCGCCCAGCACCGCCGGCTGCTGGAGCACTGAAATCCCCACTGCTGAGGTGGGACAGCACCATGGAGAACAGAAAGATCCCCCATCCCTGGCAAAACCCCTTGGAGGCTCTTAGTCAGAGTGTACAGCCCAGACGCCGGGCTGTTGTGCTCCCTGCGTGCCACCACCTCGCGTTGGCGTGGATGGATGGGTTTAGTCTGTCCCTGGCACGCCGCCGGTGCTGCCAGTGCTGCTGCTCGGCACTGCTGGGGGCCCTGGCCAGCCGTGTTGATACAGACGCAGGGTTATTTGAGGTGAAAGCAGCCCCTGGCACCGGCGTAGCCAACTCGGCGGCTTCCTGCCGTGCCGCGGCCCCTGGCGAAGGACGGCTGCTCCCGGCCAGGATGTTTGCTCCTGGCACGGCTCCAAAAACCCCCCTCTTCTCCTTGTGTTGCTTCTTTCACTCGGGCAAACTGTGTCACTGGAGCCTGGGACACCCTCTCTGTCCCACCCCGTGCGTGTTGCCCTTGTTGGGTGATGGAAATCCCAAACCGTCCCATGAGCAATTTCGAAAGCGGCTGGCGGGGTGGGGATGTGGGTGGCACGGGGCCGGCGCGGTGGAAACCGGCCACCTTCCGAGCCGAGCTCCTCCTTACTCAGCCAGGCAGAACCCGTGTGGCTTTGCCAGCGGCAATCAGTTTTTCACGTGGCTCGTCTGCATCGTCATCCTCTCGGTCAGATAACGAGGTGGGGAAAGGGGGACTAAAGGAAATGGAGGGAAAAAGCAGGCTTGGGGGTGATCGCACGTGGGTCATGAAGTGGGATACTCACATTTCTCCTGTCTCCCTCCTCACAGACAGGTTCAGCGGGCGACGCGGTTGATGGACCCAGCAGAAGCCAAATGGAAGAAGGGCCAATTAATTATGTGGAAGAAAGGCGGCTGAACGAGGGCAGTGGGCTCAGCCTGGTGAATGGGGGCCGGCCAGAGGCGGGGGGCACCGTGCTGATGGAGCCGAGCGGGTGGTCGCCGGGCCAGCCACCCGCCACTGGCAAAGCCCACTTGGAAGACGTCAGGAACCTGGTGGCCTTTTCGGCGGTGGCCGAAGCCGTTTCCTCCTACCGGCTCCCTCCACCGGGGTCACCATCGCTGCTGTATGAGAAGTTCGACTCGGAGATGAGCCGGGGCGGGCTGGGCGCAACAGACGGGGTGCCACGGGGAGAGGACCTGCATGCCCTCAAGGCTGCCCTGGCTTTGGCCAAGCACGGTGTGAAGCCCCCCAACTGCAACTGCGATGGCCCTGAGTGCCCGGACTACCTGGAATGGCTGGAACAGAAGATCAAGACGGCTCTGGGCGAAGAGCTGGCATCACCGCGGCCCCGCGCTGCCGCCATCCCCCCGCCTCCTCCCCCACAAGGTGCTATCGACCCCCAGCCGGTGCCTGAGGCCGCTGAGCCATGCCCGCCCGACGGCCTTCCCTTTTCCCAAAGCGCGTTGACCATCGCCAAGGAGAAGAACATCAGCCTGCAGACCGCCATAGCCATCGAAGCCCTCACACAGCTCTCGGCCGCTCTGCCCCAGCCCGCGAGCGATGGGCAGCCCCCGCCGCCGCCGCCACCTCCCGCTGCCCCCTTTGGCCCCGGCCCCCTCGCCCCACCAGGGGCCGCGTGGCAGCGAGGGAATGAGCCCCGTTACCCGCCAGAGCCAGGAGCAGCACCTGAGCCATTTTTTGGTGCGGCACCTCCGCAGGGGAACTTCACAGCCACTTGGGGGCTGGAGGCTGAGGGGGCAGCAGGGACTGGAGACCCCATGGCAGAGCTGGAGCAGCTGCTGGGTAATGCTGACGACTACATCAAGGCAGCTTTCAAGAAACCTGAAGCAACAGCCAGCAAAGTGACAGCCCCCAAAACAGAACCCCCCGAACGAACACCCAGCAAGGAAGCATCAGGCAGTGCCCGTTTGCCGCCAGCACCACCGGAGCCTGACCTGCACAAGAAGACACAGCTGGTCCTGCAGCAGCATCTCCACCACAAGCGCAGCCTCTTCCTCGAGCAAAGCCTGGCAGCGGCGGCAACGCCCCCAGACCGGCCGAGCGGCTGGTGGGCTCCTGGCGCCCCAGCCGTGCCCCCCAAGCCCTTCGAAAAGCAGCCCAAAGAGAAGAAGAAGAAAACACCACCTGAAAAGCCCCCGCTGGCCAAACCCCTCCGTAAGCAAGTGCAGATCAAGAAGGCAAAGCAGAAGGACTCACAGCCGCTCTTCCCACCCCTCTGGCAGATCAGCCTGGAGGGGTTTCGGGCGCCCGCTGAACCCCTCGCTGAACCTCCCGCCGAAGAGATGCAAACAGAACCGCCGCCGCCGCCGGCCTTCCCGCACCAGCCTCTTGCACTACCCCTGCCTGCCGCATGCCCCCCGCCACCAAACCCCCTGGACGGCGTTCCCCCGGCTCCCGACTCTCAGGAAAGGGGTGCCCCCGGGGGGGGCCCCCAAATTCACTCGGCGCCGGCAAGCTCAACCGGCTCGGAGGAAGCACCGGCTGCCCCCCCGCCGGCCACCTCAGCTCCCATCATGGTGGATGACAAGTTGGAAGAGCTCATCCGACAATTTGAAGCTGAATTTGGGGAGAATTTCAACCTGCCGCCCCCCGAGATGCCCGCCCCACTGGCCCCTGGGGCTGCTGAGCTATCGGGGGCGCCAGCACCAGCCCTACAAGGATCCCCCACCACCACCGCTGCTGCCCTGGCTCCAAGCAATGCTCCCCAAGCCAGACCCAAAAGTGTCTCTCCAGCGAAGGGTCCGCTGTCGGAGCCACCCTTCACTGCCCGGTCCCCCAAACAGATCAAAATCGAGTCTTCTGGTGCTATCACCGTGGTGTCTACCACATGTTTTTACTCTGAGGAAAGCCAAAACCCAGACGTGGATGACGTCGACAGAACACCCACCAAGGACGAGGTGCCGCTGACGCCGACCCTGAGCGGCTTTTTGGAGTCTCCGCTGAAATACCTGGACACGCCAACCAAAAGCCTCTTGGACACCCCAGCCAAGAGGGCACAAGCGGAATTCCCCACCTGTGACTGTGTTGGTGAGTGGACAGCCATGCTGGGGGGGTTGCTGGGGGGTGGTGAGCGCCTGGGTGGCTCGGTGAGGAGGTGGCTTTGCAGGGTGGGATTGCCCTGGATAAATAATGGAGTGAAGCCATGGTGCCAGCAAAGCCCCGATTTCTGGGGAGGTGAGGCACTCATGTGGTGAAATCCTGGTGCTGTGGAGCTCCCTTTTGCTTTCTCCTCTCCTCTTTTATTTCTGTGGTTGGATGGAAATCCTGAGCGCCTGCCACGTCACTGCGGGGGTGGCACCGGCGCCACTGGCTGTGCCAGGGGGGTTGGATGAGCAGCAAAACCAAAGGGCTGTTGGGTTTTGCTTCTACTTAACCTTAACCAGCTGAATCCCATGAATCCATGGTGGTCCCAGTGCCAAAACCCACCTAAACCCCCTCTCGCCTTGTTTTATTCCTGGTGAAAAATTAGCCAAATAAGCTGGTTCAGGTTACTTTGAGTAACCCAAACTTTGGCTTGATGCTTGTGCTTATCTCTGGAGAAATACTTGCTGCTGGGATGCTGCCTTGTTCACTGGCCAGTCCCACCAGGATGCATTGAAAAATCACCAAACTTGAATTTCTGGTTTTTTGGTGGGTTTTTTTAGTGTGTGTTGGCATTTAGACTTTTCAGCAAGTGCTAGAGAATTCCTACCTGGTCCTTTCAGTCCACCTCCATCCGAGCGCAGGGGGCTGGATATTCCCTCCCCAATATTTAGATTGGAGCTGTGCTCTCCCCTGGGATGAGCAGGGTGAGGATTTGGGGCATCCACCTGGAAAAACTAGTCCCCCCACTGCTGGGAGAGGAGGCCCCGGGCTAAGCACAAGCTGCACTTTATTAGTGGGGCTTATGATTATTTTTTTATTTGCTTGTAAATGGCAGAAGGAATTAGCCCAAACTCCATGGAGAGAAGGAAGGGCTTTTCAGAAGTCACTCAAAGTGATCTCAGAGTTTGCCAGGAAAAGATTCGAGTTGTTTTTTCTTTTCTAGCGTGGTTTAGGGGCTGGAAGAGGGGGGATTCTCCCCCCACCACTTCTCTGTTTTCTCAAGGAAAAGCTGTGGGAGAAAGAAATGCGGCAGAAGCTGTGCTCTGTGCTTTATTGGGTGCCAGTGCTGTTGGAGGCTGTAATAAAATGAGCCTTTGCCGTGCGTCCCGTATTGCTCCCCGTCTGGACAGCTGCAGCCCAGCTGAGCCCGGCTTTCTCCTTGGCCTGGCTCCCAGCCAGCTGGACATGACGGGAATGAAAATCAGGGCGGTGAGAGCACAGGGATGCAAAGACAGATCAGCTCTGGCCGTCGTGCTGGGTGCATCCCACCCGGCGGTGTTGGAGCATCCCCCTCTGCCAGGGATCCACCCTGCACTGCTGGGGCTTCTTGAAACATCCATCACTTCACACATTGGCACCTTCCTGCCCTGAAAGCCCCCAGGGGGTTGTTACTGTGAGGGGGGTGTTGGTTGAAGGGCT
Source organism: Acanthornis magna (assembly GCA_036785705.1). Lineage (NCBI taxonomy): Eukaryota > Metazoa > Chordata > Aves > Passeriformes > Acanthizidae > Acanthornis > Acanthornis magna. The sequence continues at coordinate 1,279,479 of JAWUZG010000353.1, forward strand.
GTAGCCCCAGTGTCCTTCTCCTGAAGCCTCAGCATCCTCCTCTTGCAGCCCCAGGACCCTCTTCTTGCAGCCTCAGGATCCTCCTGCAGCCCCAACATCCATCTGCTGTAACTCCAGGATCCTCCTGTAGCTCCAGCATCCTTCTCCTGAAGCTCCAGAATCCTCCAGTAGCCCCAGCACCCTTCTTCTGTATTTTGAACACCCTTTTCCCATAGCTCCACCATCCTTCTCCTGAAGCCTCAGGATCTGCCCACAGCCCCAGTGTCCTCCAGTAGCCCCAGCATCCTTCTCTCATAGCCCCAGTGGCCTTCTCCTGGAGCTCCAGGTTCCTTCTCCTAGAGCCCCAGCTTCCTTCTCCTAGAGCCCCAGGATCCTCCTGCAGCCCCAAGATCCTCCTGTAGTCCCAGTGTCCTCCTACAGCCCCAGAATCCTTCTCCTGTAACCCCAGACCCTGCTGTAGCTCCAGTGTCCTATTCCTGTAACACCAGCATCCTTCTCTAGAGTCCTTTTATCCTACTCTGGTAGCCCTAGCATCCTTCTCCTGTATCTCGAATATCCTTCTCCATGCCCCCAGTGTCCTCCCATAGCTCTGGCATCCTCCTGTAGCTCCAGCATCCTCCTCCTCCATCCTTCCCCTATGCCCATACCCTTCTCCCATAGTCCCATCATCCTCCTTCCTCTTCCACACACAGCGGTTCCTTCCTTGCACAGCCTCAGCCAGCTCAGGGCATCCCATGAGCATTCCTAAATCCTCTGGGAAAGGCTAAAGCAGGCAGCAATAGTTTCCAGCCCCCAAATCTTCCCGTGATGGCTTTGGCAGCATCCAGCCAGGGTGATCCCTGTAAGCAGTTCCAGACAGGAGCCCTGGGTGGGAGCTGGTGGGGCGCAGGGGGTGCAGGATGAGGAGGGGGTTTGGAATCTGAATCTCCTGCTGCAACTCACCTCAACAGAGCTCAAGTGGCTGGAGTGAATTTCTGGGATGGAGCTGTGACCACTGCCACGATGCTTGTAAGGGCTGTGGCTGCTCTGGGAGGTTTTTGGGTCCCTAAAGGGGGTGGATGTCAATGGGTGAGTGTCTGTTCCCCAGCAGCATTTCAGTGCTGGGAGCATCTTCCAGAGCACTAAATGAGGAGGAGTTGCTGTTTAACAAACCCCTTCCCGATGCTTTTAGAGGGAGATGATCCCTTGATTTTTGGTGCAGAAGTGCTCTATTTGGGGGAATTTGGACGTTTGGAATCCTTTGGGGCAGCCGGCAGAGGTGCAAACCCCAAAATCTCTGTCCCCCACTCCTGTCTCTGCAGAGCAAATTGTGGAGAAGGACGAGGGGCCGTATTACACCCACCTGGGCTCGGGGCCCACTGTGGCCTCCATCCGGGAGCTCATGGAGGAGCGGTAAGAGCCCCTTGGGGGCTGCAAGAGTTGGGGGGCTGGGGTCCTGTCAGGGGAGTGGGGGCTTGTGAGGGCGACTGGGGACTTGTGAGAGCAAATGGGGGTTTGTGAAAGTGAGTGGGAGCTTGTAAGAGTGAGTGGGGGCTTGTGAGAGTGAGCGGGGGCTTGAGAGGGTGAGTGGGGTCTTGTCAGGAAAGTGGGTGTTTGTGAGAGTGAGTACTGTCCTCGGAGAGTGAGTGGAGGCTCCTGAGGGCAAGTGGGGTCCTGTGAGTGGGGGCTCCTGAGGGGCCCATGAGGGCGAGTGGGGCTGATGGCCATCCCCTGGCAGGTACGGTGAGAAGGGCAAGGCCATCCGCATCGAGAAGGTCATCTACACAGGGAAGGAGGGGAAGAGCTCCCGGGGCTGCCCCATCGCCAAGTGGGTGAGTGCCTCTCAGCCCCCTTGGAGCCTCCCTGAGTTTGTCCCCTCCCGCTTGTCCCCCCCATGCCTGGGGACCAGGAGTTCCCCCGCTGGTGTGGCCACAGTGGGCAGGGGTGAGATGCTCAATCCTTTGCTGGCATGGAGGAAGTGAGAGCTGTGTCTGTCCCCAGGGACATTCCTTGGGACTTCCCACCCGTGGCACCTGTGGAATGGCACGTCCAGTGCCAGCAGCTCCCCTCAGCCTCCCAAAGCCCACGGGGTGAATGCAGCCATGGAAACACCCCCAGCTCTGCCCCCCACCCACCCCATCCCACAGGGCACTGGGGAAGGCATCCAGGACTCACTTCTGGGATGCTCCCCATCCCAGGAGATGTTTATTGAAGTGGTCTGACTTGGCCCCTCTGTTTTCCAGGTGATCCGCAGACACAACCAGGAGGAGAAGCTGCTGTGCCTGGTGAGACACCGGGCCGGCCACCACTGCCAGAACGCTGTCATCATCATCCTCATCCTGGCCTGGGAGGGCATCCCCCGCACACTGGGCGACACACTGTACCAGGAGCTCACCGACACTCTCACCAAGTACGGCAACCCCACCAGCCGCCGCTGCGGCCTCAACGACGAGTAAGTCCCACCACAGCCCAGGCTGGGGAGACAGGGTGGGAACAGGGCTCCCTCCAGTTCCCAGAGCTGCCATTACTGCGTGGCACTGGTGGCTGACGCTGCTCCACTGTGTCCCTCCCGCAGCCGGACCTGCGCGTGCCAAGGCAAGGACCCCAACACCTGCGGTGCTTCCTTCTCCTTCGGCTGCTCCTGGAGCATGTACTTTAACGGCTGCAAATACGCCCGCAGCAAAACTCCCCGCAAGTTCAGGCTGGTGGGAGACAATCCCAAAGAGGTGGGTGATGTGGGTGGAGCGGGGCAGCGCTGATGGGGTGGTGGTTTGGACCTCCTTTACCCTCAGCTCTGGGTTTTGCAGCCTGAAAGTAGGATTCCTTGTGGGATTTTTGATGGACTGGTGAAATGAGGAAAAGAAAGGTGGCATGAATAGTGCTTCTGTAGAAATCCCAGGAAAGAGCCAGAGGGCTCTTGGGTCAAGTGAGCAAAAGTGCAACAGACACTGAGGCTGGAGGTTGAATGGCCAAATCCTCACCAGGAGTTTAGGCCACATGCTTTGTGCCATGGTGAATATCATGGGAAGGCTTGGGTGCCACATCGTGTCTGTGGTCTCTGTTCCCAATTCCATCCTTGCTGCCAAAAACTCTGGGTGATATCTCCCTCTTTTCCCTACCACAGGAAGAGCTGCTCCGGAGAAGCTTTCAGGACTTGGCCACCGAGGTTGCTCCACTTTACAAGAGGCTGGCGCCGCAAGCCTACCAAAACCAGGTACTGGTCATCCCATCCCTTGGCAACAGCGACCAGGCAGCTGGAATGGCTGCAGGGTGGAGGTGTTTGGGAGATTTTGGGTAACCAGAGCTTTTTCCGCCTTCCACAGGTCACCAATGAGGATGTAGCGATTGACTGCCGGCTCGGCTTGAAGGAGGGGAGGCCGTTTTCGGGAGTGACAGCGTGCATGGACTTCTGCGCTCATGCTCACAAGGACCAGCATAACCTCTACAACGGCTGCACTGTGGTAAGCAAGCACCTGGTGGGGCTTTTTGGGGTGCTCCCCCCTAATTTAGATGCTCCTTTTTGAGAGGCTCCTTCCCCAGTTATCCTGCCCACCTGGCTCCAGGTCCTTGGTGTGGGCACACCTCAGATGAGCCGCTCAGGTCTGTGGGTGCTGAAGCCCCCCCAGCCAGACTCAAGCATGGTGCTAACAGGGACCAGTGTCTGCTTTTGTCCAACCCAAACCCCACAGGAGGTTTCCAAATGCCGGCTGGGAAACAGAGCAGCCTGAGGGAGTGCCTGGTGTGGCTTCATGCTGGTGTGGGGAGTAAGTGGGAGGTTAGGCTCGTCCAGCATGGGCCACATCCATCAGCATCCCACTGACAGCACCTGCTCTGCCCAGGTCTGCACGCTGACCAAGGAAGACAATCGTGTGGTGGGGCAAATTCCTGAAGATGAGCAGCTGCACGTCCTCCCCCTCTACAAGATGTCCAGCACTGATGAGTTTGGCAGCGAGGAGAACCAAAACGCCAAGGTGGGCAGCGGGGCCATCCAGGTGCTCACGTCTTTCCCCCGCGAGGTCCGCAAGCTGCCCGAGCCCGCCAAGTCCTGCCGGCAGCGGCAGCTGGAAGCCAGGAGAGCTGCTGCGGAGAAGAAGAAGCAGAAAGAGAAGCTGATGACGCCAGAGAAGATCAAGCAGGAAGTGCTTGAGCTCCCCACGCTCCAGCCAAATGCAGGTAATGGGGGCAGAGGCAAGGTCCTGCTGCCCCGAGCTGCCCAGAAAACACGTGAGGGGATGAGGATGTGGTTGGGGGCTTCCTTGGGCTGGTGTGTTTTGGTGCTGGATGGCATCTCTGTGCCACCTGGGTTTTTATGAAGCTGTAAATCGATGCCAATGCACCAGGCGATGCTGAGTGATGCCAACCTCTGCGGTTGGCTGGTAAACCCATCACCATGGGATTTCTGAGTCTGGCCGAGTGTTTTGGGGTCCTCGCTCCCTTCCAGTGGCTTTCTCGGCTGGTGGGTCACGGGGGCTGTGTGTGCTGTCCCACAGGTATGGCGTTGAAAGGCGGGATACCCCCGCAGCCGCTGAAACCTTCCATCAAGGTGGAGCCCCAGAGCCATTACAACGCCTTCAAGTACAACGGCAATGCGGTGGTGGAGAGCTACTCGGTGCTGGGCAGCTGCCGGCCCTCCGACCCATACAGCATGAACAGTGTTTACTCTTACCATTCCTACTATGCACAGCCCAATCTGCCTTCCGTGAACGGGTTTCACTCCAAGTTCGCGCTTCCCTCCTTCGGGTATTACGGCTTTTCTAGCAACCACATGTTCCCCTCACAGTTTCTCAATTATGGGGCACCCGAGAGGAGTGGGAGCAGCTGGGTGAGCAACGGCTACGAGAAGAAGCCTGATGTCTCGGCGCTGCAGGAGAACCTCAACCACACCTATGGGAACACCAACTTCCCTGAGCCCATCCCGCACAGTGTGCGGAGCAAAAACCATCACCAGCGCACCTATGAGCGAGCCAACCGCTACGCCAGCCAGCAGAAAGCAGCGGCGGCGGCCGGAGCGCACAGGACTAACTCGGGCTCGGAGGAGGCGCCATCGTTTGCACAGAACTGTTTCAGCAGCCGGCCCATCAAGCAGGAGCCTCCGGACCCTTCGCCCACCATTGAGCCCCTTCCCAGCGCAACAGCGATGCCCGGGAACAACTTAGCGCTGTCGGCCATCCCAGCACATGGTGCGGTGCCAGAGCAGCAGTGGAGCCCCTTCAAGGCACCCCGGGGCACGGCTTCCCCCGAGAGGACTAACACGGGTGAGGGCTCATGGAGCACGCTGGCGCCGGGCTCAGGTGGGCGGGAGAAGCTGAGCGCCTTTGATGCTGCTGTGCGCTTGCCGCCACCGGAGAAGCAGTGGTCCAATGTCCTGGCGGGAGAGCCAACGGCGGCAGCCGCCCATGGCTCAGGCTTGCTGCCAAAACCGTGGAGCCCCTGCAAGCTGGGGGAGACGGCACTGGCTGGCTCGGGCACCCCGAGCCTGCTGGGGTCACTGGGGTTCAGCTCGGCTCTGCCGGGGCTGCCCAGCTTCCCTGAGGAGCCGTGGGGCTCCGTGAAGGTGGAGGAGCGGAGGACACCGGCACCCAGCCCAGGGCTGCCGGAGAAGCCGTGGGAGGCAGCGGTGGGTGAGAAGGGGGCAGCAGGGCCCCACCGGGAGAAGCCATGGGACCCCTTTGGCCTGGAGGAGGATCTGCCGGAGAAGGCGGTGAAGGAGGAAGAGGAGGAGGAAGAGGACGAGGAGGAGGAAGAGGAAGAGGAGTGGTCGGACAGCGAGCACAACTTCCTGGATGAGAACATCGGTGGGGTGGCCGTGGCGCCTGCCCACGGCTCCATCCTCATCGAGTGCGCCCGTCGCGAGCTTCACGCCACCACCCCGCTGAAGAAACCCAACCGCTGCCACCCTACCCGCATCTCCCTCGTCTTCTACCAACACAAGAACTTGAACCAGCCCAACCACGGCCTGGCGCTGTGGGAGGCCAAGATGAAGCAGCTGGCGGAGCGGGCTCGGGCCCGGCAGGAAGAGGCGGCACGTCTGGGGCTGCCGCCGGACGCCAAAGCCTTCGCCAAGAAGCGCAAGTGGGGCGGCGCCTTGGTGGCCGAGGCGCCCAGCAAGGAGAGGAGGGACTCGGTTCCCACGCGGCAGGCGGTGGCCATCCCCACCAACTCTGCCATCACTGTGTCCTCCTACGCCTACACCAAGGTGACGGGCCCCTACAGCCGCTGGATCTGAGACGCAGGCAACCGCCGTGGCCCCATCTTACCTCAACCCTCGGCAGCGCCAGAGCCTGGCGTTGCTTCGTGGTGCTTTCTCCTCGGGCGTGGGGGAGAAGAATACTAAAGTAAATAGAAAAAACCGAAGCGAAACACAACAACCACAAAAAAAATCCAACCCATAGGAAACAAACCCAATGCGCACGCTCGGGAACAGTGGAGCCGGCGCAGGCTCATGCCGTCGGAGAGCTGCGCCTGGCGAGGAGTTGGCAAACCAAGCAAAACTTGGTTAAAAAACCCAAGAGGAATGATGCAGTTTGATGATTTTAGGTAATCTCATATTTATATCTCCATGTTTTTTAATCTAGCCTCGGATGAATTTCCTAGCGTCCTTTCGCAAGGAGAGGTTTTTAATTCCACTTAAAAATGCCTATTTGTTGGATTTTATTTTATTTTATTTTTTACTCTGATGACAACGACGAAGCCGATCTTTGAAAGAGAAGCCAACATGGAAAAACCACCCTAATCATGAATCCAAACCAATCTGAACACCAAACCAGCTTAAAGGCAAGAGGCAACTCCCTCCAGCTCCGACACGTGGGGGCTGGCGGGACCATGTGCTTTACTGTCAGCCGGACACGCTGAACATCCAATTATTTTTATTCCAAGGACCTAGAAATACCAGTTTTGCAGCTCGAGGAGTCCTTTCTTAGAGCAACGGGAGCCCGCAAGCGAGTGGGTTGTCCCGGGATGGCGCGTCTTCGCTCAGCTCCTCACCTCTGGCGGGATTGTTCCGCCGTGACGGAGCAAGCCGGCGTCTTTCCTGGCGCCGGAGACCTCAGGACACGTCCGGGCTGGGGAGTGCCACTGCCGCGGGGCCGCACTCGGGCTCGGACTTGGGGCTCCTTTGTCGACGGCCCCAGGGCAAGCGGCAGCGGTGGCATCTCCAAAGGAGCCGACAGGACAAAAACAGAAAAAAAAAAGAAAAAATACAAAAACCAGGAAAAAAAACACAAACCAACCCCAAACTGTGAATAGCGAGTGTTGCTCTCTGTACATCACTGTTGCTAAAGTCTGGTGCTTTCCGTCTCCGGGGGACTTTTCTCCGTGCAATCGGCTCTGGGAAGAGCGAATCCCAAGACTTGGCTGGCCAAAACCCCGCCGGTCTGCCTTCCCTGCAGGTGCCGGCGAGCCGTGGCCAGCACCGCCGGGGCTCGGTGCTCTTTCTCTCCCCGGGTGCCATCCCTTCTTCCTACGGATCACCGTTCTTCCCGCAAAAAAAATACAAAACAAGCCCAACCCAACCAATAACCCAGCGATGACGACAACCGCGTGGTGCTTTTCGAACACTCTCAGTTGAGACTTCCCGCCCAACGCCGGAGCTGCACCGGGAAGGACAGCGGGCGGCCGAGCTGCCCCGCGGCTCACCGGGAGTGCGGCGTGGCCGGAGCCGGGGGCCGGTGTCCCCCGGGGGTCGTTGCTTTTGCACTTTGAGGTGCCTTTTGGAGAGCCAGCGAGGCAGCGCCAACGCCGTCACCGTGCAGGATCACCTCGTGTTTACTGTCACCCTCCTTCCTTGTGCACGGGCACGGATCAGCAGGATCTCGGTAAAACAGCCTGAACATTTATGTGGTCTGATTTTAAACCTGTAAATAGGGAAAGAATTTTTTTAAAAGCACTTTCACCTAGATTTAAAAATGAAAGCGAAACTTAAAAAGCAAACAACTCCCCTCTTTCCTCTCCCCCCACCCCCCAACTTGAAGCAGTATGTTTTAAACAAGATTATAGTGGGAGAACTGTAAATACTGGCAGAATATTTAACATGCTTTGTCCGTCCTTCATCATTAATGAATTTTTTTTTGTTTGTTTTTTAACCGTAATCTGTAAAGTCGCGTATATTTGACAAGGAAACTCAATGAGCTATTCCCGCCTTTCTTATAAATACCCAATAGCATATCAGGATTGTAAGAGTTGACGGCAAGTCAGATTTTAGGGATGCCTGCGGGCGATGCTGGGGACCCGCCGTGTCGATGTGGTTCGGAGCGCGGAGAGGGGACCCGGCTAATCCGGGGCCGGATTCGGGTGCCGGCCCCATTGGCGTTGCCCGGGGTCTCTGGCTGGCGTGACGGGGGTGCCTTGGAGCTTTGCCCGGCGGGGCGAGCATTGGGAGGAGAAGGAGCGTATGGAGAAGGCGATGGTCCATGTAACCTGTCTAAGTCCTGCTTCCTCGGAGGTTTCTCGGTGCAGGGAGGGGTCAGTCCGGCGCAGCTTTGGCTCCGGCGGGTTCAGCCCGGGAGAGCAGGGAGCTGCCGGCGCCGCGGGTCGGGGAGCGAGAACTGCTGCAGTCTCACGTTTTTACACTACATAACGTCTAACCTACCTCAACTCTCAGTCATTACAAATTCGCACGCTTCAGACTTCTACACAAACTCGAAATCTATGCACAGCTCTTTACCCCTTGCTGCTGAGAGGCTGTTTCCAAGCAAAATCTTTTCCTTTACCTGTCCCGGTGGCCGCGCTCATCCCACCTGCACCGAAGCCACGGGGGTCACAGAGCTCGGGGGGAGGGATGTTTTTAATCACTTCGGAGTGGGATGTGGGGACCTGATTTTGCAGCAGGTCGTGGTCACAATGGTGCTAGAACAACACCCGCGGTAGAAACCCCAGGGAGGGCTCGGCGCGGGGAGCCCCGACCGGCTCCTTCATCCCGCTTTGGTTTTTCTGGCCGTGATGCTTTGCCTCCGGCAGGAAACGGGGGATGCAATTCGGGTCCCTCTGTCTCAATGCTCTCGGGATGAGGCATGGGAAGGAGAAGGAAACCAGAATCCCTGAGGTGCCTCAATTGCTGATTTTTCCTTTTAATACTGGAGTACGCTTTGTGGGCTCTATAAGGCATATTTTTATTAAATGAAATCTTGTAATACAAACGGTGCTATGGTGTTTTAACAAACTGTATCACGCTTCTGCCTGATTCCATCTCGCTGAGGTGCTACTAATGTATATATGAAACTAAGGAACCAAGATAAAAAAAAAAAATTAAGCAATGTCGTTGAGAAGGAAGTTTACTTTTCTGGAGCGACAGCTCGAGGCGTGCCGGGAGCTGGTTGGGTTTATGCAAACTGAAAGAGGTGCCGTGTCTGAGGTGTTCCGCCGACCGGGGTCGTGGTGGAGCCGTTCCCTGCAGATCCAGGCATGGGTGTGGTGCTGGGGTGAGGTGCTCAGAGGTGGCATCCAGGTGCGGGGCTTGGCCAAGTGCGTGATCTCAGTGCTGGGCTGCAGTGCTTGGACGGGCTCGCCCAGGTGTGTGATCTCAGTGCTTGGCCACAGTACTTGGATGGGCTCACCCAGGTGTGTGATCTCGGTGCTCGGCCACAGTGCTTGGACAGGGTGCTCAGATGTGGTGCGTGGGCATAGTGCTCAGACGTGGTGCTCGGTCTCACATCGTGGTTGTGGTGCTTGGATGTGGTGCTCGGACTTGGTGCTCGGGCACTGTGCTTGGTCACACATTGTGGACACAGTGCTTGGACTTGGTGCTCAGGTGCAGTGCTCAGCCACACATCACAGACATGGTGCTTGGACATGGTGCTCAGCCACAGGTCATGGACATAGTGCTCAGATGTGGTGCTCAGTCACACGTTGTGGGTGTGATGCTCAGATACGGTGCTCAGGCACGGTGCTCGGCCACACATTGTGGACACAGTGCTCGGACGTGGTGCTCAGCCGTGGTGTTCAGCACGGTGCTTGGACATGATGCTCAGCAGCAATGCTCAGACGTGGTCATGGACATGGTGCTTGATCCCAGTGCTTGGCCGCACATGACGGACATGGTGCTCAGACGTGGTGTGTGGACACGGTGCTCAGACATGGTGCTCGAACGCGGTGCTCGGACATGGTGCGTGGACGTGGTGCTTGGACACGCATCAAGGACATGGTGCTCGGACGTGGTGCGTGGATATGGTGCTGTGTTTGGTGCTTGGACTTGGTGCATGGACTTGGTGCATGGACATGATGCTCGGGCACGGTGCTCTGCTGTGGTGCTTGGACATGGTGTGTGGACATGGTGCTCGACCACAGCGCTTGGACATGGTGCATGGACTTGGTGCTCAGGCATGGTGCTCAGCCATGCGCTGTGGACATGGTGCTTGGACATGGTGCTCAGACTTAACGTGTGGACACAGTGCTTGGCCAGGGTGTGCGGACACTGTGCTTGACCGCAGTGCTCAGACATGGTGCATGGACATGGTGCTTGGGCATGGTGCTCAGCCATGCACCGTGGACGTGGTGCTCGGACATGACGTGTGGACACAGTGCTCAGCCAGGGTGCGTGGACATGGAACTCAACCACAGTGCTCAGACATGGTGCATGGACATGGTGCTGGGGCATGGTGCTCAGCCATGCACTATGGACGTGGTGCTCAGGCGTGGTGGTGGACACGATGCTCAGCCGTGGTGTGTGGACACTGTGGTCAGACGTGGTGTGTGGACATGGGTGCTCTGCTTGGTGCTTGGACTTGGTGCATGGACTCAGTGCTTGGCCACATGTCATGGACATGGTGCTCAGGCACGGTGCTCTGCCGTGGTGCTTGGATGTGGTTCATGGACATGGTGCTCGGCCATGATGTGATTGACCACGTGTTGTGGACATGGTGCTTGAGCTTGGTGCTCGATGGTGGTGCTCAGGCACGGTGCATGGACACGGCACTTGGCCACACACCATGGACACAGTGCATGGACACAGTGCTTGGCCATGATGTGTGAACATGGCACTCGGCCACAGTGTGTGGACGTGGTGCTGAGCTGGGGTGTAGAGACAGTGCTCGGCCGTGGTGCTTGGCCACGGCGTGCGGACACGGTGCTGAGCCCAGACGTGTGAGTGTGGTGCTGGCAATGCGGCACACGGGCACAGTGCCTAGGCAGGGTGATCAGCCCGGGGCTGTTGTGCACACACGGTGCATGCACACCGTGGGTGGGTCCCGTGTGTGGGTCCCATGTGTGTGTGCGGTGCACAGACCTGGTGCACGGCCATGGTGCTCACTCAGACACAACTTACGCTTGACCAGGTGCATGGGCCTGGAGAAGATGTTTGGGCACAGAGCATGGACATGGTGGTTGGGCACAGAGTGTTGTCACGGTAGTTGGGCAGAGCATGGACACGGTGGTGGGCACAGAGTATGGACATGGTGGTGGTCACAGAGCATCATCAGGGTGGTGGACACAGAGCGTGGACATGGTGGTGGACACAGCACGGACACGGTGGTGGGCACAGAGTATGGACATGGTGGTGGGCACAGAGCGTGGACACGGTGGTGGGCTCAGAGTGTGGACATGGTGCTGGGCACAGAGCGTGGACACGGTGGTGGGCTCAGAGTGTGGACATGGTGCTGGGCACAGCATGGACACGGTTCTGGACACAGAGCATGGACACGGTGGTGGGCACGGCATGGACACGATGATTGCCCACCCTTCATGAGCACGGAGCACAGCTTGGTGCTGGGGCACGGTGCCTGGCACAGCCATGCTGCTCGGACACTGGGTACACCCATGGTACCCCATGGCGCCCTGATGGCCCTTGGGCACCGTGCCCAGCACCGCGCCAGCCCTATGTCCAGCACCATGTCCAGCCTCGTGTCCAGCCCCGTGTCCAGCCCCGTGTCCATGTCTGTGTCCAGCCCGTGTCCAGCCCGTGTCCGTGCCCGTGTCCAGCCCGTGTCCGTGCCCGTGTCCAGCCCTTGCCCAGCCCATGTCCATGCCTTTGTCCAGCCCGTGTCCAGGCCATGTCCGTGCCCGTGTCCAGGCCATGTCCGTGCCCATGTCCGTGCCTGTGTCCAGCCCGTGCCCAGCCCGTGTCCAGCCCGTGTCCAGCCCGTGCCCAGCCCGTGCCCGTGTCCAGCCCGTGCCCGTGTCCAGCCTGTGTCCAGCCCCGCACTCTCCGGGCTCAGCCCCGCGCTCCCGCAGCTCCTCGCGCTCATCCCCTCCCCGCCTCGCCGCTGTCTCCCCGCCCATCCCGCTTCTGCCCGGCTCTTTCTTTTCCCCTCTTCCCCCTTTTTTCCATTTTTTTTGGGTTTATTGGTGCTACTTCCTCCCCCTTGGGCAGCAGCCCCCCCGCGCCCCCCCCAGGCAAATACCTCAGCCCCCCCCAGCCCCCGCGAGCGAATCCGGGGTGAAGCTTTTCCGAAATCAGGGATCCTTTCGCAGCGGTGTTTCTTCCTTAATTTTTCCCTCTTAGTTTTTGCCCTCCTCTTTTTCCCTTTCCGCCCGGGCTTTTCCTCATTTCTCCGCATCCTTCAGGGATTACAAACCGCCGGAATTTCAACCTCATTTTGATTCCGGGAGCGAGGAGTTTTTTTTGGCCGGTGGGAATTTTTTTTTTTTGCACCGCGGCGTGAAGGAAAAAGAGGTGGTAATTCCAAATTAAAAACCAAGCGCCGTTTCTTCTCGGATTCGGGAATTCGGTAGGAGGCGGGGCAGGTATTTTGGCGTTTTTGTTGGGCTTTTTTTTGGGATAATCGAGATGGGGAGGTGGGACGGCGGCAGGTGAAGGGGGGAGACACCGCAGGGGTGTCCTGGCGGCTCCGAAAAATTCACACTTGAAGATTTCTTGGTCGGCTCGGGACTGTGGTTACTTGAAATGAAGTTTTTTTCCGGGGCGGATCGAGGACCGATAGATTTTTTTCCCATGTCTCAAGGCAATAGGATTAATGTGTATTAAACTGTAGATACTTCTAGGACAGTAAATTTATGCTGATAATTTTATTTTGTATAATTTTCCTTTTTTCTTTTCCCCCTCTGTGTGTTGTTTTTTCCCCTTAACCTTTTCTTTTTCCCTTTCCCCCAGTGTTTCGGTAAATTTATTTTTTAGGATGCCTAAAAATTGCAAGTATGGATCCTCTCCCTCCCCCCTGGTTTTGGTTTTGTTTTTTGTTTTTTTCTTTTTTTTTTTTCCATTTTTGTTCTGTTGTTTGTTGTTTTGTTTTGTTTTTTTTTTAATTTGTATTTTATTCTGAGTTGGCGCGGCCGTGGGGCCGTGGGCTGTATTATTCCTGATATCTTTAAAATATTGTGGGTGTTTTAATAAATTTTATATTTATTTTTTGCACTCAACATGAGGCTCCAATGGCTTTTCTGCTGGAATGGGGTTGGAATTGGGGGGAGAGGGGCAGGATGGGGCTCTGGGTGTGGGAATGGAGGGCAGGATGGGACCCAATTGGGGGGAGCAAGTTTTGGGGAGGAGGGATGGGATAGAAGGGCAGGATGGGGCCTTCTTTTTGGGAATGAGGAGGGGAGGATGGGGCTCTGGATAAAGGTTGTGGGGCAGGATGGGACTCTGGGAATGGGAATGGGGGGCAGGAAGGGGCCCTTTTTTTGGGGAGGGGGGAAGATGCGGTCCTGTCTGTAAATGGGGAGCAGGATGGGAGTTGGGATGCCAGGGTGGGGCACGGTAATTGGGGCTGGGGGCCAGGATGGGGGTCTTTGGGATGGGAGGGCTGGATGAGTCCCTGGGTAGGGGAAAGGCAAGGGGAGAGCAGCATCCTTTTGGGGATCCCAAAAGGACGGGGCTCCATCTGTGGGATGGGGGGTTGGGTGGGATCCTCTTAGGGGGTAGGTTGCAGGATGGGATCCTGGATATGGGAATGTGGGTGGGGGACAGGATGGGACCTTCTTTGTGGGCACAGGAGGGTCATGGGGGAGCCCTTTCGGGAGGCCCGGAGGGGACGCTTTGAGGGGGCAGGATGAGGCCCTTATGGGGCAGGGGGGGACCCTTTGAGGGGGCAGGATGAGGCCCTTTGTGGGGTCAGGAAGGGGCACCGAGGGAGGGCAGGATGAGGCCCTTATAGGGCAGGAGGGGACCCTTTTAGGGGGCAGGATGAGGCCCTTATGGGGCAGGAGGAGGCACCGAGGGAGGGCAGGATGAGGCCCTTATAGGGCAGGAGGGGGCACCGAGGGAGGGCAGGGTGAGGCCCTTTGTGGGGTCAGGAGGGGGCACCAAGGGAGGGGCGTCAGGGCACCGCCAAGGTCCTCCGAGCCGCCAGGGGGCGCTCGGCGGCGCAGCGCTGACCCCGCCCCTGCTGCGATCGGTGCGCGCTGATTGGCTGAGCCGGGAGTGACCCCCGGCGCGCGCCCCGGGATGGCGGCGGCGGGGCTGGGCCGGGGCCCGGTGAGTGTCCGTCGGTCCCCGTGTCCCTGTGTCCTTCCCCTCCTCCCTCTGACAGTGCTCCCCCCCCCCGCCTCGTGTGCCCCCGTGTCCCCCCGGTGCCGGTAAGCGTGGCCGCGGCCCCTCACGGTGAGAGGGAGGTGGGCCCGGAGGAGGTGCCCGTTGGCCGCTGCAGAAAGTGACCCCTCCCCGGGGCCCCGGTGTGGGGGAAGGCGCCCTATCCCCGCCTCATCTCCTCGGTAGCCCCTGTACCGGTGTCGGGGAAGGCGTCCTATCCCCGCCTCATCTCCTCGGTAGCCCCTTTACCGGTGTCGGGGAAGGCGTCTCCCCCTCCCCTTGTTCCCGGTGTCCGCTGCCGGTGGCTCCGGTGCAGGGGAAAGGCAGCTCCCGTTTCCATCCCTCCTTCCCCAGGTTCCCCGCCCATCTCCCAGTTTTCCGTCCCTCCTAGTACCCCTCCCGGTGCTTCCAGTCCTCACAATGTCCCCCAGCCACAGGCACTCTCCCGCCTCCTCTCGGTGCCCATGAAAGGCAGCCCCTGTTTCCATCCCTCATCCTCCGTTTTTCCCCAGCTCTTGGTGCCCCCTCCCCTTGCGCCTGCAGCCTTCCCTTCCCTTCCCTTCCCTTCCCTTCCCTTCCCTTCCCTTCCCAAACCTTCCCAAACCTTCCCTTCCCAAACCTTCCCTTCCCAAACCTTCCCAAACCTTCCCAAACCTTCCCTTCCCAAACCTTCCCAAACCTTCCCTTCCCAAACCTTCCCTTCCCAAACCTTCCCTCATCTTTCCTCCGGTGCAGAGAGACCCCCCCATTCTTAGTGCCCTCCCGGTGCCGGTAACCAGCCTTCCCTCCCCTTCCCTCTCCTTCCAGCTGCTCCCCCTCCAGATAAAAGCAGCCCCCCCACCCCTGTGTGTGTATTTGGGGACCCCCTAGGGGGTCCCCCGCCCCCCGCGTGTTTTTCAGGGCTGTTTTGCCCCTCAGCTGTTGCTGCGCTGCAGCTCCTGGCGCAGCTTCACCTCTCAGACGGACGGCGAGTCGCGCTTGGCCCGAGTGCTGCGGGAGAAGTTTCCCCGGGCATCAGCCATCAAGGTCGTGGATATCTCAGGTGCGGGAAAAGCTCTTTGTTGTCCTAAACCACCCCTGCGCTCTGCACGGAGGAGTTGAGTCAGTCCCCCAGACCCCCCTCGCTGTGGGGACTCCCAGAAGGATCAGGAGTGGGGCGAGGCACAGAGGTCCCTCACTTTTGCTCAAGCATTGATTTGATTTCTCAGGAGGCTGTGGTGCCATGTATGAAATCCACATCGAGTCGGAGGAGTTCCGAGAGAAGCGGACGGTGCAGCAGCACCAGATGGTCAACCAGGTGAGGGATCTGGGGGCAGCCCGGGGGCATGGAATACACGTGAGGGAATGGGAGCAGCACTCACAGCCGGCCCTCAGAGCTTTAAACCTCACCGTGTGTATGGGCAGAGCAGGGACGGCAAACCCCCACCCATTTGGAGTGGGGCTGTGGGGTGCATTGACCCCAAACTTAGATGGACGTTGGCTTCAAAGATTAGTGGTTTTAGAGCTTCTTCCTGCCCAGAGGTCCATTCCCAAGCTGCTTTTTTCCATGTTAGATCATAAAGGGAGTGAGCGATAATGGAGAATCTGGAACATGTTTTCTCCAAGAAACCAATAAACCCAAAGAGTGGTGGAGCTCTTTTCAACTCCCTGCCATCTTTACCTCTAGGGAGGTCAAGGTTTCAGAGGGAATACACACTGCTCCTCCTTTCCACCATATACCTGGGGATTAAACCTTGGAGGAAGTTGTACCTTTTCTGCAGGAATTTGAAGCCTCAGACTCTCCAAGCTGTCTAAGTCTGGCCCCCTGTGGTGACATCAGAGCTGCCAATCAATACCTCAGTGTGTTGATACACCTTAGTCCTTACACTGTACACTTTCTTTTTTCCCCAGTAATCCCGAATTTTTTCGTTTTTCCCCTCCCTTCTCAGTACAAAGCAGCGTAGCCAGCCCTTCCCAATAAATTCTGTAGCCGTGTGTGCTCAGCACTGGGAGCTCTGCTGGGGGACTGTGGGCACAGACAATGCCCAGGTAAAAGTGATACAGGTACAGTGAAGAGGATTAAGTGCCGCCCATGGTGTCTTAGACTATAGCCCTTTCCTCTGCGATGAAGTGTAGCCCTTTTTTGCCTCCCCAAGAAACAGCACAGCCCTTTCCTTTTTCCCTGGTTATTGAGGAAACAGTGTAGCCCTTCCTAATAATAGGGTGATGAGTCTGCAGCACTTAATTGTGTGTCACTGTGAGTGCACAGACACCCCTCGGGTGCCCAGCTGTGAGGGGCTTTGGCACAGCCCACCATTCCCGATAATAAAATCAGAATCACATGATCTGCTGAGTTGGAAGGGACCTACGAAGATGATCCAGCCCAACTCCTGGCCCTGCAAAGGACACCCCAAAACTGCACCTTATCCCTTGGAGTGCTGTCCATAAACTCCTGGAGCTCTGGCAGCCTTGGGGCCATTCCCTGAGAAGCCTGGGCAGTGCCTGAGCACCCTCTGGGGGAAGAAGGTCACTGAGGCGTTGTGCAGGGTGCTGGGTGCAGGGTACCCAACCTTGCAGGACTATTTTGGTGTCTTTAGACCCCCTAAAACAGCCCCGCAGGGTTTGGATTGTGCACACACACAAAACCCAGAGTGGGACAGCACAGCAGTACTGGGAATTCTGTGTGTGACTGCACAAGAGCCATACTTTTTCTGCTCCCAGTGTCACCTCCAAACCCGTGGGACTGAGGGTGCAGTGCCCTGCCCTGCCCCAGAGCTGCCCCTGAGAGCTGTGCTTGTCTTGCAGGCCCTGAGTGAGGAGATCAAGCACATGCATGGCCTGCGCATCTTCACCTCCACCCCCAAGCCCTGATGCTGCTCCACCAATAAAGTGCTCCAGGAGGTGCCCGGGGCTGCTCCCCTGGGTATGAACTCCATCCAGTGTTGCGTTTTCAATCAGGGGCCCGCGGGAGGGGGGAAGAAGAGGAGAAGCCCCTCTTCTTCTGAAAGAAGAGCAGGAAGAAACTTTATTATTGCCTTGCCACACAGGAGGGTCCCTCCCTTGCCCCCCCTCCTGTGGGACATCCCAGAGCTGCTCCTCCCACCCAGGGAGAGCCCCCCCTTGGGCCAGGCACTTCTCCTCCTCACTCCCCACTGCTGCTGCTATGGGGAGCTTAAGGCTCTGGGCCAAAGTGCACCTCTTTTATCCAAAAAAAAGCACTTCCAAAAATAAGCTGAGCCATTCTGGGCTTGCCCCGATCAGGCGGCTCTCAGGCTGTAGAGTCCAGAGGGGAACTCTGGGAGCAGAAAGCGGCTGTGCAGCACCTGGAATGCTGCCCCGTGTGGAGCAAAACCTGCTCCACCTCCACCCAGAGCACAGTTGTGGCCAGAATCGAGCAAGAAAAGCCCAGTGGGGACTGCACAGCAGGAGCGAGGCCACTCAGTGCCATCCGGCATTGCTGGAGCCAAGCGCAGAGGTGGCTGAAGAAGAAGCGGTAAAGGAGTGGTCAAAAGGGTCCTCCCAGGAATGTTTTATCTGTCCTTGGAGCCCAGCTTCTCAATCAGTTCGTGCAGCGGAGCAAGCTCCCGCCTGTCGATCAGGTTGAATTCCTGGCAGGGGAAAACGATACAAAAAAACTGAACGAATTTGTCGAGGAGCTGCTGGAAAAAGTGTCACTCTACACACAACTCCTGGGATAACCACACAGCAGCAGCCGCCACTCCCATTTTTTGTGGAGAAATCCATTTCAGGGTGACAAAACTGCCACATCTCTGGGCACAGCAAGTCACAGACCAGGCTCAAAAGTTTAAAAATATGCTGGTGCTGCTCCAAGTTGATTCTTGAGCTACAAACTCTCTGAATTCTCATTCAATTCTGGTTTTGTTGGCTGCAGGTTGATAATTAAAACCTTAGAGGGAAATTTAAGCATTTACAGCCAACTCAGCCTCACTTCCTGAAAAAAAAACCATAAAAGCCCAACACCACAAAGGGCTCAGTTGGGTATGAAGGGGGAGCTGGACGTTATCTCCCAGCACATGCTGCAGCTGCAGATCTTCGAGGGAGTGCTTTAAATCCAAATGCCTTTAAAAGCCCACACGGAACGTGAAACTCTGGAGGCAGTGCCTGGCCCCAGCCTCCCAGCTCACCTGCACGAAGAAGATAAAGTGCTTGAAGGAGGTGTTGAGATGGGCCTCCTCCTGCAGCCGCATCACTGAGTCGAAGTGCTGGTGGTAGATGTGGGCATAGACCCGGAACAGCCGCTTCAGGATAGTCTTGGCCACCGACATGAAGTTTTTGGGGAAGGGGACACCTGGAATGCACCGAAATGCATGGGTTAGAATGTGGTTCCGCCAGGAGGTGCCATCCTGGGTCACACAGCTGCACCTACCAATCTTGGAAGGGAAGAGAGTCTCGTCATCCAGCTGGTCCTGCACCCACGTCATCAGGTAATCGATGTACTTGGGCGCCGAGCACTTGATCGGCTTCTTGATGTTGGTGCCATCTGCCCAGTGGTACTCGTACCTGTGGGATGGGGAATTCAGCCCTGACTCCCAGAGGGAAAACAGCATTTCAGGCCCTCTGACTTCCTCCTTGTCTCAGAAGCAACACATGTATCACTCAGGACTGAGGAGAGCAGAGCTTGGCCTGTTTGAGTTTCCCAAGACCAACCCAACAGTCAGCGCTGACCCCTGTGGCCATCGCCCTCGGTGGCTTCACCCTCAAAAATCACAGAATTATGGAATATGCTGATCCACTGGGATCATCAACCCAACCCCTGGCCCTGCACAGACACCCCAACAATCCCACCCTGTGCATCCCTGGGAGAGTTGTCCAAACACTCCTGGAGCTCTGGCAGCCGTGGGGCCATGCCCATTCCCTGCGGAGCCTGGGCAGTGCCCAGCACCCTCTGGGGGAAAAACCTTTTTCCTGATTTTTTCCTTTTCCTAAACTTCCCCTGACACAGCTTCAGCCATTCCATCGGATCCCATCCCTGGTCCCAGAAATCGGAGCTGCCCCTCTGCTGCCCCTTGGAAGGATGTTAACAATGAGCCTAAACTCTATGGCAGCCTCCTCTGACATCATAATTTTCTTAAAACGAGCCAAAAATTGACCAAAGAAGAAGCATCAGGGCCATCACCCACTCCCTGGATTAATTTCCCCTGTGGCTTTCAGACACCCTCCAGGAATCTGGCTCTCACACAAGACTTCAATAGACTGTCCCCAGGGTTGGACATTAGCCAAAGGCTTTTGGAGCCTCTGGATCCAATCAACACATGGATCCCACAGCAGATCCTGGTATCACCGCACAACACAGCCCATTTTCTGAGATCTTTTACAAGGTCCCTGAAAAGCAGGAAAACCCTCTGTGTTTTGACTGTCACCTCTCACCAGATGACAAGTGAAAACAAGTGGTGCCATTCAAACAGGAAGCTGTAACAGGAAATGGCCCCAAAAATAGAAGCAGGAACTGGCAGTGCAGATCCTGCTGGGTAGGAAAGCAGGGCAGGATGTTTCATGGCACCCACAAGCGCTGCCCAGAGGCCACAGAGTGCTGGGCTTGCAAACTGAGAGCCGTGGCAACCTTACAAACAGGATTCCCAGCTGGAGCTTTGCCTTGGGGAAATACACAAGTGCACACTTGGTCTCCCTGCAGAACTCACACCTACAATCAGCAAGGTGCCCCCAAACAGGCTTCACTCTCTTTTTTCTACCTTCCCAGTGCCCCAAGCTCCTCCTACAAAGCAGTTCCACCACAGCAGCTGGTTAAATGTGCCTCCTGAAAACCACATCCCTGCAAGTGTCCAAGGCCAGGCTGGATGGGCTTGGAGCAACGTGGGACAGTGGAAAGTGTCCCTGCCCATGGCAGGGGGTGGCACTGGAAAGGCTTTAAGGTCCCTTCCAATCCAAACCATTCTGTGATTCTCTAAGACCAGTCCCTCCCAGCTGAGTCAGACCTCTCATTTTCTGTAAAACACACCTTTCCAACAACCAGCTTCCAAACACAGGGCCCCGATGGATAGGGAAGAGATACCCAGATGGTGTAACCATAAATGACGCTAGAGGAGCAAAATGTGGCACCTTGATCGCATCTGGACACGTCCCATCCTCTTTTCAGCTTCTTTCTCCACACAGTGGAATGACCCACACATCTTCCTGCTCCCTCATGCACGAAATGTGGCCACAGCCCCCAGCAAAGTCCTCACCTGGGCCCCGCAGACATGACAGGGCAGCTGCTCTCTGTGCAGAACTCCGTGATGGTCCCGTACAACATGTTGATCTGGTTGAAGAAATCCACAGCTGCAAAGGAAACACTTCAGGGTGACAAAGTGCGAACACAAAGAGGCCAGAGCACCAGATCACACTTGCTTGGCTGATGCGGCCTCTGAGGATTCCTGTCAGTGTCAATGTCCCACAAAAGTCTTGGCAAAACCAAATGTCCCCTTCCATACAACGTCACCTGACTTTGAGACATTTGGACCATCCAGGAATTTGGACTCCTTTGTCCATTTTTCACCCTGATCTCCACAGCATGAAGCTCCACTTAGTGGAGCATGGAAAAAGTTGACTTAGTTTCCAGGCTCCTCAATAACCTGACTCATTTGATAATTCAACCCTGGCCTGAATCACTACATTCCTTGCTTAAAACTACTTTTTTCCTCCTCTAACCTCCAAAGAAGCAAAGGTCAAGGCCAGGGGGAGCAGCTGCTAAAAGCAAATTGGATTTGAAAACAGAAAACAAAAAAGAAACTCCACAATCCTGGAATTTGGTGGAAATAGAGCTCCACTTTCTCCCTGGATTATTTGTGCTGCAGCTTTTACAGCCAACAGTGCTAGGTTTCTAATTCCAGAAATAACCATCCACAAACCGAATCACCTTCGTGAGTCTGAACTCATAAAAACCCACCCCGAAACCACAACGGTGCAGCTTTGTCTCTTCCTTCTTGCACAACACCCCTCTGACGTGGGCCGCGCTTCCGTTGCTTTTATCCCACCTCAGCTACCTCAACAGAGCATGCCTGGGGAATTCAGAGGCTTATTTAAGGATAAACCCCAGAGTTTTGGGGTTTTCCCTCTCTCAGAGAACTCACTGTTCACTGCAATCCACTCATTGAGGTCCTCCCCCTCAGGCAGCATCACAGCCTGTCGGAGGTTGCCGCTGCCCAGAGTGGCCTCCGCGTGTTTGAGGAGCTCATACTGGTGGGATCCTTCAGGAATGTTCTTCTTTGGCTTGAATGTTTTTGAAGACCGACTCCCGCTGACAACGGAAAAAGCATTTCCAGTTAGCCATAGAATCATGGAATTAATAAGGCTGGAAAAGATGCCCAAGATCATGAAGTCCAACTGTCAGCACAGCACCACCCTCACAGTCACCACTACCCCATGTCCTCGAGTGCCGCATCCACCCGTGTTTGGAACACTCCCAGGGATGGGGACTCCACCTGCCCTGGACAGCCTGGGCCAGACCTGTCCAAGCTTCGCAGAGAAGAATTTTTCCTTAAATTCCAATCTAAATCTCCCCTGGTGCAACTTGAGGCTATTTCCTTGAGTCCTGTCGCAGCCTTCCCTTTCCAGAAACATTGCCAGTGTCACCCCTCACCATCCAGCACTTGTGACAGGCCAGCCTTTCCCTGTTTCCCTCACCCCTGGCATGAACAGATCCTATGTGCAGCAAAAGCATTTCTGATGGGGGCACAAAACCCTCTTCCCTTTCCCCCCTGCCCTTTCTAAAATTCCCAAACATGTGCAAAGGCCCAAAGCCTCAAATCTTTGCCTCAAAACCCCAAAGCAACAGTCACTTTCCCATCCTGGAAAGAAAATCTCACTTAACTCAAATAGGGAACAAAACCACCCACAGAGTGCTAGTGGGGCACTTGATCGTGGCAAATTTTGGACACTGAGCCCAAAGAGGTGGAGGAAATCACCTGCTAAGAACAGTGGCTCCCAAAATGCAAAGTATCCCCTGCTCATCTCTGGCTGTACTCGGCACTCACAAGACTCATCACCCCCTCCCCATCCCTCCAGCCTCTCCCAAACAGACATGCTGCCAAAACTGCTGGAGTTTGGGACCTCTCTACCTCAAAAGAGGAAATTTCAGACAGTGACAGCTCCCTGCCTCCTAGAAAGAGTGATAGAAACAACAGGATGGCAGGAGCAGAGCTCGGCTTGGGGAAAATGAGATTCCCCAGCTCCCAGAAAACCCCTCCCCCGAGCCTTCTCTCTCAACTGTCCCCCCAAAAGGCTTCCTACCCCCTTATGCATCCCCCAAACCTCCCCCCAGTACCCCTCCACGGGTTCCTGCCCTCCAGCACCACCCCATTCCTGCTCCTCATCCCACCTGGGATCCTCTGTCCCCCCACTTTCCTCCAAGGCTTCCTCCCAAAACCCCACTACACCCCCAGGACTTCCACTCCTCCCCATGTCCCTCAAGGGCCCTTCTTCTCAGCCCCTCCTTGTACATTCCCAAGGACTCAGGGGCTTCCCTCCTCCACACACACTCAGGAACCCTGCCAAGCCTCTGTTGAAACCCCCAGCACAAACCACTCCATGATTTCCCCTAAACCTTCCCTTAAGAACCCTCCTGTGCCTTCCTCAGCTCCTGGGGTCTCTGAGCCCCCCAAACCTTCCTCAAAGCCCCCGACTCCCCTCGGGAATCCCCACAACCCCTCCCCATGGCACCCCGCAGCCCCCTCAGAGCTTCCCCAAAATCCTTCCCCTCCTCAGGCCCCTCAAAGAACAGCCCTCCATCCCTCCCCAAACGCTTCGCCCCACAAATAACCTCTCCCACACCAACTCCAAACGCTCCCCCAGCCTTTTCCCTGCCCTAACGCCCCTCGGGACCGGCCCCCGCACCCTCCCCAGCGCCCCGACACTCACAAGAGGAAGCTCATGGCGAGAGGGACCGGGCCGGGCTGAGGGGAGCGGCAACGGGACGGGGGAGGCGGGAAGGGTTTGAAGGAGCGAGAAGAGCTGCAGGAAGCGGGAACGGAATGAGGAGAGCGGAAATGCGCTGAGGGAGCGGGGCCGGGCTGAGGGAGCGGGAAAGGCTGAGGGAACGGGCGGAGGGAAGCGGAGCCGGGATCCGGGAGCAGGCGGAGGGAAGCGGGAAGGGCTGAGGGAAAGGGCGGAGGGAAGCACGAACGGCTAAGGGAGCCAGCGGAAGGAAGCGGGGCCGGGATCCGGGAGCGGGAAGGGAGGAGGGAAACTGCGTCGGGCTGAGGGAGCGGGAAGGACTGAGGGAAGCGGGGCCAGGCGGACGGAGCGGAGCGGAACAGAACGGGTCGGGTCGGGTCGGGCCGGGCTGAGGGACCGGCCGCTCCGGGCGCGACTCGCCCGGCCGCGCCGCCAACTCTCGCGAGAACTCCGGCTAGGGGCGGGAGTCTCGCTGGGGGGGCGTGGCCCCGCCTGAGCCGCGCGGCAATGGCCCCGCCCCGAGCCACCTGCGGGGGGCACCCGAATGAGCCTGCGCCCCCAATGGGGCTGCGACCCCCAGAGATCCCTCCCCGCGGGCCTTCGCCCCCACACGGCCCCCCAGCCACAGGTGTGATAAATGACTGCATGATAAATGCTGGCTTTCGCATATCTGAATTTAACATTTACAAGTGATGTGTACTGTATAAAAAAAAATTAGTGTTAAGATAAAGATATAATTAAGTAGAAAAAGGTTAGGGTAAATTGTAACTTTGAAATAGTTGTGAATGTTGTGAATGGCAGCCCCGAAAAAGCCAATCAGCGCCGCAAAGCCTAATTAGCTCGGGAAACCTCCTCCAGACCGAGCAATCCGATCCATCGATGGTTCGTCCTTGCCCCGCCCCTTCTCTGTGACATCACACAGAGACATCACACATCACTTCTCTGTGACATCACACATCACGGTGTGCCAACAGCGGGAGCTCCTGCACGCCATAGTCATCTCTGAGCTCCCATTGGCTGAAAAAAAGGGGGCGGGGCTTGAGTCGACTATAAAAGGGCTGTGGCGGGGCGGCTCACTCGGGCGGGCGCCGGCGGAGCAGCCGTGGCTGGGGAGCAGCGGTTCCTGGGGAGCAGCGGTTCCTGGGGAGCAGCGGTTCCTGGGGAGCAGCCGTGGCTGGGGAGCAGCGGTTCCTGGGGAGCAGCCGTGGCTGGGGAGCAGCGGTTCCTGGGGAGCAGCGGTTCCTGGAGCAGCGGCGCGGCCACAGACGAGCGCAGCTCCTTGCCCTCGGATCCCCCCAGCGCTGGAGCCCCGGCACCGCCCCTGGCCCTCAGCGCCGCCAGCATGCAGCCCCGGGACGCGCTGTTGTGTGTGTCTGAGGTTGGGAGGGAGGGAGGGAGGGAGGGATGCGCCGATGGGATGCGCCGATGCGCCTCTTTTTGTCGCCGATGTGTCTCTTGTCGCCGCCGTTGTCGGGTAACTGCGCTGGCCCCCCAAATCGGAGGGGGTCGGACGGACACCGCCGGTGGAGCAGCCGCCCCGGGGGGCGAGGCCGACGGACGCCCCAGGCGGAGAAGCCTCCCCGGGGCCGAGAATAACAGACGCCCGCGGCGGAACACCCGCCCCTGCCCTTCTCGGGTACCTGCGCTGGGCCCCCCCGAAATCGGAGGGAGTGGGACAGCACTCCCGGCTCGCCAAATTAAGGAGGATGGAGAAACACCGTGACAACGAGGATGGAAACCACGGCGGCCCCACAGAATCGGAGGAGGACGGACACTCCCGGGGCATCCCCCGGGCACCAATAAAATTGGCAGAAATCAAACATAACAACACATCAAATGCTTTGACTGATCTTTGCTCTCCCAATGAGTCATTTGCGATGCAAACAAATCACAAAGGCCCGCACCTCCCCATGGCAGAGGAGGACGGAGACCACCCCCAATCCCCCAAAAGTCAAGATGATAAAGATGCCCCAGCCCTCTTCTGGGATGGGGAGCACGGATGGCCCAGCCTTGTCTCTATCTCTCTGCTAGCTGGGGACTCGCGGGGGAGTGTCTGTCCCTCTCAAGCCACTCGGTGCCTGAGGGTGGCTCCATTCTTCTCTCCCTGGGGGTTTCTGTCCCTCTTGCACCAGGGGATGCTTGGGGCTCTTGGGGGTGTCTCTGTCCATGTCATGCCGGGCGTGTGATCTCAGCTGGGACACCACAGGGGTGAGAAGGACAGTGACCTCTTGGTGCCCAGCATCCCCCAGAGCGAGAGAGACAGGGACCCCCAAGCATGCCCTGCACTGAGAAGGATGGAGAATCCACCGAGCATGGGGTGAGAGGGACAGAGACCCCAGCCAGGCTTTCCCCGTCTTGCAAAGGATGGAGACCCTTGTGATCATGGGGCCCACAGGCAGCTCTTAGAAGGCCATGAAGCCTAGCGGCTGGGATCCCTCGCTAAAGACTGGGAAATGGAAAGAGCAAGTGCAAAAGAAGGAGCAATTTGGAAAGGGCTTCTCTCCAGCGTCAGGGCAAGATAGCCGTTGAAGGAAGATCTTGCCAACTCCCCAGGGAAGTGGAGCACTGCAGACAAAGGGAGCGAGAGCTTTAGAGAATTAGCAGTGCTGGAAGTGGTCTGCAGTGATCTAAAGAGTGCCAGACTCTCTCAAGATGCAGAGGATGTCCCTTGCACAAGGGCCGTGTGGAGGGAGGAAGGGCCTCCAGCGCCCCTGCATCATATTGCAGCAGCCTGGGAGCATTGGATTAGCCACCAATGGATACAGCAGCCGTAGGGATGGCGTCCTCCTGGCTCTGAAATGTAGAGGAAACTCGGAGTACTTCCTCATGCCTACGAGGCAGCAGCTCAGCTTTTTGGGACAGCCGCAGAGATCGCTCCTCTGCTTCCCAGGCAGAGGGAAGGGAAGGGAAGGCCCAAGCGCAGGCCACGTAACCAACTCTGGTTCTTTCTGTGTGACCAGGGGAGGACATGAGGGAGCGGCATGGTGAATGCATCTGTAACTTGCTGTAGTTCTGGGCTTCTCACAAAGTCCTACAATCCTCTGTTCCCAGCACCTTTGGCCAAACAAGGCTCTCTGAATACAGATGCGAGGACGTATTCGTTGCCCTAGGGTCCAAAAAGATGTAAAGAACTGTGAGATGGGGGAGCAGGCCTGGGGTGGTTAACATCATTGCCTAAGGATGCGATTGGGAATTAAGAGCCAATATGCTAATGGCACAGAACTTATCAAAGGTGAAGGGCTCATGACCCAGGCTCCGTTTTGGGTGAAGTCCCCAACGGGAGACTTTGCTTGCCCAAATGAACCTTCAAGGCCTATGCAGGCCTTGAACAATTTGTCCGCTTCTTATACTCCTAATTTGTCTTGGCCTCTGTTTCAGGTAGCCTGTCCTTTAGGCATCACTTGCTAAAAGCAGGACGGGAGATGCAAGACTATTGTAAAAAGGAAAGCAACCGTGGCCTGATTCCTGCTCTCTGGACCCCTAAAGCGGTTGAGAGTGGCACCGAGGTTTGGACTAAGATCAAGGAAGCTGAGAGGAAGCGCAAGGACGCAAGGCGAAGAGTTCAACCCTGAGGAAGACTCATTTACTTCATCTCGGGACTCCTGCCTACAACCACCAAACGGCACTGTGCAAGCGCAGTCCTATGGAAATGACTTTTGAACTCATTCTAATACGAAGCAGAGATAGGTCATGAATATGTAGAGGTGTGTTAGGCAACTTAATGAATATGCAACTTTGTGACCCGATATGAAGCGGACAGAGCAGCACTGGGGTTGCGTGGGTTTGTGGAGGAGCGATCCCCCACGCGCCCGGCGCCGAATAAAACATACCTACTGTACAACTATTTATCAATCCGCACCTCAGCCCCAGCTCTGCAGGTGTCCTTGCTGAGGCCGTGGTGGCTGTCCTGGGTCACCTCTTTGTGCTCTATGTCCCTTAAGGTTGCCTCTGTGTCGATCTGCTCCATGAGTCGTCTCCCTGTCCCCCCCAGCCCACAGAGACGGGGACAATGCTTTGGTTGTGGTTAGACATGACTTTGTTAATGAGGGAACGCGGATGGGCAGCTCCCTCGGCATTGCTCAGCACCGTCGGGACCCAGGCTCTGGAGCGGGACCATCACCTTCCCAGCTGGAGAATCCATTGAGGGGAGGGAGAAGAGCTCGGGGAGAGCTTCAGAGCCGGGAACTGGGGGCTCCTCAGGGTTTCATGTTCCTCCTGCCCGGCTGGGGCTGCGTGCCGGGCTGCTCCTTGCCAGAGAGCCTCAGGAGCTGGCGCGGGTCAGCCTTCACGGTGAGATAGCCCTGCAGGGAGGGACAGAGGGCACCTCAGGGGGCAGCGTGGGACAGAGGGCACCTCAGGGGGCAGCGTGGGACAGAGGGCACCTCAGGGGGCAGTGTGGGACAGAGGGCACGTCAGGGGGTGTTCACGGCAGGCAAGGGGAGCTGTGGGGCCATGCTCACCGGGAAGAAGGAATGGATGAAGAAGAGCAGCATGAACGCCGCCAGCCCCAGGCAGATCCAGAGGAGGTAGCACCAGCGGATCCTGTGGCACACGACGTTAAATGGGTTCTGCAGCCACAGGAACGAGGACTTGGGACGCCTGCGGGGGACATGGAGCTCAGCCACCCCTGTGTCACCTCCCCCTGGGGACACAGAGCTCAGCCACCGCTGTGTGCCCTCCCCGCTCTCCCAGGGCTCACTTGGGCTCCGGCAACGTTGGGTGTCTGTTGGGCTCTTCCCGACCTTTCCCCACCAGCCGCTCCTTGGCCTCCTACGCAGGTAGCAGCTCCAGGCTCAGCTTCACCTTCCCCTGCAGGGCCCAGGGGCGGCCTGAGGTGTAGCATCTGTCCCTGTCACCCCCAGCCCCAGATCCCCATGTCCCCAGCAGGTGACTGAGGTCTAGGATCTGTCCCTGTCACCCCCAGGCCCTGATCCCCATGTCCCCAGGGTGTGGTTGAGGTGTAGGATCTGTCCCCGCCACCCCCGTCCCCTGATCCCGATGTCCCCAACCCACAGAGAGCCGCTGGCCGGTGTCCTCCTGCATGGTGCAGGGCCACCAGCCCTGCGCCCTCCTCCTGCGGAACAGGTTCAGAGGGGAGCGCGCCAGTGCCGGGGCCCTGCACCAGGGCCACGAGAAGCAGGGCAGGTCCTGGGGCGCGGCCCGGCACAGCCCGGGGCTCGGGGCCGGCTGGGGCAGCTGCGTGAGCTCCAGCTCCAGGATCCCTGCGGGGAAAGGAGAGCAGGGGACACTTCTGTCACCTGTGGGGGCACCCTGTCCCCTGTGGGTGCTCTCTGTCACCATTGGCTGCTGCATGTCCCCAGTGGGTGGTCCCCATCCCCAGTGGGTGGTCCCCATCCCCAGTGGGTGCTCTCTATCCTCAGTGGGTGCTCTCTGTCCTCAGTGGGTGCTCCCTGTCTCAGGTGGGTGCTCTCTGTCACCATTGGCTGCTCCCTGTCTCCAGGGGGTGCTCCCTGCCACTACTGAATGTTTCCCGCCTGCACTGGGTGCCCCTCATCGCTGGGCATTTTCCTCACGGGTGTCCCCAATCACCGCTGGCTGCTCTTCATCACCAGGGTCTGCTTCCCATCAACTCTGGGTGCTCCCCATCCCCCGGGGCTGCTCCCTGTCCCCACTCCCTGTCCCCCGGGGCTGTCCCCCCCCGCCAGGGGACACAGGCTCTCACCCAGAAGATCGTCTGCCTTGAACTTGTCGTTGTCACACAGTTGGAGGATGAGTTTGGGCGGCACCTTCTGCACCGTCTCATCCAAACTCCACACGTGCTCCCGGCAAGGGGACAGCCAGGGGTCGTGTCGGTCCCCCGGGCGTGTCCCCTCGCTGTCCCCGCCCCGGCATGTCCCCTGACCTTTGAGTGGATGGCGCAGAGTTTCTCGGCTGCCAGGAACTCGAAGTGGAAGACGAAGCGCCAGTTGAAGGCGCCCTTCCCGTCCCGGGAGCGATAGTGGATATCGGTCTGCTGCCGCTGCTCGGGCAGCCCGTCCAGCCACCTGCGAGGGGACACGGCTGTCACCGCGACGGGACACTGCTGTCACCACGAGGGGACACTGCTGTCACTGTGTGCCACCTGCAGGACACTGCTGTCGCCGTCAGGGGACACTGCTGCCGCTGCTCCGGCAGCTCGTCCAGCCACCTGCAGGACACTGTTGTCACTATGTGCCACCGCGAGGGGACACTGCTGTCACTGCTGTGCCACGCCAGCCACCTGTGACACCCCGGAGAGGACACTGATGGCACACTGTGCCCACATGCATGGGGACACCCTGGGGTCAGGGAACCTGGTGGGGAGTGATGGGAACCTTGGGATGACAGAGAACCTGGGGGTGGGGAGCCTGGGGTGACAGAGAACATGTGGGTGGGTGACAGGGAGCCTGGGGATGGGTGATGGGGAGCTTGGCATGACAAATGCCCCAGGATGATGGGAATATTGGGGTGACAAAGAACCTGAGGACAGGTGACAAGGACCCTGGGGATGGGTGTTAGGGTCCCTGGGGTGCCCAGGAAACCTGCTGGGGGTGCGAGGGACCCCGCAGGGCTGGGCACCAGCCGGGGGGCCACAGGGGGTGGCCCGGGCTCGCCTGGACACGTAGATGTCACTCATGCGCTGTCCCAGCAGGTTGGTGTCCACCACGTCCACGTCTCGCACGTTCCACACCACGCAGCGCAGCTCGTACCTCGGGAGGGGACAGGGAGGTGACACCTTCTGGCCCGGGGTGGCCTTGTCCCCGCCCGGGATGGTTCTGTGCCTGCCCAGGCTGGCCCTGTCCCCTCCCGGGATGGCTCTGTTCCCTCCAGGATGTCCCCATCCCCGCCCGGGATGGCCCTGTCCCCCCGCGGAGCTTGCAGGTCCCTCACCCCTCGCCCTTGGGGGGGTCGATGTGCACGGGGGCCCCGGGGGGGCAGAGGCTGGTGGGGAAAATGTCCACCCACATCTGCACCTTGCCCTGGGGACACACGGACAGGCTGGTACTGGCCCCTCGCTCTCCCTCACTGTCCCCTCGCTAAATCCTCAAGCCTAACGCAAATGCCACATTTAGCGCTAACTCCAAAGCCAGCCCCATTCCCAGCCCTATGCCCCATCCCATTCTAGAGCTAAGCCCAGTGCCATCCGCAGGTGCACATTTAGCCGTGACTCCAGCCCCGGCCGTACCCCCGCCCTCAGCTGCGCTCCAAGCCCGCTCGGAGCCCCAGGGGCATCCAAGGCAGCCCAAATCGCACTTTTCCACCGCGCCCCTCGCCTACGCCGACACCCTGAGCCCACCCTGAGCCCGCCCCATGCACCGGCCCCGCCCCCGCGCATAAGCCACGCCCACTCCCGGGCCTTGCCCCCACCGTCGGCCAGCCTGGCAGCCCCGAAAAAGCCAATCAGCGCCGCAAAGCCTAATTAGCTCGGGAAACCTCCTCCAGACCGAGCAATCCGATCCACCGATGGTTCGTCCTTGCCCCGCCCCTTCTCGGTGACATCACAGAGCGCCAACAGCGGGAGCTCCTGCACGTCATAGTCATCTCTGAGCTCCCATTGGCTGAAAAAAAGGGGGCGGGGCTTGAGTCGACTATAAAAGGGCTGTGGCGGGGCGGCTCACTCGGTCGGGCGCCGGCGGAGCAGCCGTGGCTGGGGAGCAGCGGTTCCTGGGGAGCAGCGGTTCCTGGGGAGCAGCCGTGGCTGGGGAGCAGCGGTTCCTGGGGAGCAGCGGTTCCTGGAGCAGCGGTTCCTGGGGAGCAGCGGTTCCTGGGGAGCAGCCGTGGCTGGGGAGCAGCGGTTCCTGGAGCAGCGGTTCCTGGGGAGCAGCCGTGGCTGGGGAGCAGCGGTTCCTGGGGAGCAGCGGTTCCTGGGGAGCAGCGGTTCCTGGGGAGCAGCGGTTCCTGGGGAGCAGCCATGGCTGGGGAGCAGCGGTTCCTGAGGAGCAGCGGTTCCTGGAGCAGCGGCGCGGCCACAGACGAGCGCAGCTCCTTGCCCTCGGATCCCCCCAGCGCTGGAGCCCCGGCACCGCCCCTGGCCCTCAGCGCCGCCAGCATGCAGCCCCGGGACGCGCTGTTGTGTGTGTCTGAGGTTGGGAGGGAGGGAGGGAGGGAGGGATGCGCCGATGGGATGCGCCGATGCGCCTCTTTTTGTCGCCGATGTGTCTCTTGTCGCCGCCGTTGTCGGGTAACTGCGCTGGCCCCCCAAATCGGAGGGGGTCGGACGGACACCGCCGGTGGAGCAGCCGCCCCGGGGGGCGAGGCCGACGGACGCCCCAGGCGGAGAAGCCTCCCCGGGGCCGAGAATAACAGACGCCCGCGGCGGAACACCCGCCCCTGCCCTTCTCGGGTACCTGCGCTGGCCCCCCCCGAAATCGGAGGGAGTGGGACAGCACTCCTGGCTCGCCAAATTAAGGAGGATGGAGAAACACCGTGACAACGAGGATGGAAACCACGGCGGCCCCACAGAATCGGAGGAGGACGGACACTCCCGGGGCATCCCCCGGGCACCAATAAAATTGGCAGAAATCAAACATAACAACACATCAAATGCTTTGAGTGATATTTGCTCTCCCAATGAGTCATTTGCGATGCAAACAAATCACAAAGGCCCGCACCTCCCCATGGCAGAGGAGGACGGAGACCACCCCCAATCCCCCAAAAGTCAAGATGATAAAGATGCCCCAGCCCTCTTCTGGGATGGGGAGCACGGATGGCCCGGCCTTGTCTCTATCTCTCTGCTAGCTGGGGACTCGCGGGGGAGTGTCTGTCCCTCTCAAGCCGCTCGGTGCCTGAGGGTGGCTCCATTCTTCTCTCCCTGGGGGTTTCTGTCCCTCTTGCACCAGGGGATGCTTGGGGCTCTTGGGGGGTGTCTCTGTCCATGTCATGCCGGGCGTGTGATCTCAGCTGGGACACCACAGGGGTGCGATGGACAGTGACCTCTTGGTGCCCAGCATCCCCCAGAGCGAGAGAGACAGGGACCCCCAAGCATGCCCTGCACTGAGAAGGATGGAGAATCCACCGAGCATGGGGTGAGAGGGACAGAGACCCCAGCCAGGCTTTCCCCGTCTTGCAAAGGATGGAGACCCTTGTGATCATGGGGCCCACAGGCAGCTCTTAGAAGGCCATGAAGCCCAACGGCTGGGATCCCTCGCTAAAGACTGGGAAATGGAAAGAGCAAGTGCAAAAGAAGGAGCAATTTGGAAAGGGCTTCTCTCCAGCGTCAGGGCAAGAGAGCTGTTGAAGGAAGATCTTGCCAACTCCCCAGGGAAGCGGAGCACTGCAGACAAAGGGAGCGAGAGCTTTAGAGAATTAGCAGTGCTGGAAGTGGTCTGCAGTGATCTAAAGAGTGCCAGACTCTCTCAAGATGCAGAGGATGTCCCTTGCACAAGGGCCGTGTGGAGGGAGGAAGGGCCTCCAGCGCCCCTGCATCATATTGCAGCAGCCTGGGAGCATTGGATTAGCCACCAATGGATACAGCAGCCGTAGGGATGGCGTCCTCCTGGCTCTGAAATGTAGAGGAAACTCGGAGTACTTCCTCATGCCTACGAGGCAGCAGCTCAGCTTTTTGGGACAGCCGCAGAGATCGCTCCTCTGCTTCCCAGGCAGAGGGAAGGGAAGGGAAGGCCCAAGCGCAGGCCACGTAACCAACTCTGGTTCTTTCTGTGTGACCAGGGGAGGACATGAGGGAGTGGCATGGTGAATGCATCTGTAACTTGCTGTAGTTCTGGGCTTCTCACAAAGTCCTACAATCCTCTGTTCCCAGCACCTTTGGCCAAACAAGGCTCTCTGAATACAGATGCGAGGACATATTCGTTGCCCTAGGGTCCGAAAAGATGTAGAGAACTGTGAGATGGGGGAGCAGGCCTGGGGTGGTTAACATCATTGCCTAAGGATGCGATTGGGAATTAAGGGCCAATATGCTAATGGCACAGAACTTATCAAAGGTGAAGGGCTCATGACCCAGGCTCCGTTTTGGGTGAAGTCCCCAACGGGAGACTTTGCTTGCCCAAATGAACCTTCAAGGCCTATGCAGGCCTTGAACAATTTGTCCGCTTCTTATACTCCTAATTTGTCTTGGCCTCTGTTTCAGGTAGCCTGTCCTTTAGGCATCACTTGCCAAAAGCAGGACGGGAGATGCAAGACTATTGTAAAAAGGAAAGCAACCATGGCCTGATTCCTGCTCTCTGGACCCCTAAAGCGGTTGAGAGTGGCACCGAGGTTTGGACTAAGATCAAGGAAGCCGAGAGGAGGCGCAAGGATGCAAGGCGAAGAATTCAACCCTGAGGAAGACTCATTTACTTCATCTTGGGACCCCTGCCTACAACCACCAAACGGCACTGTGCAAGCGCAGTCCTATGGAAATGACTTTTGAACTCATTCTAATATGAAGCGGAGATAGGTCATGAATATGTCGAGGTGTGTTAGGCAACTTAATGAATATGCAACTTTGTGACCTGATATGAAGCGGACAGAGCAGCACTGGGGTTGCGTGGGTTTGTGGAGGAGCGATCCCCCACGCGCCCGGCGCCGAATAAAACATACCTACTGTACAACTATTTATCAATCCGCACCTCAGCCCCAGCTCTGCAGGTGTCCTTGCTGAGGCCGTGGTGGCTGTCCTGGGTCACCTGTTCGTGCTCTATGTCCCTTAATGTTGCCTCCGTGTCGATCTGCTCCATGAGTCGTCTCCCTGTCCCCCCCAGCCCACAGAGACGGGGACAATGCTTTGGTTGTGGTTAGACATGACTTTGTTAATGAGGGAACGCGGATGGGCAGCTCCCTCGGCATTGCTCAGCACCGTCGGGACCCAGGCTCTGGAGCGGGACCATCACCTTCCCAGCTGGAGAATCCATTGAGGGGAGGGAGAAGAGCTCGGGGAGAGCTTCAGAGCCGGGAACTGGGGGCTCCTCAGGGTTTCATGTTCCTCCTGCCCGGCTGGGGCTGCGTGCCGGGCTGCTCCTTGCCAGAGAGCCTCAGGAGCTGGCGCGGGTCAGCCTTCACGGTGAGATAGCCCTGCAGGGAGGGACAGAGGGCACCTCAGGTGGTGTTGGGACAGAAGGCACCTCAGGGCGCAGGGTGGGACAGAGGGCACGTCAGGGGGTGTTCACGGCAGGCAAGGGGCGCTGTGGGGCCATTCTCACCGGGAAGAAGGAATGGATGAAGAAGAGCAGCATGAACGCAGCCAGCCCCAGGCAGATCCAGAGGAGGTAGCGCCAGTGGATCCCATGGCGCACGACCTTCAGCGGGTTCTGCAGCCACAGGAACGAGGACTTGGGGCGCCTGCGGGGGACACGGAGCTCAGCCACCCCTGTGTCACCTCCCCCTGGGGACACAGAGCTCAGCCACCACTGTGTCCCCTCCCCGCTCCCCTGGGGACATGGAGCTCAGCCACCCCTGTGTCACCTCCTGCTGGGGACACAGAGCTCAGCCACCACTGTGTCCCCTCCCCGCTCCCCCGGGGCTCACTTGGGCTCCGGCAACGTTGGGTGTCTGTTGGGCTCTTCCCGACCTTTCCCCACCGGCCGCTCCTCAGCCTCCTGCGCAGGCAGCAGCTCCAGGCTCAGCTCCACCTTCCCCTGCAGGGCCCAGGGGCGGCCTGAGGTGTAGCATCTCTCCCTGCCACCCATGATCTGTCCCTGTCACCCCCAGGCCCTGATCCCCATATCCGCATGGTGTGGCCGAGTTGTAGCATCTGTCCCTGTCACCTGTGATGTGTCCACTGCCACCTGTGATCTGTCCCTGTCACCCCCAGCCCCAGATCCCCATGTCCCCAGGGTGTGGTTGAGGTGTAGGATCTGTCCCCGCCACCCCCGTCCCCTGATCCTGATGTCCCCAACCCACAGAGAGCCGCTGGCTGGTGTCCTCCTGCATGGTGCAAGGCCACCAGCCCTGCGCCCTCCTCCTGCGGAACAGGTTCAGAGGGGAGCGCGCCAGCGCCGGGGCCCTGCACCAGGGCCATGAGAAGCAGGGCAGGTCCTGGGGCGCGGCCCGGCACAGCCCAGGGCTCGGGGCCGGCCGGGGCAGCTGCGTGAGCTCCAGCTCCAGGATCCCTGCGGGGAAAGGAGAGCAGGGGACACTTCTGTCACCTGTGGGGGCACCCTGTCCCCACTCCCTGTCACCATGGGGTGCTCCCCATCCCCTGTGGGTGCTCCCTGTCCCCAGTGGGGGCTCCCTGTCCTCGCTCCCTGTCCTCACTCCCTGTCCCCAGTGGGTGGTCTCTGTCCCCACTCCGTGTCACCATTGGCTGGTCTCTGTCACCATTGGCTGCTCCCCATCCCCCGGGGCTGCTTCCTATCCCCACTCCCTGTCCCCACTCCCTGTCCCCACTCCCTGTCCCCCGGGGCTGTCCCCCCCCGCCAGGGGACACAGGCTCTCACCCAGAAGATCGTCTGCCTTGAACTTGTCGTTGTCCCACAGCTGGAGGATGAGTTTGGGCGGCACCTTCTGCACCGTCTCATCCAAACTCCACACGTGCTCCTGGCAAGGGGACAGCGAGGGGTCGTGCCGGTCCCCCGCATGTGTCCCCTTGCTGTCCCCACCCTGGTGTGTCCCCTGACCTTGTGGTGGATGGCGCAGAGTTTCTCGGCCGCCAGGAACTCGAAGTGGAAGACGAAGCGCCAGTTGAAGGCGCCCTTCCCGTCCCGGGAACGATAGTGGATATCGGTCTGCTGCCGCTGCTCGGGCAGCCCATCCAGCCACCTGCGAGGGGACACTGCTGTCACTGTGTGCCACCTGTTAGGGGACACTGCTTCTGGTGCTTGGGCAGCCCATCCAGCCACCTGCGAGGGGACACGGCTGTCACTGTGAGGGGACATGGCTGCCACTGCTCGGGCAGCCTGTCCAGCCACCTGCGAAGGGACACTGCTGGCACCGTGAGGGGACACTGCTGGCATTGCTGTGCCACCCCAGAGGGGACACCGTTGGCACCTCTGTGCCACCACGAGAGGACACTGCTGTCACTGTCGTGCCACCCCAGGGGGGACACAGATAGCACCTCTGTGCCCACACGGATGGGGACACCCTGGGGTGACACCGGGCACCCCAGCCGTGAGGGATGGGGACCCTGCGGTGACAAATACCCCAGGATAATGGGAACATTGGGGTGATCAAGGACCTGGGGATGGGTGACAAGGACCCTGGGGATGGGTGCCAGGGTACCTGGCGTGCCCAGGAAAGCTGCTGGGGGTGACAGGGTGTTAAAGGTTGAGGGGGGGAGTGGAATTTTTAACCATTCTGCTGCTAGGCAACTAATGACCGGTACTTAAGGGCCATCTACTCTTACAAAAGAGACAAAGACTTTTGGCTGGGCAGGCACGGGAACAAGAGATTGGAGGATTTGATAACGGCACACTTGCTCGAAAGTCTTGGAGGAAAGAGCAGTGGGAAGAAGAGGCTCTCTGCTTTTTGGCTGCGACTGCGGGAAGAAAGCCCGGCTTTGCACTGGTTTTTCTCTACCTGGTGAGTGAGTTCTCGCTTTGGGAAAAAGGGCACAGGACTCCAATCCTCTCTTCCCCTCCGGGAGGGTGCATCTCCCAGCTGTGCTGCAGCGGAACAGGACTCACCTGCCACCGCCCCACGCCCTGCCTGCCACCACCCTGTGCCCTGCCTGCCACCACCTTGTGCCCTGCCTGCCACAACTGCGGAGTCCCTGCTGCCTTCTCTGCTGGCTGGCCCGGGTGGGCTGACCCGGCCACTCCATCTCCCTGCCCTGAGCTCCCTGCTGCGCCCCCATCCATCTGCGCGCCACCCTGCTCCAGCCCGTCTGCCATTATGCACATAACACAGATTCAACCTTGCGCCACAGCGCCATCTGCAGTTGCGCGGGAGTCATCGCACCTGCCCTGCTGGTCTGGGAGCCCAACAGCGCCCCTGCTGGCCGTGACTGTGACTGCACCAAAGGGACAGTGTCTGGCAGCCCAGGGACATCTGCCACCAAGTTTACTGGTTTTTTACCTTGTTTACTGTTTTTTTGTTACTGATTGTTTACCTCATTATAGATACTAGTAAAGAACTCTTATTCCTTTTCCCATACCTTTGCCTGAGAGCCCTTGATTCCAAAGTTATAATAATTCGGAGGGAAGGAGGTTCACATTCTCTGTTCTAAGGAAGGTTCCCACCTTCCTTAGCAGACACCTGTCTATCAAACCAAGACACAGGGACCCCGCAGTGCTGGGCACCAGCCAGGGGGACACAGGGGTGGCCCGGGCTCACCCAGACACGTAGATGTCACTCATGCGCTGTCCCAGCAGGTTGGTGTCCGCCAGGTCCACGTCCCGCACGTTCCACACCACACAGCGCAGCTCGTACCTCGGGAGGGGACAGGGAGGTGACACCTTCCAGCCTGGGATGGCCCTGTGCCCTCTGAGATGTCCCCTTCCCCACCCGGCATGGCCCTGTCCCCTCCCGGGATGGCTCTGTGCCCTCTGGGATGGCTCTGTCCCCTCCGGGATGGCCCTGTGCCCTCTGGGATGGCTCTGTCCCCTCCAGGATGGCCCTGTGCCCTACGGGATGGCCCTGTGCCCTCTGGGATGGCTCTGTCCGCTCTGGGATGTCCCCCTCTCCTCCCGGGATGGTTCTGTGCCTGCCCATGATGGCTCTGTCCCCACCCAGAATGGCCCTGTCCCCTCCAGAATGGCCCTGTCCCCTCCGATATGGCCCTGTCCCCTCCAAGATGGCCCTGTCCCCTCAGGATGGCCCTGTCCCTTCCAGGATGGCCCTGTCCCTGCCTGGGACAGCCCTGTCCCCTCCGGGATGGCCCTGTCCCCTCCGATATGGCCCTGTCCCCTGGGGATGGCGCTGTCCCCTGGGGATGGCCCTGTCCCTGTGGGTCACTCACCCCTCGGCCTTGCGGGGGTCGATGTGCACGGGGGGCCCGGGGGGGCCGAGGCTGGTGGGAAAAATGTCCACCCACATCTGCACCTTGCCCTGGGGACACACAGACAGGCTGGCACCGGCCCCTCGCTGTTCCTCGCTGTCCCTCACTGTCCTTATCACCCCCGGGCTACATTGCCCACTCCCAAGGTCACCCCAGGGTCCCCATCACCCATTCCCAGGGTTCTCTATGACCCCATGGTCCCCATCACCCATTCCAGGGTCCCTGTCCCCCCAGGTTTCCCCATTCCCAGGGTCACTGTCACCCCATGATCCCCATCACCCATTCCTGGGGTTCTCTGTCACCCCAGGGTCCCCATCCGCCATCCCCGGGGTCCCTGTCCCCCTCCGGGTGTCCCCGGGTGTCCCCACCTGCTCGAGGCCGGGCTGGGCGCGGCTCTGCAGGCTGCGGGTCTCCAGGTGCTCGGGCACGAGCTCGCACAGGTTCAGCACGTGCAGGGCCAGGCGCTCCCGGGGCGGCCCGGGGTGGCAGAACGTGGGGGGGCCACTCTCTGTGACACCGGCCTGTCACCGACCCACCACACGCGGCACACACAGCACGGGCTCCGGATCCCCGCGAGACCCCCATGACCCCCAGACCCCACCCAGATCCCACCCAGACCCGACTCAGACCCCACCCGGATCTCACAGAGCCCTCCATGCCCCACCAGACCCCACTCAGACCCCACCCGGATCCCCCCAAGCCCCCCAGAACCATCCCAGACCCAACCCAGACTCCCCCAAGCCCCCCATCCCCCCAGACCCCCCCAGAACCATCCCATTCCCTTCAGATCTCCCGCTAGAACTCCCCCCAGCTTCCCATCCAGAATTCCCAAAATCCCCCCTCCTTCCCCTCCAGACCCCCCCAGACCCCCCCAGACCCCCCAAACCCCCTCCAGACCCCTCCAAATCCCCTCCAGACCCCCCCAAAACCCCCCCAGACACCACCAAACTGCCCCCAGTCCCTTCCCAGGCTGCTCCCAGGCCCCTCCAGACACGCCCAGACCCCCCCCAGCCGCCCCCAGACACCTCCAGACACTCCCAACCTCCCCAGACACCCCCAGACCCTCCAGCCCCCTCCCCAAACCCCCAGCCCCCACAGACCCTTTCCAGACCCCCCCAGAGTCCCCCAAACCCCCCCCAGAGCCCCCAGCCCCCCCAGCCCCCCAGCTGCCCTCCCTGCTGACCGAAGTGGCTGAGCTCGAAGCGGTGCCCGTTGAGGGTCAGGGCGGTGCCGTCGCGGCTGAAGCGGGGCTGGGGCAGCCCCCGGGGGCCTGTGAGCAGCTCCAGGGCCCGGCTGGGGCACAGCTGGTCCCGCCAGCATGAGGGACCCGCGCTGGGGACACCGCGGGGGCTGGGGTCACCTCTGCTCCGTGTCCTCTCCGTGTGCCCTCGTCGTGCCCGCTCCAGTGTCCCCTACGTGTCCTCTCACCCTGCCCACCCCATCCCATCCTCCTGTGCCCCCCATCCTCCTGTGCCCCCCATCCTCCTGTGCCCCCCATCCCTCTGTGCTGGTAAGTAACAGAGAGAAGAGAATTTTTCAGCTTCCTTGAAGTGGCTGAACGGAGTTTAAAGACTGGCTCCGGCCAATTTCAGTATCAGTGCCCACCCCATCCCATCCTCCTGTGCCCCCATCCTCCTGTGCCCCTATCCTTCTGTCCCCACCCCATCCTAACCCTGCCGTGCCCATCCTTCCCCCACATTCCGTGTCCCCCATCCCCATCCCTGTCCCCATCCACCCCCTCGTCCTCTCCTCGTTCCCACCCCATCCACATCTCCATCCCCATCCCATCCCCATCCCCATCCCCATCCCCATCCCATCCCCGTCCCCGTCCCCGTCCCCATCCCCATCCCTGTCCCCATCCCCATCCCCATCCCCATCCCATCCCCATCCCCATCCCCATCCCCATCCCCATCCCCATTGCCATCCCTGTCCCCATCCCATCCCATCCCATCCCATCCCATCCCATCCCATCCCATCCCATCCCATCCCATCCCATCCCATCCCCCCCTGTCCCCCGTGTCCCCCCGTGCCCCCCCATGCCACCCACGTGTGGTACAGGGTGGGCAGCCCGCAGTGGGCACGGAAGGTGGACAGCAGCCTGTTCTCCAGGTCGATGGTGGTGCTGCCGATCTCCTGGTCCGGTGGCACCTTGTCGTAGTCCATGATTGTCACCCGCAGGTCCTTCTCCAGTGGGATGGTGGCCGTCAGCTCAAACATCCTGGGGGTGGCAATGGCATCGGCCCCAGGGCTGGCACCGCTGGGATGGGGAGGGGACAGGGACCTGGGGCACAGGGACACGGCAGGACAGGGAATGGGACAGCTGGGGCACAGGGAATGGGACAGCTGGGGACACAGGGAATGGGACAGCTGGGACATGGGGACACAGCAGGACAGGGAATGGGACAGCTGGGGACACTGGCAATGGGACAGCTGGGGACAGAGGGAATGGGACAGCTGGGGACACTGACAATGGGACAGCTGGGGACACAGGGACACAGCAGGACAGGCAATGGGACAGCTGGGGACACAGGGAATGGGACAGCTGGGGACACAGGGATCTGGTGGCACAGGGGTCCAGCAGCACAGGGAATGGGGACCTGGTGGCCCCGGGCCAGGCTGGCACAGGGCCACGCTGACATGGGGAGTGAGCCCCCCAGTCCCCTGCCCTGCTCTCAGTGCCAGGCCCCCAGCCCAGCACCACCCCGGGGTGACACTGTCATGGCCACCCACCCTGGCGGTGACACTGCCGGGGGTGACACTGCCACAGCCCACCCACCCTGGCTGTGACACTGCCATGGCCACCCACCCGGGCGTGTCACTGCCGGGGGTGACACTGCAGGGCCCCCCCCGGCCCCACCTGCCGAACACGGGCTCCAGGGTGTTGGGCACGTAGTGGTCCCGCTGTCCCAGCGTCCTCTTCCCCAGCGACACCCGCACGTAGGGATCGCTCTGGCGGCGGGGAGGGGACACGGGGGTGGCACCGCGGTCGGTCGGGGCCCCCTGCCCGGCCCGCCGGGGGTGTCCTTACCAGCCCGGTGATGTCGCGGGGGGACAGGTCGAAGGCTCGCACGACGTAGACCCGCACCAGGCACTCCTGGGGGTCGCTGGGCGGCAGCCGCTGGAAGCAGCGGGGCGCGGGGGACGCTCCGGTCTCCTCGGGCACGGGGTAGATGCGGAACAGCCCCTGAGAGACGCCCGGCCGTGCCCCCCGGGGGTCCCACCCTGGCCCCAGCGCCCCACGGGGGGGGTGTCACCCACCTTGAAGTCACCCACAGGCTCGGGGTCCTGCCCGAGCGGGGGACGCCCCGGTTTGTAGAGGGGGAAGGTCTGGCAGAAATCCTGCAGCCCCTCGAACTCGGGCACGGCCTCCAGCTCGCAGCTGTAGATCTGCGGGGCCGGGCCCAGCCTTGGATTGATCGCTGCTCCCAGCCCGGCCCCTGCCCCCAGCCCCACCGGGCTGCTTCTCCCCACGGCAGCCCCATCCCCTTCTTCATCCTTGTGTCCATCCCAGCTTCATCCCCATCCCAGCTTCATCCCCATCCCTGTCCCCATCCTATTTTCATCCCCATCCCATCTTGATCCTCCACCCCCATCCCCATCCCAGCTTCATCCCCATCCCATTTTCATCCCCATCCCTGTCTCCATCCCATTTTCATCCCAATCCCTATCTCCATCCCATTTTTATCCCCATCCCTGTCCCCATTCCATCTCCATCCCCACCCTTCTCCTCATCTTGTCTTTAGTCCTGTCCCTGTCATCCCCCACTCCCTTCACCCTCCCTGTCCCTGTCCACAGCCCGTTTCCATCCCAGTCCTGTCCTAATCCCCACCTCATCCCCATCCCTGCCCTCACGCTGTTCCTGTCTCTGACTTCATCCCTGTCCCACCTTCATCCCTGTCCCTGTCCCCAGCCATCCCTGTCCCCATCCCAACCCAGCCCCAGGCTCACCTTCAGTCTGTCCCTGTGGGTTCCCCGTGAAGATCGGGGATCCTTGTCCTCCAGGGATGCGTAGAATTTGCTCCACCAATCCCTCTCCTCCTCCTCCTCCTCTTCCTCGTCCTGGCGGGGAGCAGGAGCAGATGGGCACAGGTGGCACCAGTGGCCTTGGTGGCTGCTGGTAGCCCTGGTCCTGTGCCCACCTTGTCTTTGGCCCCGTTGCTCCTGAGGAAGCCGAGCAGGGCCTGTAGGGAGCAGAGGGCTCTTGGGGAAACTGAGGCATGGGCTCGGGGGATGCTGGCAGCCGGCGGTGCCAGGGCTGGTGCCAGGTGAGCAGGGACTCACCTGAACCATCCTGCCTGCGGCTGTGGTGAGGAAAAGGGAACAGCAGCGTTTCCAGGGGCTGGCGGTGACGGGCGGGGAAAGGAGCTCATCTGTGGGAGAGAGGGACGGGCAGGGATGGGGCAGGGGACACCGGGGATGGGGCAGGGGACACCTGGGATAGGCAGGGGACACCAGGGATGGGGCAGGAATGGGGAAGGGGACACGGGGGATGGGGCAGGGATGGGGCAGGGGACACCTGGGATAGGGCAGGGATAGGACAGGGGACACCTGGGATAGGGCAGGGATGGGGCAGGGGACACATGGGACGGGCAGGTGACACCAAGGATGGGGCACAGGACACCTGGGATGGGCAGGGCACACGGGATAGGGCAGGAATGGGGCAGGGGACACCACGGATGGGCAGGGGACACGGGGGATGGGGCAGGGATGGGGCAGGGGACACTGGGGATGGGGCAGGGGACACATGGGATGGGGCAGTTGGTACCTGGGATAGGGTAGGGATGGGACAGGGAAGGGACAGGAGGTACCTGGGACGTGGCAGGGGTGGGACACACAGTACCTGGGATGGGACAGGAGTGGGACAGGGAAGGGGCGGGGGGTACCCGAGACATGGCAGGGGTGGGGCAGGGATGGGGCAGGGGTGGGACAGGAGGCACCTGGGACATGGCAGGGGTGGGACAGGGATGGGGCAGGAGGCACCCGGGACGTGGCAGGGGTGGGACAGGCAGTACCTGGGATGGGACAGGAGTGGGACAGGGAAGGGGCAGGGGGTACCCGGGACATGGCAGGGGTGGGGCAGGGATGGGGCAGGGGTGGGACAGGAGGCACCTGGGACATGGCAGGGGTGGGACAGGGATGGGGCAGGGATGGGGCAGGGGTGGGACAGGAGGCACCCGGGACGTGGCAGGGGTGGGACAGGCGGTACCTGGGATGGGACAGGAGTGGGACAGGGATGGGGCAGGAGGCACCCGGGACGTGGCAGGGGTGGGACAGGCGGTACCTGGGATGGGACAGGAGTGGGACAGGGATGGGTCAGGAGGCACCCGGGACGTGGCAGGGGTGGGACAGGCGGTACCTGGCACGGACACGACTGTGTAAGCGCCACTGCCGCGCTGTCCGGAGCCCAGGAGCTGCTCGTGGCGGGGCGGGTGGCAGCGGTAGCGGCGCAGGTCCCTCACGCTGGCCTGTCCCAGCAGCGCCCGGCGGCCCCGCTCCGCCCGCTCCCACAGCCGCAGCCGGACCGGCGGCACCAGCGCCTCCTCCTCGGGCAGCGCCTGGGGACAGCCCCGCGTCACCGCGCCGCCAGCGCCGCACGGCCCCCCGGGGCTCCGTCCGCCCGCCCGTCCGTCCCGCACTCACCGCGGTCAGCACGAAGGCGTTGCTGGGGAAGTTGGGGTTGGCGGCGATGTTCCCCACCGGGGGCGTCCACAGGCTCTGCTCGCCCCACTGCAGCTCCAGCCGCGGCTCCCGCGCGGCCCCGCGCAGCCCCCGCAGCCCCCAGGCCAGCACCTGGGACATGGCAGGGGTGGGACAGGGGTGGGGCAGGAGGCACCCGGGACGTGGCAGGGGTGGGACAGGCAGTACCAGGGATGGGGCAGGGGTGGGATAGGGATGGGGCAGGGGTGTCCCAGCATCTGCGGGACACGCGCGGGGTCACCCCGCGGGGCTCCTGGGTACCCTCGGGGGGGCTCATCGGGCGGCTGAAGGTGCCTGTTCCGATCCTTGTCCCTGTCCTCATCCCTGACCCCGGT
Source organism: Acanthornis magna (assembly GCA_036785705.1). Taxonomy (NCBI): domain Eukaryota; kingdom Metazoa; phylum Chordata; class Aves; order Passeriformes; family Acanthizidae; genus Acanthornis; species Acanthornis magna. The sequence goes on from JAWUZG010000353.1 coordinate 1,323,646, forward strand.
GCTGTCCTTGCCTTCGGCCCTCTGTGCCTGTTCTCATCTTCATTCCTGCTCTTGTCCCTGCCCCTTCTCCATCCTCTGTCCTTGTCCCTGTCCTCATCCCCAGCACCTCCAGCACTGTCCACAGCCTGTCCCACTCACGGTCTCCATCTCCGACCTCGTCCCCATCCCCTTTAACCCTGCCCCCTCCCTGTCCCCATCCCATCCCCAGCACCTCCAGCACCGTCCCTGTCCCACTCTCAGCCTCCATCTCCAACCTCATCCCCACTGCCTTTATTCCTGTCCCCATTCCATCCTCAGGACCTTCAGCATTGTCCCTGTCCCATTCCCCTCCCAGTCTCCATCTCTGACCTCGTCCCCATCCCCTTTATCCCTGTCCCCATCCCATCCCATCCCCAGCACTGCCAGGACTGTCCCTGTCCCACTCGCAGTCTCCATCTCCGCCCCATCCCGTCCCCTTTATCCCTGTCCCATCCCACCCCATGTCCGCCCTGCCTTCATCCCTGTTCCAACCCCTGTGCCCAGCCAGCCCTGTCCCCATCCCATTCCCTGCTTCCTCCTTGTCCCCCCCCCGTACCACCCCTGTCCCCCACCCCGTCCCAGCCGTGTCCCCTCTGGGACCCCCCGGCTCCCACCTCCAGTGCCACCCTCTGCAGGCGGGGCCGGAGCTCCGGGGGGATGCCGAACCCGTCCTTCCTCAGTGGTGGGGGGCTGAGCAGAGCCAGGGACCCCTCCTGCCGGGAAGGGGGGACAATGACAACGGGACCCCCCCCCCCGAGTGCCCCCCGTGCCACCCTGTCCCCTCCCGTGCCGCCACCTCACCTCGGGTTCGTGCAGGAGCTCGAAGGCCGCCAGCAGCTCCCCGGCCGGGCCCCGCGGCCCCTGCAGGGCGTGCGGCTGCAGCCGGGGGGGCTCCCGGTGCCCCACGTCCAGCCAGACCTCCGGGAGGCACACACTCCTTCCCAGGAAAACACCGGGGCCCTGCGGGGCAGTGCCTGAGCGCGGGGCTCCCCCACCCAAGGGTGTCCCCGTCCTTCCATCCCTGACCCGAGGGTGTCCCTGTCCCTCCATCCCTGACCCCCTGTCCTTCCATCCCTGACCCGAGGGTGTCCCTGTCCTTCCATCCCTGACCCGAGGGTGTCCCTGTCCTTCCATCCCTGACCCATGGCTGCCACCGTCCTTCTGTCCCTGACCTGAAGGTGTCCCTGTCTTCCCATCCCTCACCCACGGGTGTCTCTGTCCTTCCTTCCATCCCTGTCCCTATCCATCCATCCATCCCTGACCTGAGGGTGTCCCTGTTCTTCCATCCCTGACCCGATGGTGGCCCTGTCCTTCCATCCCTGACCCCCCCATCGTTCTATCCTTCCCACCACCCCTCCATCCATGTCTCATCACTCACCCATCCCTCTGTCCCCATCCCTCCCTCCCTCCCTCCCTCCCCCACCCTCTCCCCCTTCCCCCCCGCGATGGGTCCCGAACCTGTCCCTGCTGGTCGAACACCTCCACCACCACGGCGGGGGGGTCGTCCTGGACCCCGCGGGGGTCCCCGAACAGCAGCACTCGTGGGAACAGCAGCGTCTGCTCCCACAGCGGGTCCAGGGCCCCCCGCACCGCCCGCGTGCGCTGGCTCAGGGACACGAACGACACGTGGGCGGTGGCGTCTGGGGACAGTGACACCGTCAGTCAGCGCCCCGGGCGGTCACCGGGCGGGGGCCGGGGGCTGGGAGGTCCCACCTATGGAGCTCTTGGCGCTGCTGGGGGCCAGATCCAGCGCCTGGAAGATGTAGCAGCGGAGCTGGAAGCGGCCGGGCCCTGCGAACAGGCAGGGGTCAGGGGGTGGGACCCTCGGCCCCCCCGGCCCCTCCCGGCTCCTCCCTGCCCTTCCCGGCCCCTCCCGGCCCCTCCGGACACCCCAGACCCCCAGGGCTCACAGGTGAAGCTGCAGAGGATGAAGGGCAGGGGCTGCTGAATGGGGGTCTGGGAGGAGCGCCCTGGCAGCTGCTGGGCCACAGCTGGATTGTCCTGCAGGGCCACAGCTGGATTGTCCTCCTGGGCTGGGTCCTCCGTGTCCTGGGACAGGATGGGGGTGGGATGAGGGGACCCTGCTGTCCCTTGGCTCTGCAGCCTCATATCCCATGTCCTACTGTCCCATCGTGGCCCATCTCCACAGGGTTCTGTCCATCCCCCATCCATCATCCATCCATCCATCATCCATCCATCCATCCATCCATCTATCCATCCATCCATCATCCATCCATCCATCCATCATCCATCATCCGTCCATCTATCCATCCATCCATCCATCCATCCATCCATCATCCATCCATCCATCCATCCATCCATCCATCCATCCATCCATCCCTGTCCATCCATCCATCATCCATCCATCCATCCATCCTGTCCATCCATCCATCCATCCATCCATCCATCCATCCATCATCCATCCATCATCCATCCATCCATCCATCCATCCATCCATCCATCCATCCCTGTCCATCCATCCATCCATCCATCCATCCATCCATCCATCATCCATCCATCCATCCATCCATCCATCCATCATCCATCCATCCATCCATCCATCATCCATCATCCATCATCCATCCATCCCTCCATCCATCCATCCCTCCATCCATCATCCATCCATCCCTCCATCCATCCATCCCTCCATCCATCATCCATCCATCCATCCATCCATCCATCCATCATCCATCATCCATCCATCCATCATCCATCATCCATCATCCATCCATCCCTCCATCCATCCATCCCTCCATCCATCATCCATCCATCCATCCATCCATCCATCCATCCATCCCTCCATCCATCCATCCCTGTCCATCCATCCATCCATTCCTTTCCATCCATGCCTATCCATCCATCCATCCATCCATCCATCCATCCATCCATCCATCCATCCATCCATCCCCCTCCCTCCCCCTCCCCTCCCCCCATGCCCACCCCCGTCCCTCTGCCCCAACCCTCCCATCCTCCCTCTTTCCCCCTCCCCTCCCCTCCCTCCCCTCTCCTTCCCCACACCCCCTGGGCCCAGCCCGGCTCCTACCGGGAGCCCCTGGAGCAGGAAGAGCGGTGCCACGGCCGTGGGCTCGGCGGGGACCAGGCTGCGGTGCCAGCGGCGCCGGCGGCACCAGGGCCCTGCCGGGACCTTGGGCTGGAGGGCACAGCCCCAGAAGCACTCGGGCTGCCAGGCCTCATCCTCCCACTGCTCCTCGGGCTCAGGCTGGGGACACGGCATGGGGACAGCGTGACACAGGGACAGCAAGACATGGGGACAGCAGGAACATGGGGACAGTGGCCCGGTCACCCCCGGCCCTGTCACCCTCATTGCCATCACCCCCATCCCCATCACCCCCCTTCCCTGTCATCATCATCATCCCCATCACCCTCATCTGCCACCCTGATCCCTGTCTCCCCATCCTTGTCACCTCCATCCTCGTCACCTCCATCCCTGTCACCTCCATCCCCATCACCCCCATCCTTGTCACCTCCATCCCTGTCACCCCCACCCTGCCATCCCATCCTTGTCACCTCCATCCCTGTCATCCCATTCCTGTCACCCCATCCTTGTCACCTCCATCCCTGTCACCCCATCCCTGTCACCCCATCCCTGCCACCCCGTCCCTTTCACCTCCATCCCCATCACTCCCAACCTTGTCACCCCCACCTCTGTCATCCCCATCCTGTCCCCCCCATCCCTTTCACCCCCACCTCTGTCATCCCCGCCCTGTCACTTCCAGCCCTGTCACCCCCATTCTGCCACCCTGACCCTGCCACTTCCATCCCCACCGCCCCCATCCCCACTGTCCCGTCCCTGTCCCCATTTCTGTCACCAGCTGGGTGGGGGTGTCCGTGTCCTGCTCCTGTGTCCCGCTGTCAGTGTCCCTGTGCCGGACCCGGACCCAGCGCCGACGCCGCAGGGTGTGGCAGTGCTGTCCCTTGTCGTGCCACGCTGCCGGGGGGCTGCCGTCCTCTGTGCCCACCCCGTACTCCCACCCTGCGGCACACGAGTCACCTTCCTCCCTGTCACCTGTCCCTGTCACCCCATCTGTGTCACCCCATCCCTGCCACCCTATCGCCATCACCTCCATCCCTGTCCCCCCATCCCTGTCACCTCCACACCTGTCACCCCAGCCCTGTCACCCCATCCCTGTCACCCTGTCCCTGTCACTTCTTCCCTGGCCCCCCATCCCTGTCCCTCCATCCCTGTCCCCCCATCCCTGTCACCCCCGTGCCTGCCACCCCAGCCCTGTCACACCATCCCTGGCCCCCCATCCCTGTCACCTCATCCCTGCCACCCCATCCCTGTAATCTTCATCCCCACCACCCCCATTCTGTCACCTCCACCCCATCCCCCCTGTCCCTGTCCCCCCAATCCTTGCCACCCCCATCCCTGCCACCCCCCTCCCTGTCACCTCCATCCCTGTCCCCCCACCCCTGTCCCCCCCACCCTGCCGTGCCCACCGGGACCCCCACTCACCGTGCTCATCCACGGACCCTTCCATGTCCACGTGCCAGTCACTGGTGACGCGCCAGCCCTGGGGACACGCCACCTCCTCCTTGGGTGGCACCGCCACTCCCTTCTGCACAGCCAGGCGAGAGCTGAGCCCGGACACTGACTTGTCCCCCCGGTGTCCCCCCCGGTGTCCCACGCGCCGCCCCCACTCACGGCGTCCGCGCTGGCGATGCCGGCGGCGCTCCAGGTCCCGCCGGAGTCGCGGCTCTGCTGCTCGTACAGCTCCTCCAGCACCGCGCCCAGCGCGGGGTCACCGTGCGACAGCGCCCTGGGGACACACGGGGACACCGCGGGGTCACCCTGCGGCAGCGCCCTGGGGACACACGGGGACACCGCGGGGTCCGTGTGCGGCAGCGCCCTGGGGACACACGGGGACACCGCTGGGTCCGTGTGCGGCAGCGCCCTGGGGACACACGGGGACACCGCTGGGTCCGTGTGCGGCAGCGCCCTGGGGACACACGGGGACACCGCTGGGTCCGTGTGCGGCAGCGCCCTGGGGACACACGGGGACACCGCTGGGTCCGTGTGCGGCAGCGCCCTGGGGACACACGGGGACACCGCTGGGTCCGTGTGCGGCAGCGCCCTGGGGACACACGGGGGCACCGCGGGGACACCTCGGTCCCCACAGCGGCAGCGAGGGTGGCTGTCCCGCCCCACTCACCGCCGCGGCCGCTCCACGCTCCAGGGCCCGTCCCAGCGCCATCCCCGGGGGGGCTGGATCCTGTCCGGGGGGGGCCCCGCCCGGCCGCAGCCGTCGGAGAACGCCGGGCGCCCCAAAATCTTCCGGGGCCCCCATCTGCCCAGCAGCCGCGTCTGGCTCTCGTACTGGGGACACAGGGCGGGGCTTAGGGGACAATCTGGGGGTCCCCGGGCTGCTGTCCCCTCCCAGGTGCTGTCCCCTCCCGGGGTCACTGTCCCCTCCCAGGTGCTGTCCCCTCCCGGGTGCTGTCCCCTCCAGGGTCACTGTCCCCTCCCGGGGTGCTGCCCCCTTCCAAGGGTGCTGTCCCCTCCCACTGCTGTCCCCTCCCGGCGCTGTCCCCTCCTGCTGCTGTCCCCTCCAGGGTCACTGTCCCGTCCTGCCGCTGTCCCCCCCCCCCGGCGCTGTCCCCTCCCGGCGCTGTCCCCACCGTCTCGCTGTAGAAGCGCAGTGTCCCCTCGAGCAGCCGCGCCAGGTCGCCGCTGTCGCTCACCCGTCCCAGCCACAGCCGCACCCGCACCTGGGCATGGACAGCTCCGGAGCCCTGCGCCACAAAGTGTCACCGGCGCGGGGACACGCGGGGACACAGACGGGACACGGGGCGTGTGCAGGGGACAGAGAGGGGACATGGAACAGCGAGGAAGGGGGACATGGAGGGGACATGGAGGGGATGGAGAGGTGACACGGGGGGATGTGGAGGGGACATGGAGCAGGGATGGAGGGGACATGGAGGGGACACGGAGGGGATATGGAGGGCACAGGGAGGGGACAACGGGGGAGATGTGGAGGGGACAGGGAGGGGACATGAGGGGATATGGAGGGGACATGGAGGGGACATGGGGGGATATGGGGGGACAGGGAGGGGACAATGGGGGGGACGTGGAGGGGACACGGAGGGGACAGAGAGGACGTGGAGGGAATACAGAGGGGACACGGAGCGGGGATGGAGGTGGCGACATGGGGGGGGGCATGGAGGGACACCGGGGGGGACATGGAAGGTCGCGTGGAAGGGACACGGCGCAGTGGCGGAGGGGACACCGCGGGGGGCACACGGAGCTCCCACCAGGAACAGCGTCTGGATCCTCCCGCACAGGCGGCCGCAGGCGCCAGGACCGCGCGGCGAGTGCAGGACATCGCTGGCAGGGACTCGCGCCGAGGCCACCCCGCGCTGGCCCCGCAGCAGCCACAGCTGCACGTCCGGGACAGCGACCTGCGGCTGCGGGGACACGGCAGGTGACACCAAACCCGCCTGGGGTGGCACCCTACATTCCCTCATCGGGGTGGGGAGCGGCCCCCAAATGGACCCCCGGCACCAAACCCAGCACGGAACTGATGTAATTCAAGGAATCATTCCAATGCTATTACTATTTATTATTATTATTATTATTATTATTATTAAATAATAGTATAATAATAGTATAATATCATTCTATTTGTATTAATATTAACATTGCTATTAATGTTGCTATTTATATTATATTATATTACTATTACTATTACTATTACTATTACTATTACTATCATATTAACAACAAAAATAACAATAAATAATGTCTATATATGTAATACATATATGATATATATGTAGTATACACAATATGCAATTTACTATACAGTATACAATGTACAAAATAGGAAATATGATTTCTTATATATATGATGTATAATACACTTAAAATGTATAAATAATATATAAAACTATATAATACATAGCGTACAATGTATTGCATTGTATAGTATATAGTTACAAAAATTAATACAAAATATAATGTAAAATGATATACATTATCTAACTATATCTTATATAAAAATACCATTATAATAACGATGCAGAAAGCATTATAATGTATGATAGAAGAAAATAAATATATTATACTTTTAACAATACTGTTACATAATAGATGTAAAATTAATAATAATAGCAATTGTAATAATTACAATAACAACAACAATACTGCTACTACTGATAACAATAATAACATAATACTGGAATGATTTCTTGAATTTCATAATAATGTTAACAATAACAATAACAACAATAATATATTCTATACCATCCTATTCTATCCCACATCCATCCCATTTCCTGAATCCCTCCATATATCCTGATTATCTCCACGGCTTTATTTGGATATGACAGAGTGTTTGGAGGCTCTTTGGGGGCCGTTTGGGAAATTCCCATTCCCCAAATTCCCCTTTTTTGGATCCAGGGATTCCCTCAAATCCGTGGGCATCCTTTGATGCCTCTTTGCTCCAGCACCATTCCCAAAACCAAGGCTTTGTCAGTGTTAACCCCTGATAATTAACCTGATAATTAATAAATACCTTCCTAATTTTTAATTAGCTGGTTTTAATTAACTCTTAATGGATTGTTTTAAATAAAAATTGTGTGTTTGTTAAAAATGCAGAAATAAGTGAAAAAGCTCTGTCTCAGGGCCTGTGCTGCTGGAAATGCTGGAACCTCCCTCACTCATTAATTAGTTGTTTTAATTAATTGCCCACTTTTATCCAGCCTAATTAAGTCTCTCCACGGGCTCTCGTTGTGACTTTGATCATGAAATCAACCTCAAATGGGTTAAAATGTAATTTATTAACTCTGACAAGCTTCAATGAACAGCCGATGGGGGTTCAAAATTGGGAATCTGGGGTTCAAAACTGGGAATCAGGGATCCCAAATGGGAATATGGGATCCTAAATGGGGATCTGGGATCCTAAATGGGGATCTGGGATCCCAAATGGGAATCTGGGGTCCCAAATGGGGATCTGGGATCTTAAATTTATGGCTCTTTGAGGATATTTGAGTCACCAGGAGACACAGATGAGATAAAGGAATGTTGGAGGTTCCCCACTGAGAAAAAGGACAGAAGGAGTAAAACTATGAACTGATTAAGGATTAATCAGGACTGGAATGGGACTGAAAAAGACAAATAAGGACAAATAATGGACTAATAAAGGACAAATAAGGACAAATAAACAACTAATAAAAATATGAATTAATAAAAATGTAGACTAATATAAATATTGATTCATAAAAATAGGGATTCATAAAAATATGGATTCATAAAAATATGGACTGATCAGCATAAACAGTGAGAAATCAATGACCAACAGAGCCACTAATGAATTAACAGAATTACATCATTTAGAACCCACGGCCACGAATTTCTTTGCTGAAAATGCACAAATAAGCAAAAAAGTTCTGGAATTTTGTGACCCCGGCCAGGAATGAACTCCCGACTCCCCAGCCCTAAAACCAGCGCCGGGGTTGGGGTTCTCTGATCCCAAATTCGGGGGTTCGGCGCTCCCACCTCGAGCGCCAGCGCGGCCGCGCGGCACAGCCACCCCTGGGCCACTGTCCCCAGCGTGTCCCAGCAGAACTCCGGTGACATCCGAGGGTCACCCTCGGTCATGCGCCGGAGCCACCGCAGGAGCTGCAGGCGAGAGCTGCGGAGCCGCTGGTCCAGAGCGGTCAGCGCGGGCTGCGCCTCCAGCCAGGCCAGAGCCGCCCTGCGCACCCCAAAATTGCACAGGGTTACCAAAAATCACCCCTGGGACACCCCAAAATCACACGGGGTTACCCCAAAATCACACAGGGTTATCCCGAAGTCACACAGAGTTACCCCAAAATGAACCCAGGCCAGGGCCGCCCTGGGACACCCCAAAATCGCACAGGGTTACCCCAAAATCACCCACAGGACACCCCAAAATCACACGGGGTTACCCCAAAATGAACCCAGGCCAGGGCCGCCCTGGGACACCCCAAAATCGCACAAGGTTATCCCAAAATCTCCCCAAGCCAGGGCCGCTCTGGGACACCCCAAATCGCATGGGGTTAACAAAAATCACCCCTGGGACACCCCAAAATCTCCCCTGGAACACCCCAAAATCACCCCAGGCCAGGGCTGCCCTGCATGGCCCGAAAAGCATGGGGTTACCCCAAAATCACCCCTGGGACACCCCAGAAATGCATATAGTTACCCCAAAATCACATGGGATTACCCCAAAATCACCCCCGGGACACTCCAAAATAGCACGGGCTGACCCCAAAATCACCCCTGGGACACCCTAAAATCACCCCTGGGACACCCCAAAATCACACAGGCCTACCCCAAAATCACACGGGGTTACCCCAAAATGAACCCAGGCCAGGGCTGCCCTGCACACCCCAAAATCACATGGGGTTACTCCAAAATCTCACAGGGTTACCCCAAAATCACCCACAGGACACCCCAAAATCGCATGGGGTTACCCCAAAATCACCCCTGGCACACCCCAAAATCACACAGGGTTACCCCAAAATGAACCCAGGCCAGGGCTGTCCAGAGACACCCTGGAACACGTGGGGTTACCCCAAAATCACCCACGGGACACCCCAAAAACGCATCAGCTTACCCCAAAAATGCATGGGGTCACCCCAAAGTCACACAGGGTTACCCCAAAAACACCCCTGGGACACCCCAAAACCGCAGAGGGTTACCCCAAAAACCCCCCAGGCCAGGGCCTGCCCAAAATACCTCGAAATCATACAGGGTCACCCCAAAATGACTCCAGGCCAGGACCTCCCTGGGATACCCCAAAACCGCACAGGGACACCCCAAAATCACCACTGCCACCCCCAGCTGCAGCTTCCCCGAAAATGGTTTTGTTTCCCAGGAAATTCTGTCCTCCCCAAAAACACAATTCCCCCCAAAATGTCCCAATTCTTGCTCCAGGTATCACGGGGTCTCCTCGATTGTCCCATTTTCACCCCAAATGTCTCATTGTCCCTGAAAGTGTCCCAAATTCCCCATCCCGCTCCCCTAAACCCTGACTGCCAGCCCCAGGGGTCCCATTTCCCCCCAATTCCCTACTGTGACCTTAACTGTCCCACTTTTGTCCCAAATGTCCCATTGTCCCCTAAAATTCCTCATTTGCCCCAACAATTACTCATTTTTTCCTCAAACACCCCATTCTCCCCCCAAAAACCCCATTTCCTCTCCAAATCCCCCACTTCCCCCTCAGCCCACTCTCACCCCAAATGTCCCATTCTCACCCCAAATGTCCCATTGCCCTCCAAAATGTCCCATTGTCCTTGAAAGTGTCCCAAATTCCCCATCCCACTCCGCTAAACCCTGAATGCCAGCCCCAAGGGTCCCGTTTCCGCCCCAATTCCCCATTTCCCCACCCCAAACCCCGATTTTGGGGTTTTGGGACCCCAAAGACGCCCCACGCACGTGCAGTCCTGTGCCAGCTCCCGCAGCAGCTTCGTCCCCATGTCCCTCAGCGTGTCCCCATGGCAGCGCCGCAGCTCCGCCACGTTCTGCTCCTGGGAACGGCCCCAAAACGTTCCCATCCGGATTTGGGGTCCCTGTCCCATCCCCCCCATGGATCCCATCCCAATCCCATGGATCCCTTCCCATCCCAATCCCATGGATCCCATCCCATGGATCCCATCCCATCCCATTGATCCCATCCCATGGATCCCCCCCATGGATCCCATCCCATCCCATGGATCACATCCCATGGATCCCCCCCATGGATCCCATCCCATCCCATGGATCACATCCCATGGATCCCATCCCATCCCATCCCATGGATCCCATCCCATCCCATCCCATCCCATGGATCCCATCCCATCCCATCCCATCCCATCCCATCCCATCCCATCCCATCCCATCCCATCCCATGGATCCCATCCCATCCCATATCCCACCCCAGCTCTCACCAGGCGCTGGCACAGGGCTCGCAGGAGGTTCAGGCTGTCCCAGCGGTGCTCTGTGTCCTCCCAGAGAGAGGTGACAGCCACCACCGGTTTGTCCCCAAACCATGGCAGGTAGTGGTAGAGGTTCCCTAAAATCGGGAAAATTGGGAAAATTGAGAAAATTGGGAAAACTGGGAAAATTGGGAGTGAGAGGGTCAGAACTGACTCGGATGCACTGGGGAGGGGCAGGTGTGGCTTCCTGGGAGGTGTCACAGGATAGCCAAGGACCCCAAAGTGCCCCATGACCCACAGTGACACCATCCAGGTGACACTCCCTCGGATCATCCCAGGATCCCAAAGTGTCCCACGGTGACACCAACCAGGTGACACTGCCTGGGATATCCCAAAGTGTCCCATGGTGACACCATCCAGGTGACACCCCCTGGGGCCATCCAAGGATCCCAGTGTCCCATGGTGACACAACCCAGGTGACACTGCCTGGAGCCATCCAAGGATCCCAAAGGGTACCATGGTGACACCATCCAGGTGACACTCCCTGGGCCATCCCAGTGTCCCATGGTGACACCATCCAGGTGACACTCCCTGGAACCATCCAAGGATCCCAAAGTGTCCCATGGTGACACCATCCAGGTGACACTCCCTGGAACCATCCAAGGATCCCAAAGTGTCCCATGGTAACACCATCCAGGTGACACTCCCTGGGCCATCCCAGTGTCCCATGGTGACACCATCCAGGGGACACTGCCCAGGATATCCCAAAGTGTCCCATGGTGACACCTTCGGAGTGACACTGCCTGGAGCCATCCAAGGATCCCAAAGTGTCCCAAGGTGACACCATCCAGGTGTCCCAAGTCCTCGTTGCCAACCCCGCGGCCCCGCCCACCCCACCCCGATACGGACACAGCTCAAACCCTTTGTGCCGCCATCACCAATTCCCACCGTTCCCCCACAAAACCTTTTAGGGACCAGACCCCTCTGGTGACAACGACACCCCGCGGTGTCCTCAGCTCACCGTCGAAGGCAGGCAGTGCCGGTGCTGTGGTGGCCGCGGTGCCACCGATGCCCAGCTCCAGCCGCAGGGGCTCGGGGCCGCCGGGCACCATGGTGGCCGAGTAGAACACCCCACAGAGCCCCAGGCAGCATGGGGTCGGGCGGCCCTGCGGGACAGAACCCCAAAGTGCTCGGCAGGGCCCTCGGGGTGGGGGGCACCGTGGGACAGAACCCCAAAGCGCTCGGTGGGGCCCTCGGGGTGGGTGGCACCATGGGACAGAACCCCAAAGCGCTCGGCGGGGCCCTCGGGGGGCGGTGGCACCGCCCGCAGCCCTGCGGGATGAAACCCCAAAAACGCTCGTCAGGACCCTTGGGGTGGGTGGCACCGCCCGCAGCCCTGAGGGACAGAACCCCAAAGTGCTCAGCGGGGCCCTAAGCATGGGTGGCACCGACAGAACCCCAAAGCGCTCGGCAGGGCCCTCAGGGTGGGTGGCACCGTGGGACAGAACCCCAAAGCGCTCGGCAGGGCCCTCGGGGTTGGTGGCACCGCCCGCGGCCCCGCGGCCCCACCTGCGCCCACTCCATGTCCACAGGGGCGATGGCCTCGCGCTGGCACCTGGACGCGCTCCCCAAGTGGGTGCAGACCTCCAGGAGCACCCGGCCCCGATAAACCAGCCCCGAGTCCTGCAAAACGAGGCCAGGGTGGGGGGTGGCCCGTTTGCACCCCAAATGTCCCACTTTCACCCCAAATGTCCCACTGTCTGCTGAAATCCTTCATTTGCCCCAACGAGTCCCCGTTTTTCCCTCAAATGCCCCGTTCTCCATCTGTCCCACCCCATTTTCACCCCAAATGTCCCATTTTCACCCCAAATGTCCTGCTGTCCTTGAAAACATCCCAAATTCCCTTTCCCACCCCCCAAGCCCTGCCTGGCAGGCCCAAGGATCCCATTTCCCCCTCCAAACACCCTCTTTTCTCCTCGATTGTCCCGTTTGCACCCCAAATGTCCCATGATCCTCAAAAATTCCTTCTTTGCCCCAACAATCCCTCATTTTACCCCCAAATCCCCCATTTCCCCCAAATCCCTCATTTCCCCCCAAACTCCATTCCCCCACACCCCATTTCCACCAAATCTTCCATTCTCCCAGACCCCACTCCCCAGACCCCATTCCCCCAAACCCCACTCCTCCTCCAAATCCCCCATTTCCGCCCAAATCTCATTTCCCCCAACCCCACTTCCGCCCAAACCCCATTCCCCCCAAACCTCCTCCCCCCAAATCCCCAAATCCCCCATTCCCCCAAACCCCATTTCACCCCCAAACCCCATTTCCCCCCAAACACCATTTCCGGCCCCGTACCCGGTCAGAGTGCGGCCGGGGGCCGTAGAAGGGCAGGAAGCAGGGTCCGAAGCAGGGTCCGAAGGAGGGCACAGAACTCGGGGTCCCCTCTGGGAGCAGAAAAGGGGTTCAGTGTGGGGTGGGGCGTGGCCGTGGTACCCCCAGGGTGGCCCCGCTCACCCTCGGGCTCGGCACGATCCCCACACAGCTGTGACACGCTCAGGGTGGCCCTGGCCACCACATGGCTCCGGCACCACCTGGGGGGTCACAGTCAGGGGACACGGTCAGGGGACACGGTCAGGGGACCCCGACACGGGGGGCCCAAATCTGGGGGTGACCCCAAACACGAGGGTGTCCCCAAACCCAGGGGTGATCCCAAACCCGGGGTGACCCCAAAACCAGGGGGGTGACCCAAAACCCGAGGGTGTCCCCAAACCTAAGGGTGTCCTCAATCCCGGGGTGTCCCCAAACCCGAGAAGTGACCCCAAACCCAAGGGCTGTCCCCAAACCCATGGGTGACCCCAAACCCGGAGCTGTTCCCCAAACCCGGGGCTGTCCCCCAAACCCATGGCTGTCCCCAAACCCAGCGATGTCCCCAAACCTAGAGTTGTCCATAAACCTGAGGGCTCTCCCCAAGCCCAAGGGGTGACCCCAAACCCGGGGCTGTCCCCCAAACCCATGGCTGTCCCCAGTCCCAGGGCTGTCCCCACTTACCCCTGCAGGATTTCCAACCGGATCTCGTCACAAATGGGGGGCAGCTGTGGGGACAGAACAATGGGGCTGCTGTTTGTCCCTGCTGTTTGGGGTGCCGTTTGGGGAGGGGTGTGGGGTGCCTGTGGGGCTGGGGCGCTCCTCACCCGCAGGGGGAAGAACAAAGCCTCGTTCCACTCAGGGTTGGCATCGGAGGGCACAGCCCGCGTGCAGAGCTGCAGGGGCAGGGCCGTGAGCCCCTAAAGGGTCCGGCACCCCCAGAACCCCCATTCCCTGCCTGGGACCCCCAGAACACACCCCATTCCATGTCTGGGACCCCCAGAACCCCCATTCCCTGCCTGGGACCCCCAGAACACACCCCATTCCCTGCCCCCCACCCCCGGACCCGCTCAGAACTCCCATTCCCTGCCTGGGACCCCATTCCTGCCCTGTTCCTCCATTCCCTATCCCCCCATCCCCTGTCCCCATTCCCTATCCCCCCATCCCCTGTCTCCCATCCCCTGTCTCCCATCCCCTGTCCCCATCCCCTGTCCCCCATCCCCTGTCTCCCATCCCCTGTCCCCATTCCCTGTCCCCATTCCCTGTCTCCCATCCCCTGTCTCCCATCCCCTGTTCCCATCCCCGTCCCCATTCCCTGTCCCCATCCCCTGTCTCCCATCCCCTGCCCCCCATTCCCTCTCCCCATTCCCTGTCCCCATCCCCTGCCCCCCATTCCCTCTCCCCATTCCCTGTCCCCATCCCCTGTCCCCCATTCCCTGTCCCCCATTCCCTATTCCCCCATCCCCTGTCCCCCATCCCCTGTCCCCATTCCCTGTCCCCATCCCCTGTCCCCCATCCCCTGTCCCCATCCCCTGTCCCTGTCCCCGCGTGTCCCTCACCGTTCTGCCACCGAAGCCAATCCTCACCGCCACCTTCTCCGAGCCCTTGGAGCCGCTCAGGCACCGCCGCGTTGGCTCTGCTGCGCGGGGAGAGGGAGCGCCGAGATCTTGGGGGGTCCCCCAAATCCGCCCCGCCCCAAATTCCCCCATAACCACCCTTCAGTTAGCAGGAGGGTCCCAAATCCACCCCCACCCCGAATTCCTGGTGTTCCCACCCTGTGGCAAGCCCCAAATTCCCGGTGTTCCCCCCCACAAATTCCCGGTGCTCCCCCCCGAATTCCCACTGTTCTCCCCCCGCAGAATTCCCCGTGCCCCAGCCTGTGGTGAGCAGGAGGGTCCCCAAATCCACCCCCACCCCCATCCCCGCTGTCGCCCCCATTCCCACTGTCCCCCCAAATTCCCGCTGTCCCCCATTCCCACTGTCCCCCCCATTCCCGCTGTCCCCCCAAATTCCCGCTGTCCCCCTTCCCACTGTCCCCAATTCCCACTGTTCCCATTCCCACAGTCCCCAATTCCTGCTGTCCCTGCTGTCCCCATTCCCGCTGTCCCCATTCCCGCTGTCCCCCAAATTCCCGCTCTCCCCATTCCTGCTGTCCCCATTCCTGCTGTCTCCAAATTCCCGCTCTCCCCATTCCCACTGTCCCCATTCCCGCTATCCCCATTCCCGCCGTCCCCCAATTCCCGCTGTCCCCATTCCCACTGTCCCCATTCCTGCTGTTCCCATTCCCACTGTCCCCATTCTCGCTGTCCCCATTCCCACTGTCCCCATTCCCACTGTCCCCATTCCCGCTGTCCCCCAATTCCCGCTGTCCCCATTCCCACAGTCCCCAATTCCTGCTGTCCCTGCTGTCCCCATTCCCGCTGTCCCCATTCCCGCTGTCCCCATTCCCGCTGTCCCCCAATTCCCGCTGTCCCCATTCCTACTGTCCCCATTCCTGCTGTTCCCATTCCCGCTGTCCCCATTCCCGCTGTCCCCCAATTCCCACTGTCCCCATTCCCGGTGTCGCAATTCCCGCTGTCCCCATTCCCACTGTCCCCATTCCCGCTGTCCCCCAATTCCCGCTGTCCCCATTCCCACTGTCCCCATTCCTGCTGTTCCCATTCCCGTTGTCCCCATTCCCGGTGTCCCCCCAAATTCCCGCTGTCCCCATTCCCGCTGTCCCCATTCCCGGTGTCCCCCCAATTCCCGCTGTCCCACCCGGGGGCAAGCCGTGGGCGCGGAACACGCGGATCAGCAGCGCGGGGACGCAGCGCGGGGGCCGCAGCAGGTTCGCCGCCACGTCCTTGTCCCCCGGCGGCACCTCCTGCTCCTGGGGGACAGCGGGGGGACCCCGGGACAGCGTTGGGGTGCGGGGAGGGACAGGGTGCTCACCTGGGCCGTTTTGGGGTCCCAGGGTGTTTGGGGTCTCACCTGGGCCCTTTTGGGGTGCAGTTTGGGGCTCAGCCAGGCCCTTTTGGGGTCCCATTTGGGGTCTCACCTGGGCCATTTTGAGGTGCCAGGGGCTTGGGGGCTTACCTGGGCTGTTTTGGGGCATTCACCTGGGCCCTTTTGGGGTGCAGTTTGGGGTCTCCCCTGGGCTCTTTTGGCATCCCATTTGGGTTTGGGGTCTCACCTGGACCCTTTAGGGGTTCTGGGGAGGTTGGGGTGTCCCCTGGGCTGTTTCAGGGTGCAATTTGGGGTCTCCCCTGGGCCCTTTTGGGGTCCCATTTAGGGTCTCACTGGGGCCATTTTAGGGTGCAGTTTGGGGTTCCTCTGAGCCCTTCTGGGGTGCAGTTTGGGGTCTCACCTGGGCGCGCTCTCTGGTGCAGCACACGGCCAGACTGAGCTGCAGGAAGCCCTGGGGTCCCGTTTGGGGTTTGGGGTCTCACCTGGGCGCGTTCCCCCGCGCGGCGCACGGCCAGGCTGAGCTGCAGGAAGCCCTGGGAGCTGCTGCTGTCGGGGCGCCGCGGGTGCCGCAGGCTCAGCCACTTCCAGCTCAGGCTGCGCCCTGGGGACAGCGTGGTCACCTCGGGGTCACCCCGGGGTCACCTCGGGGTCACCCCTCGCTGGGGCCTGCCTAAACCACTCCCAAAATGCACAGGGTTCCCCCAAAATCACCAGTTTAACCCCAGGCTGGGAGCTGCCTCAAACACCCCAAAATCTAAGAATTTCCCCCCAAAATCAACAGTTTAACCCCAGGCCAGGGCCTCCCTGAAACACCCCAAAATCTCACAATTTCCTCCCAAAATCAACAGTTTCATCCCTAGACAGTGCCTGCCTGAAACACCCCAAAGTCTCACACGGTTCCCCCAAAATCCATCCCCCATTTGCCACCCCATTCCCAACACCCCATTCCTGACATCCCTGGCCAGGGCCTGCCTGAAACACACCCCAAAACATACAGGGTGGCCCCAAAATCACCAGTTTAACCCCAGGCCAGGCCTTGCCTGAAACACCCCAAAATCTCACGGTGTCCCCCAAAAAATCAACAGTTTCATCCCAGGCCAGGGCCTCCCTGGAGCACCCCAAAATCTCATAGGGCTCCCCCAAAATGACCCCAGCCAGGGCCTCCCTCAAACACCCCAAAACACAGAGGATTCCCCCAAAATGAACCAGTTTCGCACCCAGGCAGTGCCTGCCTGGAACACCCCCCAAAATGTGGCACCCCAAAACGTGTCACCCCAGTGTCCCCCCGGTGTCCCCCCAACCCCATCGGTACCTGGCGCGAAGTAGACGGTGCCAACGTCGAGCTGTGGGAATGGCAAAAGGGTGAGAGTGCTCTGACACCCCACGCCAGCACCCCATCCCCAAAATCCCATTCCCAAAACCCCATTCCAGCGCCCCATTCCCAAAATTCCATTCCCGACTGCCTGTTCAGATCTGCTGCTCTCAGCACCCCATTGCTCACACCATTCCTGATGTAGCATTCCCAAAACCCAGTTCCTGATGCCCCATTCCCGATCCCCCATTCCCAACACCCCATTCCAGACCCCCTATTCCAAACCCTCCAGACCCTCCATCCCTGACACCCCATTCCCAAAACTCAATTCCTAATGCCACATTCCAGATCTCCCATCCCCAACACCGCGTTCCAGACCCCCCATTCCCGATCCCCCGCTCCTCACCTCGAAGACGCCGATGATGGGTTTGGTGCAGATGTTTGGTGAACGGAGCACCTGTGACAGGGAAGGGGACGTGGCTGCCCCTGTCGCTGTCCCCACCCCTGTCCCTGTCTCTATCCCTGTCCCCATCCCTGTCCCTGTCCCTGTCCCCGTCCCTGTCCCTGTCCCTGTCCCCGTCCCTGTCCCCATCCCTGTCCCCGACCCCGTCCCTGTCCCCATCCCCATCCCCATCCCTGTCCCCGTCCCCGTCCCTGTCCCCATCCCCATCCCCATCCCTGTCCCCGTCCCCGTCCCTGTCCCCATCCCCGTCCCTGTCCCCCGGTGCCCCCGCTCCCTCCCACCTGGATGTGGATGGGCTGTGCCACCAGCTGCTCCGGCGTCAGGTGGAAATTTTGGCAGAACACCTAAAAACCGGGAGAACGGGGGTGAGGGCGGACCGAGGCCACCGGCCGTGCGCGTGTCCCCTCGCCGCTGTCACCTCATTGAAGTAGGGGTTGTTCCCGCTCTGGCTCCGCGTGCGGAAGTGCTGCTTCCCGATGAGGACCCTCACCACGGGCCGGATGTCATTGCCCCGCAGCTGGCGGCCCTTGATGACCCTCACCCGGACCTGCGGGTGGCAGTGCCGTGGTGGCCGAGGGGACATCACCGCCGGTGTCACCGTGCCCGCGGGTGCCACCGTACCTGGAAATCCTCTTTCCTCCCCGCGGGGGCCGTGCCCGAGCGCTGGGGTGACTCCGGTGCCACCTGTCCCTGCGTGGTGACGGCGACATCCCCGGCCGCGCCGTGGGGGTCGTGGGAGCAGCGGAAGGTGACGGTGCACTGCAAAGGGACGGTGACACGGGGACGGTGACACGGGGACGGCGCCCGGTGGCACCCCGGGGCGCTGCGGGCGGGGAGGGCGGGGCTCACCCCCGTGGGCCGCTCCCGGTGGTCCAGCAGCGCGACGTCCCTGCGGGCCAGCGGCAGGCCGGGGTTGGCCACCAGCGGCTCCAGTGACACCGTGGTGGCTCCCAGGTCCCTGTGGGAGCGGGGGACACGGTGAGGGTGGCCGTGGCGAGGGGTGGCCCCAGGCTGCCCGCCCGGGGTGGCACTCACCCCTGGGGCACCAGGCGGTCCCAGTGTCGCAGCCGCAGGGTCAGCGTGTCCCTGGCATTCAGGGGACACGTGTCCAGGGGCCACACCAGCTCCTGGGGGGAGGTGACGGGACTCAGGGGGTGGCCCGGGTGTCCCTGTGCCACCTCGGGGCACCCCGGGGCCACCTCACCTCATTCCAGGTGAGGCTGCGCTCCTCGGGCACCACCTGCGTTCTCCTGGGGACGCCTGTGTGGGGACAAAGGGGGTGGTGGCACCTCAGGGTGGGGACATGGGGGTGCCGGGGAAGTTTGGCACTGGCCCCATGCACGGGGACACCTAGCGCTGTCCCCAGGTGCGGCTGGCACCGTCCTGCCACACCGGGAGGCCACCCCAGCTTGGCCAATGCCACCTCGTCACGTGGCCAGTGCCACCTGGCGCCATGGGGACGGCTAGCACGGTGTCCCCACCCCGCACCCCACGTACCTCGGAAGCAGACGGACAGCAGGACACCGGGACCGAAGCTGGTGGCCCCGGGAATGTGGACAGCGACCACGTGGCACCGCAACATGGCCACGGAGCTGGCACCGGGGACAGAGCTGGCAGCAGGGGCTGCCACCAACGGGCCACCGCCTGTCACTGGCGATGGCTGGGGAGCTGCCACCAAGGGGTTGCCACCAATGGGCCACCCCAAGGTGCTGTCACCAGTGATGGCTTCAGTGCTGTCACCAAGGGGGTGCCACCAATGGGCCACCCCGTCACTGACTGCAGGTTTGTCACCAAGGTGGTGCCACCAACAGGCTACCCCAAGGCACTGTCACCAAAGCAATGGCTATGGATTTGTCACCAAGGGGCTGCCACCAGTGGGCCACCCCAAAGTGCTGTCACCGAAGGAATGGCGGCAGGTTTGTCACCAAGGGGCTGCCACCAATGTGCCACCCCCCGAGGTGCTGTCAGCAGTGATGGCTTCAGTGCTGTCACCGAGGGGCTGTCACCGACGTGCCAGCCCCAGGTGCCATCACCCCTCTGGTGACAGTACGGCAGCACAGCCGTTGGGTTCCCGTGCTCCAGAGCGTCAACGGCGGGGGCGGGGCAGGCGCTGCCGCGTGGGTGCCTCTGTCACGCGGTAACTCTGTCCCCGTGTCCCTGCTCGGGACACTCCGCGACACCGCGGGAGCGCGCAGTGCCCTGTGCACGGCCAGGAGCTGGGCTGGGTGACCCGAGAGTGTCCCTTCCCACGCGGGACATTCCCGGATCCCTGAGTGTCTCTTCCCAGCGCGACATTCCACTGTTCCGCGGGAGCGCGCCCGGCGCACGCGCACTGGGGGGGGGGGGGGGGGGGGGGCGGGAGCACGTTCTGCGCAAGCGCACTGGGCGGGGCGGGAGCGCGCTCGGCACGCGCGTTCTGCGCACGCGCACTGAGTGGAGAGGGGCAGGAGCGCGCTCGGCGCACGCGCACTGGGCAGGAGAGCCGGGAGCGCGCCTGGCGCACGCGCACTGAGGGGAGGCGGTGGCGGCGGCGGAGGGGGCGGGGCTCCCGCCATGTCGCAGCGCGCCGGGGAGCGCGACAGGGAGCGCGACAGGGAGCGGGAGCTGCAGTGGTCGGCCCGCAGGATGGGCACGTCGCTGCTGCTGCAGCTGTCGGCGCACGAGCGCGAGCTGGACCTGGTGTGCCTCGACCACAGCTACGCCAAGCCCTGGAGCGCCCACCCCGATGCCAGCGCCGCCCGCCCCGCCCGCCTCCTCTTCCTCACCCCGCGGAGGCATCTCGGCAGCGCCCCGTGAGAGCCCGGGCGGCGGAGGGGACAGCGGGGGGCTCGGAGGGGGCTGAGGGGCGGGGTAGGGGGAAACTGGGGGGGTCCTGTGGAACTGAGGGGAAAGGAGGGGGTGCTGAGGGGGTTGTGAGGGGAAAGGAGGGGGTCCTGTGGGCTGGGGGGGCGGGGAGGGGAAAGGAGAGGGTCCTGGGGGGCTGAGGGGGCTATGAGGGGAAAGGAGGGGGTCTTGTGGGCTGAGGGTGGAAAGGAGGGGGTCTGTGGGGCTGAGGGGGCTGTGAGAGGTCCTGAGGGTGAGTGGAGAAGTTGCGAGGGGGGAGTGGGGGGTCCTGAAGAGCAGGTGAGGGGGCTGTGAGGGGAGGCTGAGGGTGTGGGGGGCTGTGTAGGGCGTGGGGGGCACTGAGGGCAGAGGGTGGGGGGCTGTGAGGGGGAAGGGAGAGCAGTGAGACTGTGAGGGAGGAGTGGGGGTCCTGAGGGGCAGGTAGGGGAGGTTGTGAGGAAGGGCTGGGGGGGTCTCTGAGAGTTCTGAGTGGTCTGGAGGGGCACTGAGGGGTGGGGAGTGGACTGTGAGGGGGAGATGGAGGGGGACTGTGGGGGTCCTGAGGGGCTGTGAAGGAGGAGTTGGGGGGTCCTGTGAGGCTGAGGGGGCTGGGGGGGGTCATGAGGGTGAGTGGGGGAGTTGTGAGTGGGAGAGCGGGGGCCATGAGGGGCAGGTGGGGGGGCTGTGAGGGGACTGGGGGGCTGTGTAGGGGCTGGGGATATCCTGAGGGTCTGTGAGGAGGGAGTCCCATGGGGCTGAGGGGTCTGAAGCAGCTGAGGGACTGTCCTGGGGGAGAGTGGGATCCTGGGGGGACTGGTGTGGGGTTTGGGAAGTGGGAGGGGTGGGGGCTGAGGCGCTTCTGGGGGGCACCCTGGGGCCTTGAGGGGTCTGGGGGGGCTGTGGGGTGGGTGGGGGGTTCCCTGAGGGGCCTGGGGAAGGGGAGATTGCGGTGTCTGGGCAGGGGGACTGAGGGGTCTGTGTATGGCTGGGGTTATGGAGGGGCTCTGTAGGATGGGGGAAGTTTTGGGGGCCTGGGGAGGGAGCAGGGCAGCCCTGAGGGGTCTGTGAGGGGCTGTTGAAGGGGGCAGAGTGTGGGTAGGGGAGACCAGAGCAGGTTTTGGGGACTGTGGGGAGTAGGATGGGGTGGGGGAAGGCATGGGGCTGAGTTGGGGGGTCTCAGCTATGGGGTGGGCTGAAGGCTGGTGTCACAACAGCAGTGCTGGGGTGGGACAGGGCCAGGCCTGGGGTCACGGATGACGGTGGGGTGAGGGATGGGAGAACACTCAGGATCACAGCTGAGGGCCTTGGTTTGGGGGTGCAGGGGACTTGGCTTGGTTTGGGTTCTAGGGGCTGTGGTTCCGTCGCTCTGGGGCACTTGGTTTGGGATGTCCAGGAGTCTTGGTTTAGGGTGTCCAGAGGTCTTGGTTTAGTGGTCTGGGGTGCTCCAGGAGCCACGGATTGTGGGCTCCAGAGGTCTCAGTTTGGAGCTCTAGGAGTCTTGGTTTGGTGGTCCAGGATCCTGAGTTTGGGGCTTCAGCATAGGTTTGGTTTGGGATGTTCAGGGGTCTTGATTTGGGGCTCCAGGATAGGTTTGATTTTGGGTTCCAGGGGTCTGAGTTGGGGGTGCTCAGGGGTCTGAGTTGGGGGTGCTCAGGGGTCTGAGTTGGGGGTGTTCAGGGGTCTCAGTTTGGGGTGTTCAGGGGTCTCAGTTTGGGGTGTTTAGGGGTCTCAGTTTGGAGCTCCAGGATAGGTTTGATTTTGCATTCCAGAGGTGTCAGTTTGGGGTGTCCAGGGTGCTTGCTTTGGTGGACCAGAGGGATTGATTTGGGGATCCCGGGGTCTCGGTTTGGGGTGTCTGGGGGATCGGATTGGGGATCCAGGGGTCTCGGTTTGGGGTGTCCAGAGGTCTCTGTTTGGGGGTCCAGGATAGGTTTGGCTTTGGGGTCCAGGGGTCTCGATTTTGGGGTGTCCAAGGGTCCTAGTGTGGTGGTCCAGGGGGCTCAGTTTGGGGGTCCAGGATAGGTTTGGTTTTGGGGTCCAGCGGTCTCGGTTTGGGGTGTCCAGGGGGATCAGATTGGGGATCCAGGGGTCTCGGTTTGGGGTGTCCAGGGTGCTTGGTTTGGTGGTCCAGGGGGCTCAGTTTGGGATGTCCAGGGGTCTTGGTTTGGGGTGTCCAGGGTGCTTGGTTTGGTGGTCTAGGGGCTGCCCGTTCATGGCCCAGGAGTACCAAGGTCCCTGGATCAACCCCACCCTGTGCATCCCTGGGAGCACTGTCCAAATGCTCCTGGAGCTGTGGGGCTGTGCCCATTCCCTGGGGAGCCTGGGCAGTGCCCAGCATCCTCTGGGGGAAGAACCTTTCCCAAAATCTGCTCTGAACCCCCCGTGGCGGGATTGCCCAAACCCCTGGGATCCCCCAAACTTCCCATCACCAAGCACAGCCCGGGGTGCCCCATCCCTACCCTGACCCCGTGCCTGTGGTGGTGGCAGGGAGGCCGATGTCCCCATCGATGTGGAGACGGTGACGCCCACGCCGCTGCCGCTGTACGACAACCAGAAGGCGCGGAGCGTGATGAACGAGTGCGAGCGGCACGTCATGTTCGCCCGCACCGACGCCGACGCGCCCCCGCCGCCCGACGACTGGGAGGAGCACATCAACAGGTGGGAATGCCAGGGAACAACGGGAATCCGGGCTGGGAATGGGAATCAGGGCTGAGAATGCCAGGGAATCGGGAATCCAGCTGGGAGTGCCAGGGAATGGGAATCGGGGCTGGGAATGCCAGGGAATGGGAATCGGGGCTGGGAGTGCCAGGGAATGGGAATCGGGGCTGGGAATGCCAGGGAATGGGAATCGGGGCTGGGAGTGCCAGGGAATGGGAATCCAGCTGGGAGTGCCAGGGAATGGGAATCCAGCTGGGAATGCCAGGGAATGGGAATCCAGCTGGGAATGCCAGGGAATGGGAATCCAGCTGGGAACAGGAATCGGGGCTGGGAATGCCAGGGAACGGGAATCGGGGCTGGGAATGCCAGGGAATGGGAATCCAGCTGGGAATGCCAGGGAATGGGAATCGGGGCTGGGAATGCCAGCGAACAGGAATCCAGCTGGGAATGGGAATCCGGGCTGGGAATGCCAGGGAATGGGAAGGAGGGCTGGGAGTAGCACGTCAACAGGTGAGCAGGGAATGCCAGGGAATGGGAATCTGGGCTGGGAATGCCATGGAATGGGAATGAGGGCTGTGAATGGGAATGCAGGCTGGGAATGCCAGGGAATGGGAATGAGGACTAGGAGGAGCACATCAACAGGTGGGCAGGAAATGCCAAGGAACAGGAATCCAGGCTGGGAATGAGAATCTGGGCTGGGAATGCCAGGGAATGGGAATCTGGGCTGGGAATGGGAATCTGGGCTGGGAATGCCAGGGAATGGGAATGAGGACTAGGAGGAGCACATCAACAGGTGGGCAGGAAATGCCAAGGAACAGGAGTCCAGGCTGGGAATGAGAATCTGGGCTGGGAATGGGAATCTGGGCTGGGAATGCCAGGGAATGGGAATCTGCGCTGGGAATGGGAATCTGGGCTGGGAATGCCAGGGAATGGGAATCTGGGCTGGGAGGAACATGTCAACAGGTGATGAGGGAGTGCCAGGGAATGGAAATCTGGGCTGGAAACACTAGGGAACAGGAATCCAGGCTGGGAATGCCAGGGAACGGGAATCTGGGCTGGGAATTCCAGAGAGCAGAAATCTGGGCTGGGAGAAGCACATTAACAGGTGGGCAGGGAATGCCAGGGAATGGGAATCTGGGTGCTCAACAGCCCTCATTGCTCGGTGGGGAAGCTCTAGGGAGACCTGAGCCGTGGGGATGTTCCCGAGCTGAGCTGTGCCCAAGGAATGTTGGTTCTCGTGTCCCAGCTCCTTGTCTGGCTGCTGTGGGAGCTGCTGGTTGTGATGGGGGGGCTGGCACTGCCGGGGAGCCCTTTCCAGGCAGAATCCCACAATCTCTGAGGTTGGAAAAGATCTCCAGGATCATCCAGTCTAGCCTGGGACCGATTCCCCCTTCAGAGCACTGAGTGTCACCTCCGGGGTGGAGACTGCACCGCTCCCAGGCTGTTCCAGCCTGAGCACCCTTTCCATGGGGAAATTCCTGCTAATGTCTATCCCTGAAACTCCTGCTTTGTTCATGGGAGCTTGGGGCAGTGAGTTCCGGAGTCATGGAATAGATCCGTGGACTCGTTTAGGTTGGGAAAGCTCTCTGAGGTCATCGAGTTCAACCATGCCCCCAGCACTGCCAAGGCCACCACTGGCCATGTCCCCATGTGCCACTTCCACAGGCTGTTAAGTCCTCGCAGGGACAGGGAATCCACCACTGCCCTGGGCAGCTGTGCCAGGGCTGGGCAACCCTTTGGATGCAGGAATTTTCTCAGTCTCCACCCTGAGCCCAGCCTGAGGCTGTTCCCTCTCCTCCTGTCGCTGTTCCCTGGGAGCAGAGCCTGACCCCCCCCCGGCTGTCCCTTCCTGTCAGGAGCTGTGCAGAGCCACAAGGTCCCCCCTGAGCCTCCTTTTCTCCAGGCTGAGCCCTTTCCCAGCCCCCTCAGCTGCTCCTGGGGCTCCAGACCCTTCCCCAGCTCCATTCCCATCTCTGGACACACTCCAGCCCCTCAGTGTCTGCAGAGGGGCCAGAGCTGATTCAAGACTGGAAGTGCCTCAGCACTGCCAGCACAGGGGGAGGTCTGTGTGCTCCTTGGGTTACACATGGATCCTCACTTCAGCCATATTCCAGCCTCAAAGAAAATGAGGGTGTGCATGAATTCCAGCGTGTGGAACCCTCCAGCCCGAGGTCCTGGTGAAGGCAGGAGTGGTTTGGGTATTTTATGGGTGACCCCTGTGTGTGTGTCCCCACAGGACGGGCTGGACCATGGCCCAGAACAAGCTGTTCAACAAGATCCACAAAGCGCTGCAGTCGGACAGGCTGGCTCGCCTGGCCAACGAGGGGGTAAGGGGCTGCCAGCCATCCCTTCCGGGAAACCCAGCGCAGTCAGGATTGAAACTTGGCCTTTGGGACATGTAACCTTAAGGAACAGGCAGCTCTGGGCTTCTCTCAGCTGTGATTTTTGTGGAATCAGAATGTTCTGAGCTGGAAGGGACCTACAGGATCACTGATCCATCCCCTGGTCCTGCCCAGACACCCCAAAATCCCACGCTGTGCGTCCCTGGGAGCACTGTCCCAATGCTCCTGGAGCTGTGGGGCTGTGCCCATTCCTTGGGGAGCCTGGGCAGTGCTTTTTTTTTTCAAGTCCAACCTAAACCTCCCCTGGCACAGCTCCAGCCATTCCCTGGGCCCTGTCCCTGGCACACAAAGCAGGGATCAGAGCTTCCCCTTGGAAGTTCTGGATTGCTGTGAGGGCTCCCCTCAGCCTCCTCCTCAGATGGATTTTGTCCTCAGAGTTTGTCCTCAGAAGGCTTTGGGCAGCCCATGCCAACACTTTCCTGTGGATGGGGCTGCACTGCCACGCTTGATTTTCCCTTAACTGTCCCTTTGACAATTCCTGGTTTCCAGGCTTGCAACGAGCCCGTCCTGAGGAGGATCGCAGTGGACAAATGTGCCCGGAGGGTGCGCCAGGCCCTGGCCAGCGTCAACTGGGACACCAAACTCATCCAGTGGCTGCACACGACACTGGTGGAGACCCTCAGCCTGCCCGTGCTGGCTGCATACCTGGACGCCCTGCAGACCCTGAAAGGAAAGGTGATGAAGGCAGTGGGAGGCTTGGCTGTCCCAGGGGCCGCTCTCCCTTCACACGGCTGGCAGAGGCAGGAGGCTGGGATTGTTACCCCGAGTTCTGTGTGCCTTTTAACATTCCCGCTGGCTCTGGTTGCAGATCCCCACGCTGATCGACAGGATGCTGCTGTCCTCCACGGCCAAGACCGGAGCAGCCGGGGCTGAGGCGCTGTCGCTGCTGCTCAAGAGGCCCTGGGACCCCGCGGTGGGAGTCCTGTCCCATAATAAACCAGTGAGTGCCTCTGGGGTGTGTGGGGAGCCACAGCTCTCACCTCAGCTTTGGTCTTTCCCTCCTGTGCGTCTGTCCTGTCCCTGGGCTCTTCTCCCCCTGCTGCAGACTTGCTTTAGGAAGGGACCCACAGGATCACTGATCATCCCCTACCCCTGAACAGACACCCCAAACCCCACCCTCTGCATCCCTGGGAGCTCCTGGAGCTGTGGGGCTGTGCCCATTCCCTGGGGAGCCTGGGCAGTGCCCAGCACCCTCTGGAGGAAGAACTTTTCCCAAAATCTGCCCTAAACCCCTTGGCACAGCTGTTCCCTGGGCCTGTCTCTGTCCCTCAGAGCTCAGGGTCTGTCCCTGTCCCTCAGAGCTCAGGGTCTGTCTCTGTCCCTCAGAGCTCAGGGTCTGTCCCTCAGAAAGAAAGGAGGGTCCTTCTGTTGGACACGTTCCCCATGGCTATCCTGAGGAGCTTTGGCTTGGGAAAACAATCACTGAAGGAGCTGTCCCAGATCCCTCCCTGGCTCCTGTGTGTCAGGGAGGCATTTCCCGGGGAGCTGCTGTCACTCACACAGCTCTGGTTGAATTTGCAGAGCAAATTGCCCGGTTCCCCCCTGATCCTCATCGCGTCCTCCGGCCCCGCCAACTCCATGTTCCCCATGTCCCGACGGCACCGCTTCTGGCAGTCCCAGCTCTCCTGCCTCGGAAAGGTCTGTGGGGCTGGGTTCAGTGGGGCTGGGTTCAGTGGGGCTGGGTTCAGTGGGGTTGGGCTCTGTGGGGTCGGCTCTGTGGGGTTGGGCTCTGTGGGGCTGGGTTCTATGGGGCTGGCTCAGTGGGGTTGGCTCTGAGGGGTTGGCATTGGGTTGACTCTGAGGGAGGAGCCCACAGCAGGGTGGGGCTGGAGCTGCTGAGCTTTGTTTCCAGAGGCCTTTGGTGCTCTGCAATCTCCAGCTCTGCTGGAAGCCGAGGCTGGCACCTGCTGGCTGCAGGCCCTTCCCAGGGGATGGAGCTGCCCAAATCTGATGTGTTTGGGGTTTTTGGATCTGTGATTAAGGATTGCTGAGAGTTCTGGTTGGAAAGGGTTGCAGGAGGATCCCAGAGGTCACCTCAGCCTGTCTGTGGAGCTGCTCACACCCCTCCCAATGGATGGGGTTGGACAGGGCCGGAGCAGAGGTGCTTTCCATTGGGAATCTGTGGGGAACTCTTCATCACCACTGGCTTTAGTAGTTACGAGAGAATCCCATGGGAAAGAAGGAGAGAAAGCACAAGTTCCTGCCTGAGCTGGGCTGCAGCCTGTGCTGGTCACTGTCCCCAGCCATGAGTTGGTCATTCCTGCTGTCCCTTTCCCTCGGCAGGTGATTCCCATCGCCACCTCACTGCTGAACAACGGCAGCGGCGTGGGCGTGCTGCAGTGCCTGGAGCACATGATCGGTGCTGTCAGGGGCAAGGTGGCCGAGGTGAGAGCAGCAGCAGCTCCCTTGGGATCCCTGCACAGCCTTCCGTGCCTGGAGGGGCTGTGCCGCCCCAGCGCGCCATCCCAGCTCTGTCCCTGTTCTCCATCGTGGAGATGCTGTGCCACCCCAGGGTACCATCCCAGCTCTGTCCCTGTTCTCCATCCTGGAGATGCTGTGCCGCCCCAGCGCGCCATCCCAGCTCTGTCCCTGTTCTCCATCCTGGAGATCCTGTGCCACCCCAGGGCACCATCCCAGCTCTGTCCCCATTCTCCATCCTGGAGGGGCTGTGCCACCCTGAGGACTGTCCCAGCTCTGTCCCAATTTCCTGTGCTGTGGCATGCTGGGGCATTGTCCCAGCTCTGTCCCCATTCTCCATCCTGGAGGTGCTGTGCCACCCCAGGGCACTGTCCCAGCTCTGTCCATGTTCTCCATCCGTGGCTTTTTTTTGTCTCCCGCAGATTCACAACCACTTCTCGCACAAGCAGATCATCCTGATCGGGTGGAACACGGGTGCCTTGGTGGCCTGTCACGTGAGTGCCCGAGTCCTCTGCATCCTCAGGGGAGCACAGGGAGGGTGTGGAGCTGTCAGAGCAGGGCCAGAGGAGGCCACGGAGCTGCTCCAGGGCTGCAGCCCCTCTGGAGCCAGGCTGGAGAGCTGGGGGTGTTCCCCTGGGGAGGAGAAGGCTCCAGGGAGAGCTCAGAGCCCTTGCTGTGCCTGAAGGGCTCCAGCAGAGCTGAGGGGGACTGGGGACAAGGGATGGAGGGACAGGACGCAGGGAATGGCCTCCCGCTGCCAGAAGGCAGCGATAGATGGGATATTGAGAAGGAATTCCTGGCTGTGAGGGTGGGGAGGGGCTGGGCTGCAATTTCCAGAGAAGGTGTGGCTGCCCCATCCCTGGAAGTGTCCAAGGCCGGGCTGGACAGGGCTTGGAGCACCCTGGGATAGGGAAAGGTGTCCCTGCCCATGGCAGGGCTGGCACTGGATGGGCTCCAAGGTCCTTCCCAGCCCAAAGCATTCCAGGGTTCTGTGATTCTCCCAGAGCCCCCTTGGCAGCCTCAGTTTGGAGCTGGATTTGAATGGATTTTCAGGATCTGCCAGGATTTTCCTTGTCCCTGTGCTCTTTCCAAGGCCTGCCTTTGACCTCTGTGGTCGTGGGCCCTTTGCAATTTGAGCCACTGAGTGTTTTTAATCACTGTTTAATCACTAAGGTGTTGCTGTTGAGGTGTTTCTGTGCCTGGCAGGAGCCTGGCGAAGCAGCCCTCGTTCCCAGGGTGTGCTGGACTCTGGGAATGCTGACTGCTGCTCTCCCTGCCCAGGTTTCAGTGATGGAATACGTCACTGCTGTCGTGTGCCTTGGCTTCCCACTGCTCACCGTGGACGGCCCCAGAGGGGTAAGGACCACATGGATCTGTTTGAAGAGCTCTGTTTGACTCTGAATCTCCCTGGATTGTTTCATGGAATCGTTCTTGGAAGTCTGGCGATAATTGGCTGGTGTTTTGGGGGGGTGTGTGTGTAATTTTTGTTGGGAGGTGTTGCTTTAGAGGAGAGACTGCTGCATTCCTGGTGGGATTCTTGGTGCAGGAGCTGCTGTGAGGAGGCTGGGTTGGCTTGTCTCTGCTCTGGGGTGCTTTTGCAGCTCCATCTTGGGCTCTCGTGCCTGGATCCTTCATTATCCATGGCCTGGCTCCCTCCTTGTCCATGGCCTGGATCCCTCGTTATCCATGGCCTGGATCCCTCGTTATCCATGGCCTGGATCCCTCGTTATCCATGGCCTGGATCCCTCGTTATCCATGGCCTGGATCCCTCATTATCCATGGCCTGGATCCCTCGTTATCCATGTCGTTTACATGAAACCCAGATTTTTCCCTTTTGAGCCACATGTGACTGGATAGGGAATGATCAGTAATGCCAATGGAGTGGCTCATTCCAAGGGTAGCGGAATTCCACCTGGAAGGCATTTTCTGGAGCATGGTGCAGCTCAGGCAGAGTTTCATTCTGGCCTCAGTAAATCCCATTGGGACTCACCCCTGGAGGCTTCACCTTTGGTGCTTCCTCAGTGTCATCCCGGGATTTCAGCTCCATCCTTCCTCAGCCCCATCCTGGGATTTCAGCTCCTTCCTCAGCCTCATCCCGGGATTTCAGCTCCATCTCCATCCTCATCCCGGGATATCAGCTCCTTTCTCAGCTGCCTTCCGGGATTTCAGCTCCATCCTCAGCCTCATCCCGGGATTTCAGCTCCATCCTCCCTCAGCCTCATCCCGGGATTTCAGCTCCATCCTCCCTCAGCCTCATCCCAGGCTTTCAGCTCCATCCTCAGCCTCATCCCAAACTTTGAGCTCCATCCTCAGCCTCTTCCTGGGATATCAGCTCCTTCCTCAGCCTCATCCCAGGCTTTCAGCTCCTTCCAGGCTCCAACCCCACTTGCTCCTGCAGGATGTGGATGACCCCCTGCTGGAGATGAAGACCCCCGTGCTCTTCGTCATTGGGCAGAATTCCCTGCAGTGCAACATCGAAGCCATGGAGGATTTCCGGGAGAAGATCCGGGCGGATAACAGCATGGTGGTGGTGGGAGGAGCAGATGACAACCTCAGGTATGGTTCTGCCAGGGGGATTCTCTCTTCCTGGGAATTCTGGGCAACATCTGAGCATCAAACCCCAGATTTGGGATTGGAACGAGGTGGGAACTGCATAAAAATACTCCAAACTAGTGTGTGTTTGGGATTAACTGCAGGAAAAACCCGAGCAAGGCGTGTATGGGAATGGGCCTGATTTAGGGCTGGGCCTGATTTAAGGCTGGAGCCAGCAGCACAGATGACATTTTGGAGCATCAAATGAGGCAGAAATGTCTAGTAGAGGAACGGAGTAAAGGAGAGGAAAGAAAGAAACATAAAATTCTGACACTGGGCGTGAAGAGAGAGCTCTGGAATGTCAGGTTGGCTTTGCAAAATGCTTTGGGGAGTCCCAAAAAGGATCTTTTTCCTCACTAGAGTTGGCCTCTCGGTGCTTCTGAGGGATCGGCCTCATCTTTGCAGGGGCTGGTCCGTCCTTACTCAGTGACTTTGTACTGGACCTCACTCTCAGGTGAGGAATGATGGCAGTGTGCATATGGAAAAGAGCTGATTTCCACCTGTTTTGGTTCTTTTTTTCCGTAGGATAAGCAAAGCCAAAAAGAAGGCAGAAGGGCTGACCCAGAGTATGGTGGACAGGTGCATCCAGGTAACCACAGGAATCTTCCCTTTGCACCTCGAAAGAGGAAAGAATCTGTGCTGGAATGGCTCTGTGCCCACAGGGTTGGATTACTTGGATTGGAGGGAATCTCCTCCTGAGGGGGATTTGGGAGGGAGCAGAGATGGGAGATTCCTGCAGGTGCACCTCGAACAAGGAGCAGTTTCCTGAGTGTACCAACACTTCTGCCTGGGGACACAGCAGCATTTTAGGAGAAACCATTGTGGTTTTTCCCCACATATCCTAAATCGGTGCCTTGTGAGCTTTACTGAGAAATCCAAGTTCTGTCTGTGAAGTTTTAGGGATTTCCTGCAGAATATCAAACCCACAGAGTCTTATCCATGCATCCCCTTGGGAATCCTTTGTTTCTTCGCTTCCAGCTGTGGAGATCATTGTTCAGAGAGCTACCCAGCACTTAATCCCACTCCTTATCCCAAAATTCCCAGGATGAGATTGCAGACTTCCTGACAGGAGTGCTGACCCGAGCCGAGAGCCACTCGGGCTCCGAGCCCCGCGACCTGGACGCCGAGAAGAAGAGGAAACCGCGGGACTCCAGCAGGAGGGACCTGTCCTTCGAGCTGCCTGAGAGGAGCAGCAGACCTGCCTCACCTGCAGCCAAAGTGCCAGCCTCGCCCTCGGGCTCCGAGGTGGGAGCTCTTCCTGGGAGAATTCCAGCTGGGGTTGTGCAGAGAGGCTTTTGTGCCGCTGCAGTCTGTGGGGAGAGGGAGGTGAGAGGAGGCCAAGGGGGAAATGGCCCCAGATTGTGCCAGGGGAGGTTTAGATGGGATATTAGGAAAAAGGATTTCGTGGGAAGGGTTGTAAGGCATTGGGACAGGTGGAGTCAGCACCCCGGGAGTGTTCAAAAAACATTTGCGTGTGGCACTTGGGCACATGGGTTAGGGGTCATTGTGGCATTGACAATGGATCTTGAAGGTCTTTTCCAGCCTTAAAAATCCCAGGATTCTCATGGTGAGGCAGATGCACCTTCAGCCACAGGCCTGGTGCTCAGGGCCATGCTGCCTCAGGCAAACACGGGGTTAAGGTGTCCCTCTGTCCCAGCAGGACCTGTCCAGCGTGTCCAGCAGCCCCACGTCCAGCCCCAAGACCAAGGTGGCTGCGCTGTCCCTGCCCAAGGCCAGCCAGGGCCCCACGCAGCTGCTGAAGAGGCCGGTGCCGAGGACGGACGCTGTCCTGAGCCACAAGCAGGCACAAGGTAATTCCCGCAGCTTTCCCACCCTTCAGCAGCCGCACTTTTGGTCTTTCTCTGTCTGCACCTGTGGAGGTTTTCGTCTTCCGAATCCTGTGTTGAATTCCAGGCTTCCTGTGGCAGCTTTCTGTGCAGCTCAGCCCCTGTCACAGCCTGTGGAGGGCTGGAATTTGGGTTGGGAACGGTGTTTCTGCAGCTTGTGGGGCCTTCCTGCTCTTGGGAGTGGGAAGGGTTTTCTCTCTGGCTGACCAAACCCCCATGCTCTGATCCTTTTGGCCACCCTGGTCTGGTGTCTCCTTCGAGGCTGCCCGGGCTGACACCAAAGATGCTCAGGAGATGCTTGAGGTTGTTGGATTGAGA
This sequence comes from Acanthornis magna, assembly GCA_036785705.1. Lineage (NCBI taxonomy): Eukaryota > Metazoa > Chordata > Aves > Passeriformes > Acanthizidae > Acanthornis > Acanthornis magna. The sequence goes on from JAWUZG010000353.1 coordinate 1,356,709, forward strand.
TGGAAACTGGGATTTGGGGAATTACAGAACCATGCAGCAAGTGGAAACCTGCTCTGGATCAGAAAGCAGCTTGAGCTGTGGGATTTTGTGTCCTGCTAGAGGCTGATGAAAAGCCTTCAGTCTGGTGGTGAGTGCTGGGGGTGCAGGGAGTGCTTTTGAGGCTGAGGATCCCTTCTGGCAAACACAGCAGCACCTGCGGGAGAGTTCTCTATCCTCCCTGCTCTCCTTGCTTTGCTTGGGACACACCTGGACAGGCTGGATGGTGTCACCTGCTGCCATGACCCTGGACAGGCTGGATGGTGTCACCTGCAGCAGTGACCCTGGACAGGCTGGATGGTGTCACCAGTGACCCTCCCCATCCATCCATCCATCCATCCATCCATCCATCCATCCATCCATCCACCCTGAGGGACACACCTGGATGGGCTGGATGATGTCACCTGCAGCAGTGACCCTGGACAGGCTGGATGGTGTCACCTGCGGCAGTGACCCTCCCCATCCATCCTGACTTGGGGACACACCTGGACAGGCTGGATGGTGTCACCAGTGACCCTTCCCATCCATCCCGACTTGGGGACAGACTCCAGGGGGAGCTCGGATCTCCCTTAGTTCCTCAGACCGTGGACTGAAGGATTGTGTTCCTGTGTTGCTGTGGCTGAGGGCGGCAGTTCGCAGGTGGAGCACAGGGGAGGCAGGAGGAGGCTCCGTGCTGGAGCTGCCTGGTTTTCTCGGGAATGCTGCGGTCATTCCTGGCTGGAGCTGCTCAGGGAAGGGCTGGCTCAGTCTCCAGCTGCTCTCAGCCCCGTGGTGCAGCTCAGCCCTGCTCCTTCGCAGGGCACCAGGCCTTTCTGGTGGCTGGAGAGGGCTCTTTGCAGGGCTGTGCCCTGGCAGTGCCGGAGCACAGGAGATTCCCGGTGCCGGACCAGCCATGTCCAGAGCTCTGGCCGCTCCCAGCTCTCTGTCCGGGGTCCCAGAGGTGTCCCTGGAGCCCCTGTCCCCTGCAGAGCCGGGCTGTGATACTGTAATTCTCTCTGATTCATTTCAGCTCAGTTTGCTGCTTTTCTGAAACAAAACATGCTGGTGAGGAAAGCTCTTCCTCCTGGCACCTCCTCATGTCTCTTTGGTGAGTATCTCCTCACTTCTCGCTGTCTCTCTCCCTGTCTCCCTCCTTCTCTCTGTCTCTGCTGCCTTCTCCCATCATCTTCCTCTTCCCTGCCGTTGGTTTGGGGATGTGGCCCAACGTGTCCCCTTGTCCCCCTGCTTTTTGCCTTCTCTGTGCTGCGTTTAGAGCTCCACCCGAGCTTTGCTCCTGGAGAGCTCGGCCTCTTCCCAAGCCCTTCCCTGTTCCCAGGGGTCAGCGCTGGAGTCTGGTGGGCTCTGCCAGACTCAAGTTTGGTGGACGGGAGTTTAACCCTTCCTGGGCTGGGAGAGCGGTGTGACAGAGCAGGGGTGTCAGTGGAGCATCCCAGGCATGTGGGGCGGGAACAAGGGACAGCCAGGGGACTCTGAGGGACAGCAGGGGGAGACACCTGGGGCAGCACTGCTTGGCCTCAAGGAGTTAGGGAAGAACAGAGGTCAGGGACAGAAGGATGGCTTTGGGGTCAGGGACAGAGGGATGGCTTTGGGAAGGGGTGATGGGTTAGGGACAGAAGGATGTCTTTGGGGTCAGAGACAGAGGGATGGCTTTGGGATCAGGGACAGGGGGACACTGTCTGGCCACGGGGACACTGAGCACACAGAGATGCTGTGCTCTGAGGGTTGGGGATGGAGGGTGAGGTCCAGGCTGTCTGAGGATGTGTTTTGCCATCCTGAAGGAGTCCTATGTGGATCTGGGGTCTGAGGGGCACAGTGCAGACCCAAGGCTTTGGGAGGCTGCAGTGGTGTCACCTGAGCTGTCAGTGTCACTTCTCCTGGGTGACGCCGGGGCCCAGAGCTGCCCCTGAGCACCCGGAATGTTCTGCCTTTGACTCTAGCCCAGCTCCTGAGCCAGGCACTGCCCCAGGCTGTGCTGTAGAGGTTTCTGCTCCTCTCGAGCCTGGTTTGGATGCTCCTGGAGCCTGGCTGTGAGCTCTCCCTGAGCCACGAGGGCAGGGAGCACACCTGAGCCCTGCAGGGCACTCTGCCGTGGATGTTTCCCTGCAGAGCACAGCCCAGCCCGGCCTGCCTGTGCACAGCACCTAGAGCTAATTAAAAACTCATTACCGTGCTGCCTTGGTGTGACATAGGAAGCTGGGTGGAGCCACTGCTGATTTGGGAACGGGCTGCTCCTCTGAACATACAGCCAGCCCTTCCCAGCACAGGCAGGGACAGGAGGGGACACAGGGGACACAGTTGGGTCGCTGCTTGCCGGGGCTGCGAGGGACACCTGGTGCCTGTGCATGTGCCACTCGCTGTCCTGCTTGGCTGGTGGCCCTGGGCGGGGCTGTCCCGGTGATTTGGATGGTGCATGTCGGGAACACGGAATGCTGCACGAGGGAGCAGGCTCGGGTGACAGAGCGGGACAGCGAGCTTGGCACTTGTGCTAGGGACCAGAGCAGCCCCAAAACACTTGGAGTCACCTGGAATTTGGGGATTGGCAGCAGCCTTGTCCTGCCCCCACGGCTCCAGGTGTGTGGGTGACACACAGCGTGTGAATATGAGCATATCCACATCTCTGATGGTTTTATGTATCTCTATCCAGATGTTTATAGATTAGAAGGGATGTGCATCTTGGCCTCTGGGCTGTTGAATACACAGCTTGGATGCCCAGGACCCTCTGGAAAGGGGGAATTCTCAGCATTTCAGGCTGGGGCTGGGGGATCGTGCGCCAGGGGTGGCAGATGTGTGGATGTGGCAGCTCATGGCCATGTCCCTGGGCTGCCCTTGTGGGTCCTCTGCGCTGTTCCTGATCGCCCTGGCCTCGGGAAGCCTGGGCTTGGGGCAGGATGGAGCGGCTGTGACAGATCAGGGACATGGCAGCACAGTGAGACACGGGCATGGAGAGCTCTGAGCTCGGGGTTCTTGTGCCCCAGTCCCTGGCGGTGTGGGGGGCTTGGCTTTGCTGCAGCCCTGTCCTGCTTGGCTTGGTGCCTCTCTGGGCATCGTCTGGGGGATGCTGTAGCTGTGCTGGAGCAGCAGCTGGGCTGAGCTCTGATCCTCTGTGCCTGCACGCCCACCCCTTATCCCCTGCCCTGAAGATCAGGGCTGTTGGAGAGGCCCCGTGCCAGGATTTTGAGATGGAAAAGATCCGCGGGGAGCTGTGGCATGGCTGCCCACAGCCCTTTCTCCTCTCTGCAGAGGCAGACCTTCCATCCTGCCCTGCCGGGAGCAGCTTGAGCCAGTGCCGGGGTATCAGGACAGCAGTGTGGGTCGCTGTGCATGGGCAGGTGGCATGGAGCGAGCTGTGCAGTGTGCATGGGCATGTTCCCTTCCCGGCCCGGCCGCGGGGCTCATGTAGCTCCTTCTGTGTCCCCCAGTTCCCGTGGCCTCAGAGCACTCGGAAGGGGCTGACAAAGATGATGTGCGCGTGCAGCTGAAGAGGCAGCAGAGCCCCAGCCCGACCCCGTGCGCCAAAGCCTCCAAACGAGCCAAAATCAAGGTGACCATTGTCTCCCACGGAGATGCTGCAGCCGTGGGGAGCGGAGCCGCCCTCAGCACCCCGGCAGAAAGTGAGTTGTGAGTGCCCAGCTGCTGGGGCACCCCAAAACCGGGCCCTGGCTGTGTGCCCAGGAGGGGCGGGAGGGAGCCGTGGCTCGGTTATCCCTTGCTTTTGGAGGAGGCAGCTGCAGGGGAAAGGCGGAGGCTCCGGGGGCGATGGCTGGGGGAGCGCAGCTCGCGGGGGCTTGCAGGAGCCAGTGTTCCATGGCGCTCGGAATTCCATGCTCTGGCCAAGCGCTGGGCCACAGCCCGGAGCTGGGAGCTGGATCCTGCACTTCTCTCTGGTCCCACACCTCTCTCTGGTACCACACCTCGCTCCCAGGCCCGGAGCTACTGCAGGAAGCAGGATGCAGGTCCCGCTGGAAATGGGGTGCAGGCCCTGCTGGGAGATGCTGCTCCTGCTGGAAGCAGGATGCTGGTCCTGCTGGTCCCGCGGGAAGCAGGGTGCAGGTCCTGCTGCAAACAGGATGCTGGCCCTGCTGGAAGCAGGATGCAGGTCCTGCTGGCCCCACGGGAAGGAGGATGCTGGTCCCACTGGAAGCAGGATGCAGGTCCCACTGGGAGCTGCTGGTCGCACTGGAAGCAGGATGCAGGTCCCACTGGGAGCTGCTGGTCCCACTGGAAGCAGGATGCAGGTCCTGCTGGGAGGTGCTGGTCCTGCCTGAAGCAGGATGCAGGTCCCGCTGGACCCCTTGCTCCATGCAGTGCAAGAGCGTCTCCGGTTCTGCTCCTCCCACCTGGATCCTGCTCCTGCTTGAGGGATCACAGCGATGTTCCTCCCTCTGGAAGAGTTCTGTGAGCTCAGAGTCCCCGGTCTGGGGCGGTGCCCGCTCTGCTGATGCCCCGGAGGCTGGCGCAGCACACCGTGGATGCCCATCCAAACCAATCCCGGCTCCCATCCTGCCTCTGCATCCCAGAGAAGCTGCCGTGCCCCAGAAGAGGTGACGTGCTCAGTCTTCTTCCCCTGAGCTCTGCAAGAGCCCAGGAGCTCTGGCTGCTGTCCCTCAGGATGTTGCCTTGTCCGGAGCACCTTCCTCGTGCCAGAGCCCCAGCTCCATAAAACACTCCCTGCTTGTGGAATCAGAGGTCAGCGGCTCTGTTCTGCTCGGAAATCCGAGGTTTTCAAAGCTGAGAAATAACTCTGCTCTTCTCCAAGCGCCTCCCTGCCAGTTCAGCAGCTGTTCTGAGCTGTGAAAAGACACAAACCCACATCCTTCTGGAAGGTTTCGCTTGATCTTCTTCTGGCAGCTTTGAAAACCTCTGGTTTCCAGAATCTATTTTTTTTTTAAATTTTTTTCTTTTTAATTTTCCAAACTTTACTTCTTTTCACAGAAAGGAAATGAATTGCAGAAGTAAACATGAGCCCAAACGAGAATTCCCTCTTTCCTGGGTGTGAGCAGGAGGAATGCACAAGGAAGGAATGCAGTTGTATCCCAAAATGCTGCAATAAACAAATACCGTGACTCGTCGCATCCCTGTGTATTTTGTAAAGTGTCTTTAATTAAAGAATCCTTACAAAATCAACCAGAAATCGATTGAGGCAGTGCTGGAACAGGAGGGGATTAGCAGAGAGAACCTTTAGGAGAGAGATTTGCTTTTGGTGGCGAGGGCCTGAGATTCCTTAAGGATTTTGGAAGGCGATTCCTTCACTTTTGGCTGCCGTAATTCCGCGAGTGTTTTAACTGGATTTTCATCCTCCCGCTGTCCAGCATGGTGCCTTGGGCTGTGAGTCCTGGAGGAGAAGCTCTGGGAGCTGGCTGAGCCCCTGGCCGTGCCTGTGGGTACTTGGAGAGAGGGGCATCCCTGAGGAATCCCACAGGGTTGTGGGGCAGGGAAACTGAGGATTCTCCTTCTTGTTTTGCAGTTGTCTCCGGGAAGCCGCTACCTGCCGGCCAGTCCATGTCCAGTGCGAAGGAGCTCTCGGGGCTGCTCTCCACCCCCAAGTGAGTGGGAATTTGGGATTTTGGGGGTTTGGGGGTCTTTGTGACAGGCAAATGCCACCACAGGGCCGTCCCTGCATGTGGAGCTTTCTGGTGTCTCACTTCCCACTGGAATTTCCTGGCGTGGGGGACACTCCTGAGAGCTCTGTGCCAGCTGGGAATGGAGCCTGGGAATGGCAGGAATGGGAAGAGTGGAAGGTGTTGTGCCTGTGGGTGATGTTTGCTGTGCTTTCCCAAACTCAAGCTTGCTTATCTCTGCCTTTGGGCTGACTCTGGTGGCTTTGGCAGAAATTCTGTGTTCAGTCCTTCCCTTCGTTCCCTCTGACAGCCAAACGTTTTCGCTCCAAAGGCAGGGAAAGAAGCCCCAAAGAGCTCCCCAGGGGATTTCTGTGGGGGAATGAATCCCATGCTACACCTATTAACTTCCTGATTCACACCGAGCTGTGGGGAGCTGGGCTCTGCCTGACCTCATTCCCAGAGCAGCCGTGGCTGCCCCTGGATCCCTGGCAGTGTCCAAACCAGGCTGGACAGAGCTTGGAGCACCCTGGGACAGTGGGAGGTGTCCCTGCCATGGCAGGGGTGGCACTGGATGGGCTTTGAGGCCCCTTCCAACCCAAACTGTTCCAGGATTCTGTGATTTGGGAAAGGATGAAGAGCTGTTTTTAAATAGAAATCAGGTTTGAAACGGGGAAGATGTCCCTGCAGGGTCGATGGCTTTGGGGTGACCCAGGAAGGGGCACACAGGCAAATTTCCAGTTGGGAAATCCATGGATTTTGCCCTCTTCCGGTTGGGAAATCCATGGATTTTGCCCTCTTCCGGTTGGGAAATCCATGGATTTTGCCCTCTTCCAGTTGGGAAATCCACAGATTTTTGCCTTCTTCCGGTTGGGAAATCAATTGGTTTTGCCTTCTTCCAATTGGGAAATCCACGGATTTTTCCTCTTCCAGTTGGGAAATCCATGGATTCTTTGCTCTTCCAGTTGGGAAATCCATGGATTTTGCCCTCTTCCAGTTGGGAAATCCATGGATTTTGCCCTCTTCCAGTTAGGAAATCCATGGATTTTGCCCTCTTCCAGTTAGGAAATCCATGGATTTTGCCCTCTTCCGGTTTGGAAATCCATGGATTTTTTGCTCTTCCAGTTGGGAAATCCATAGATTTTGCCATTTTCCAGTTGGGAAATCCATGGGTTTTTTGCTCTTCCAGTTGGGAAATCCATGGATTTTGCCCTCGGTGTTTCATGTCTTGGCTGCTGCCCTGGATGCAGGGAGACTTCTCTTGGAATTGATGATCTCAATTATTTTTGAGCCCTATGATTTTTCCAGCCCTACCAGCCCTGTGATTCTCTTGCTCTGGGTTCCGTAGCTCTGCTCCCTCCTCCCGCAGCCATGGATGGCCGGGGCAGTGCCAGCTCAGTGCCAAGGCTGTCCCTCCCTGCCCTGGGCCCTTCTGTCCTCCCTGTGGTCTCTCCCTTCCCCTGCAGGCTCAGTTCAGCACTTTTACCCTCCCTGTGGTCTCTCCCTTCCCCTGCAGGCTCAGTTCAGCACTTTTACCCTCCCTGTGGTCTCTCCCTTCCCCTGCAGGCTCAGTTCAGCACTTTTACCCTCCCTGTGGTCTCTCCCTTCCCCTGCAGGCTCAGTTCAGCACTCCCATCCCTAACTGCGGTCTCTCCCTTCCCGTTCAGGCTCAGCTCAGCAGTTCTGTCTCTCACTGAGGTCTCTCCCTTCCCCTTCAGGCTGAGCTCAGCAGTTCCATCCCTCACTGAGGTCTCTCCCTTCCCCTGCAGGCTGAGCTCGGCAGCAGCAGAGGCCTCCCCCAGCCCCTCTCCGGCCGGCATCCCCAGCAGCTCGGCCCCCAGCGCCTTCCACGCCCTGCAGAGTCGCCTGGTGGCCAGCGGCTCCCACGGCCTGCAGGCCCAGCCGGCCACTGCCCTCACAGGTATGGCCTCCCCTCGCCTCCCTCGGGACGGGGAAAGCTCAGCCAGGGTCACGATATTTGGGGGAGCCCCTTGCTTGTGCCCCCTGGTCGCTGCGGGTCTGGCTGGGCCGGGGTCTGTAGGGTTTTGGTGTTGGTGAGCTGGGAATTGTGTCACTTTTATAGAACAGTGCCTTGAGACTCTAAACCCGACCTCTCCTGGCTCACGGGGAATCCCTGTGGAGCTGCAGCAGCGAAATGGAGCTGTGCCAGGGGGGTTGGGGTGGATTTTGGGAAAGGTTCTTCCCCCAGAGGGAATGGGCACAGCCCCAGAGCTCCGGGAGCGTTGGGACAGCGCTCCCAGGGATGCACAGGGTGGGGTTTGGGGTGTCTGGGCAGGGCCCGGGGTTGGTCAGGGATCCTGTGGGTCCCCTCCAGCTCAGGATATTTTAGGATTCCATAAAAGTGCTATGGGAGAATCCCCAGCAACCCCCGGGATATTCCAGGATTCCATAAAAGTGCTGTGGGAGAATCCCCAGCAACCCCCGGGATATTCCAGGATTCCATAAAAGTGCTGTGGGAGGGTCCCCAGCAATCCCAGGATATTTTAGGATTCCATAAAAGTGCTGTGGGAGGGTCCCCAGCAATCCCAGGATATTCCAGGATTCCATCAAAGTGCTGTGGGAGCACCCCAGCCACTCCAGGATTCTATAAAAGTGCTGTGGGAGTATCCCCAGCACCCCCGGAATATTCCAGGATTCCAAAAAAGTGCTGTGGGAGCACCCCAGGATATTTTAGGATTCCATAAAAGTGCTAGGGGAGCACCCCCAGCGATCCCAGGGTATTCCAGGATTCCATCAAAGTGCTGTGGGACCACCCCCTTGCCGAGCAGCTTCTCCCAGCCCTGGGACACCCCCAAATTCCGCGCCACCAGACCCTCCCAGGCTGATTCTGTCTCCCCCGGTGTTCCAGGAGCAGCCTCCGCCAGCAGCCTGCTGCAGGGGCTGAGCTTCAGCCTGCAGGACATGGGCTCCAAGGCCTCCAGCCTCCCTGCCGTGGCCACTGCCGCCTCACCTGCGCAGGTGAGCAGCCCTGGGGGGCAGGGGGAGCCCAGGGGTGAGGGGTGGGCTCTCGGGGCTCCCCCGAGTGACACCGCTGCCTTTTGATGAGGCAGCCACAGCAGGAAAAGGGAAGGGGTTTTCCCTCGGTGTTCAATAGGATTTTAGGTGCACAGCTCTGCAAAGGTGGAACAACCTGTATAACACATATACAGTTTTATGGGCCTCACAAATTAGCATATCTGCCTAAAATCCCCCAAGAAGAAAGTTAATAGGTGAAGTAATTGTCCCCTATTCTAATTATCCCCCCTAAATGAGATTACAGCCAAGTTCACAGAATATGTTCCACAGAAAAGCTTCATCCAAGGCTGGAGCCTCGAGTTCTGAGATAGTTTAGAGGATCAGCTTTAGGAGATGGGTAACCCGAGTTCTGAGATGATAGTTTAGAAGGTAAACTTTAGAAGATAAACTCGAGTTCTGAGATAATTTAGAACATAATCTTTAGAAGATAAGCTCGAGTTCTGAGATAGTTTAGAGCTCTTGGCCTTCTGCTGTGACTGTTTGGTCTTTTTGCTTTGCAAAACCCCCAAACTAAGCTCAATATCAGACTACAAGCATTATAAATTGTGGGGCTAAGGTGCAAAGAATGTGTCAAGTATACAGGGAAAGGGTAAAAAATGTATAAAAAGGGTATAAAAAAGGCAAAAATTGTGAAGCATCAACAGGAGGCCTAAAGCGGTCTGTGGGGTGGCGTTTCTGTGCAGCCACCCACGAACTGCTGAGTTACAGAGCCGATTCGGAGGGATCTGTGCTCATTCTCTGTGACACCCTGGGAAAACCCTCACGTGTGTCAGTGTGAGGGGACCTCAGGGACATCAGTTCTGTCCCAGGCACAGTTTGAGGCTGAAATGAGGTGTGCAGGCTGGGAGGGACAGATCTGCTGGGAGGGACAAACCCACAGGGAGGGACAATTTCCCTGGGAGGGACAAAGCCACAGGGAGGGACAAATCTGCTGAGACAGTCACATTCACTGGAAGAAACAAATCCCCTGGGAGGGACAAATTCACTGGGAGAAATAAATCCCCTGAAGGGACAAATCCGCCGGAAGGGACAAACCCGCAGAGATTGAGCCTTGCCCGTGGCCAGGGAGGAGGTGTGGAAGCTGCAGGGCCTGTGGCTGGGGAGGGACAGTGGCCGTGCCCATGTCCCTGTCCCCGCGGGCACTCAAGGCTCTGTCCCTGCTCAGGGCTCCCTGTCCCTGCTCGGGGCTCTGTCCCTGCTCAGGGCTCCCTGTCCCCGCGGGCACTCAGGGCTCTGTCCCTGCTCAGGGCTCTGTCCCTGCTCGGGGCTCTGTCTCCCTGCTCAGGGCTCTGTCTCCCTGCTCAGGGCTCTGTCTCCCTGCTCAGGGCTCTGTCTCCCTGTCCCTGCTCAGGTCTCTCTGTCCCTGCTCAGGGCTCCCTGTCCCTGCTCGGGGCTTTGTCCCTGCTCAGGACTCCCTGTCCCCACGGGCACTCAGGGCTCTGTCCCTGCTCAGGGCTCTGTCCCTGCTCAGGGCTCCCTGTCCCTGCTCAGGACTCTATCCTTGCTCGGGGCTCTGTCCCTGCTCAGGGTTCTGTCCCCACGAGCACTCAGGGCTCTGTCCCTGCTCAGGGCTCTGTCCCCGCGGGCACTCAGGGCTCTGTCCCTGCTCGGGGCTCTGTCCCTGCTCAGGGCTCTGTCCCTGCTCAGGGCTCTCTGTCCCCGCGGGCACTCAGAACTCTCTGTCCCGCAGGGCCCGGCGGGGAAGGCGCCCCCGGCGCTGCAGAGCCTGGCTGCCCTCAGCACGGACAGCGGGGCCATCGTGCGCACCATCCCCGTGGCCACCTCGCTGGCCCTGGGCGCCTCGGCCGGCGGCAAGCCCACAGCCATCCACCAGCTGCTGGCCAACGGCGGCCTGGCCAAGCTGGCCAGCAGCCTGCCCGGGCTGGCCCAGATCTCCAACCAGGCTGCAGGTGAGGGGCTGCCCGCCAGGACCCCGCTGGGACCCGCCGGAACCCCAAAATCCTTATTTCCCCCCCGCAAGCCCCCCTTTGCTCCCCAGCCCCTTTATGTGTCCCCAAACCCTTTTATAACCCCCCCAGTACCCCCCAGACCCCTCTTTGCCCCCCCCAAACCCCTCTTTGCCCCCTCAGAACCCCCTCAGTCGCCCCCAGGACCCCTCTGGGACCCCCCGGAACAGCAAAATCCTTTTATTTCCCCCCCCCCCCAAACTCCCCCTCTTTGCCCCCCAACCCATTTTTGTGCCACCCAAAGCCTTTTATAACTCACCCAGGACCCCCCAGACCCCTCTTTGTCCCCCTCCAAACCCCTCTTTGCCCCCTCAGAACCCCCTCAGTCACCCCCAGGACACCTCTAGGACTCCTCCAAGCCCTCCAAACCCTTATTTGCTCCCTCAGAACCCCTCCAGTCACCCCCAGGACCTCCCAAACCCCCTCTTTTCCCCATCCAGCCTCCCTTGGGACACCCCCAAGCCTCCTCAAACCCCTTTTTACCTCCCCAGGACCCACCCAGTCACCCCCAATACCCCTCCAAGTGCCCCCAAACCCCTCTTTTCCTCCTCAGAACCCCTTCAATCGCTCCCAGGACCCTCCAGTCACGCCCAGGGCCCTTCTAGGACCCTCCTAAGCCCCTCTGCCCCCTCAGAACCCCATCAATCTCCCCCAGGACCCCTCTAGGACCCCTCCAAGCCCCTTCAAACCCCTTTTTACCCCTCCAGGACCCCCCGAGTCACCCCCAGAACCCCTCTAGGACGCCCCCAAACCCCTCTTTAAGCCCCACACGGGCACCCCCAAGCCCCAGCTGCTCCTGCCTTAGGGCCAGCCCCGTGCCGGTGCTTCCCGAGCCATCCCCTCGGGTGGGCAGCTGCAGCCCGGTTTGGGGGTGGCCCCACAGTCCGTGTGTCTCAGGGCCACCTTCCTGTGTGTCCCGCAGGCCTGAAGGCCCCCACGACCATCACGGTGACACTGCGGGGCCAGCCCGGCCGCGTGGGCACCCTGAGCCCTGCGGCCCTGGGGGCAGCCCAGCCCCCGCTGGAGGAGCAGGCGCAGGGCCCGCAGGTAATGGGGACACCTTCGCTGGGAGTGTGGCCCTGGCTGCTCCCCCGGGCTGCTCCGGGGGCTGGGGAGGGGCTCGGGGTCCTGTCGGGGTGTGAGGGCTGGGCTGGGGAGGGGTCTCAGTCCCATTTTGGGCTGTCCTGGGGAGGGGCTCGGGGTCCTGTCTGGGCTAGGAGGGCTATGCTGGGGCAGGGTCTCAGTCCCATTTTGGCCTGTGCTGGGGAGGGGCTCTGGGGGCTGTGCTGGGGAGGGGTCTCAGTCCCATTTTGGGCTGTGAGGGCTGTGCTGGGGAAGGGTCTCAGTCCCATTTTGGCCTGTGCTGGGGAGGGGTCTCGGTCCCATTTTGGGCTGTGCTGGGGAGGGGTCTCGGTCCCATTTTGGGCTGTGCTGGGGAGGGGTCTCGGTCCCAATTTGGGGTGTGAGGGTTGTGCTGGGGAAGGGTCTCCGTCCCATTTTGGCCTGTGCTGGGGAGGGGTCTCAGTCCCATTTTGGGCTGTGAGGACTGTGCTGGGGAAGGGTTTCAGTCCCATTTTGGCTGTGCTGGGGAGGGGTCTCGGTCCCATTTTGGGCTCTGAGGGCTGTGCTGGGGAGGGGCTCTGGGTCCTGTCTGGGCTGTGAGGGCTGTGCTGGGGGTGGGGATAGGCCCCAGGGCATTGTCATCGTTGTGTCCCTTTAGGTTTGATTATCCTCAATATCATGGAGTCATGGGATGGTTTGGGTTGGAAGGGACCCCAAATCCCATCCCATTCCAGCCCAGCATGGGCAGGGACACCTTCCCTATCCCAGGGTGCTCCAGCCTGGCCTTGGACACTCTCAGAGATCCAGGGGCAGCCACTGCTTCTCTGGGAATTCCATCCCAGCCCCTCCCAGCCAGGAATTCCTTCCCAAATCCCATCCAAACCTTCCCACACTGATACTGCACCAGGGGACTCTCCAGCTAGGCTTGGAAAGCTGACATCCACATGGGAATTGTCGCTGAATCTCCGGGTTGTCCCGGCAGTGACAGACAGTGGTGGGAGGAGGGAAGTTGTTGCAGGGTCTCTCTCCTGCCCGTTCTCTCAGGAGGGTGGGTTGGCCTGGAGCTGTGTTCCTCCTGGGAATTCTGCTCCATTTCCCTCCCCAATCCCCAATTCCCGCACTGTTTCCTGCTTTCTCCCCTACTGCGGAGCCTGTGCTCAGGGCTGGATTGGATTCCTGTTGGAGGGGGTCACTGACAGTGGGAAAAACCCTTCATCTTTGGGCTCTCAGCACATTCCTTGCTGTCCCAAGGATCCTGGCTGCCCTCCGGCTCTCAGGAAATCTTGAGTGGCTGCCAGGTCGGAGAGGGGGTTTTTGTTGTAGGTACAGTGTGGTTTAGGGCACTGCAACATGGACCTCATCCCCAAATCCGGGGGCAAAAGGGGTAAAATCACGTCAGGTTTCTCCTCAGGGTCCATCCTGTGGCAGTGGCAGTTTTTGGCCAGACCCATGGCTGTGAGGGTGGGAAGTTGGCTCTGCCCACTTTTCCCAAGGTGGTGGCTGTGCTGTGCCTGCAGCAGGGCTGGCCCGAGCTCCAGTGCCTTCCTCTGGATGTTCTCCTGGGCTTGGGAATGGAGAAGAAATCAAGGAGCTGCAGGAGGCACTGCAGGGACAGCGCTGCTGTTCCCTGAAGATATTCCGAGGGGTGGGGCTGAAGGAGGGGTTTGGGATCCGTGTTTGCAGGGAGAGGGCGGCGCAGCTCCCACCGGGGATCAGCTCAGCACCCACCGGGGATCAGCTCAGCACCCATTGGGGATCAACATCCATTGGGGATCACCTCAACTCCAGTTCCCTTTGGGGCTCAGCTCCAGTTCCCTTTGGGTCTCAGCTCCAGTTCCTTCTGGGGCTCAGCTCCAGTTCCCTCTGGGGCTCAGCTCCAGTTCCCTCTGGGGCTCAGCTCCGGTTCCCTTTGGGGCTCAGCCCCAGTTCCCTTTGGGGCTCAGCTCCAGTTCACTCTGGGGCTCAGCCCCAGTTCCCACAGGGATTTAGGGCTGGCTCTGTGGGTTCCAGGATCTCTCCATCTTGCCAAGGTTGGTTTGTTGTGGCTTTTTTCCCCTTCCATGGGATTTTCCCACTTCTGCCCACACTCCCCGGGTCCTGAGCAGGGTGAGCTCTGTAGGAGAGGCAGGGCCATGTTCCCTTTTCAGCCTCAGGGGATCCCAGCCTGGTTTGGATTGGCAGAGCCCTCAAAGATGTCTGATTCCAAGGCAGGGACACCTTCCCCTGAGGTACCTGAGGCTCTGTAGTGCTGCTGGGCTGGCTCCAGCTGTGGGCAGCACCCTGAGAGTGCGGAGGTGCAGGAATTCATTTAGGGAAGCATTATGCTGCTGGAGAAGCCTTTGGATGGCAGTGGGTGAGTCCTGGCAGCAGCAGCCATCAATCCTTGCTTTGCCCCATGCTGCCTCAGAGCTGACAGTGCCTCCATCATTGCCAGCGGTTTCCAGGCAGAATCCTCTCTACATCTCAGGATTTGGGAGCATCCACATTCTTCTTCCTTTGACTTTCCTGAGTTTCTTTCAGTCCCTGAGCTTCGAGCTCAGTGCAGAGCCTGGAACCTGGAGCTGGTCCCACCTGGGCGCTGGTACAGTCACCGGTGTAGGACTGAAATTCACTGTTGGAAACAGCTTTGGTGCTCCTCAATCACCCCCCAGAGCTGCCGTGCTTCCCTTTGTGTCCCTGTCACCTCTGAGACCCTCTCAGTACCCAGGAGAAGGGTGGGATTTGGCACAGACGGACTCAGGGGAAGGGCTGCAGGAACGATTTCATTTTTCCAGGCGGTGGATATTGGATTCTGACTTTTCCCTACAGTGCTGAGCTTGTGTGCTCAAGGCAGGGCTGTAACTGTGCGAGAGCTGCCGCAAAAGCAAACTGAAAGCTGCCTTTGACAGGAACTGTAGGAGCCGTGTGTTTTTGTGGCTGATCCGAGCCCTGACATCAGCCCTGGGCATGGTGGTTCTGTAACCCGGCAGGGCTTCCTGGAACAGAGCGAGTTTCCAAAAGCCTCTGGGGATCGCCAGGGGCTCAGCTCTGGTGCTCCCAGCAGTGGCCAGCGCTGGGTGGGTTCCCTCTGGAATTCCAGCTGGGGTTCAGCTCTGGTGCTCCCAGCAGCAGCCAGGGCTGCTGGGGTTTGGATTCCCTCTGGAATTCCAGCCGGGATTGAAATCTGGGGCTGCGCTTTGGGGTGAGCGCCTCTCCTTCCTTCCCCTTGGGCATCAAACAGGAATGGAAAACTGAGAGCAATTTTTCCGGGGGAGTTTAGTGTGAGACAGCTCTGTGAGTGCAGGGTGAGAGGAAATGAGAGTTGGTGTGGCTGTGACGTGAAAAACACGAACTTGGGTTTCTCTTTTCAAGAAACTGCTCCGTGGGGGGTTGGACCTTGTGGTGTGTCCCCTGCAGTGTGGGGACATCCTGCCACTGGCTCCAGGGGGTGGGGACTGATCCTGGGTCACACCTCTGTGTCCTGGGGAGGATCACACAGCCAGGCCTGGGGCTGGGGCTGAGCTGGGGGCGAGGATGGCACAAGGAGAGCTGTGACTGCAGCCCTGGGGACAGGAACACCTTTGAATTCCTTAGGGCACCCCAGGATCTGTGGCTGTGGCCCTGGGGACAGGAACACCTTTGAATTCCTTAGGGCACCCCAGGAGCTGTGGCTGTGGCCCTGGGGACAGGAGCACCTTTCCCTTCCCTTCCCCCGGAACAGGAATTTCAGTCCCAGTCTGGCCAGCCCCGGCTGTCCCTGAGCTGGAAAAGGCCACAGAACCCTGGACTGGTGGGGGCTGGAAGGGACCCCAAAGCCCACCCAGTCTCACCATGGGCAGGGACACCTTCCCCTCCCCAGGGTGCTCCCAGCCCTGTCCCGAGTCCCTTGACCCTTCCAGGGATCCTCGGGGCCTGCCTCGGGCAGGGAGCAGCTGCTGCGAGGGGCAGGGCCTGGCTGGACCCCCAGACCCACAGTGTCCTGCCCCAAAGAAGGGGACCTGGGGGACAAGGTGGGGCCCTGAAGGGAGAGAGCAATTCCTGCAGATTGGAACAGGGAAATGATTCCCTGGGGATCCAGGAGTCGGAGCTGGGGATTGGATCCCAGCTTCCCTTGGAATCAGATCCCAGCTTCCCTGGGGATCTGGAAATCAGAGCTGGGAATCGGATCCCAGCTTCTCTGGGGATCCAGGAATGGGAGCTGGGAATCAGATCCCTGCTTCCCTCGGGATCCAGGAGTCGGAGCTGGGGATTGGATCCCAGCTTCCCTTGGAATCGGATCCCTGCTTCCCTGGGGATCCGGGAATGGGAGCTGGGGATTGGATCCCAGCTTCTCTGGGAGGGGCCGGTGCCGCTTGGGGCCGTTGTGGGTTCTGCTGGGGTTTGTTTTGGGGTCTCATAGCCAGGCCTGGGCTCTGTGCTCGGGGTGCGAGTGCTGCAGGGTGGGCACCGTGTCCCCAGGCCGCTGACGCTGTCCCTTCTCCGCAGTGACCCCACGGACACCCCGCGGTGTGGGAGGCCAGGCTGGCAGTGCTCACCGGGGCCGCCCATCAGCCTTCCTCCTCCTGCTGCTGCTGCTGCTGTGCCCCTGGAGGCCCCCGGGCCCGCCTGGTGTCCCCCAAGGTGGCACCTGTCCTGCAGAGCTGCTTCAGGACACCGCTCCTGACCTCGGGCAGGGCCACGGAGCCCTGGGACAGTGCGGGGACAAGGTGGGGCTGTCCTGGGGTGGGACAGGAGCAGCCCCATGGGCCGGGGGGTGGGAAAAGGGGGAGGTTTTCTGGGTTTGTTGTTGTTTAATAAAAACTTCCTTTTTTTTTTTAATTTTGTTGTTCATTTGGGCTGAGTTTGTGGCCGTGGCCGCTCCAGAGGCACTGCCAGGGGGGGCTTTTGCTGAGGGCGGATTTCTGGAGCTGGGCAGGGATGGACAGAGCAGGGCAGGATCCACACTGGGCAGCTCCTGCCTGTGCCTCTCTGGAATAATCAGAGGATCCTGGAATCTCCAGAGTGGGAAGGGATCCCCAAGGATCATCCAGTCCAACCCCAGCCCTGCACGGACACCCCAAAATCCAAATGCTCCTGGAGCTGGGGGGCTGTTGCCCATTCCCTGGGAGCAATGCCCAGCATCCTCTGGGGGAAGAACCTTTCCCAAAATCCACCCTAACCCCCCTGGCACAGCTCCAGCTGTTCCCTGGGCCCTGTCCCTGAGCAGAGATCGGATCTGCCCCTCAGGAGGACTTGCAGACCCCAGTGAGTTCCCCTCAGCCTCCTCCTGTCTGGATGGGTTCTCTCCTCAGGGCTCAGCTGATCCCTCCTGCGCTTGGGAATTTTTACAGTTCCTGAACGAGGCTCAGCTCTGCCCCGAGCCCTGAGCCATCACACTGCCAGGGGCCCCTGGAGCTCGGAGCCCACCTGGGCCGGGTCCTGTGGGGGTCTCTGGGATGATCCTGACGCTCTGCACAGCCCCAGCCTGGCCTGGGCTCTGCTGCACCCCAGCCCTGCGCTTTGGCCTCCCCTAAAGCAGCCCGGGCTGGCTGAGTGCTTTCAGGGAGCACAGTTCCCACGGGGAGCGGGGCCGCAATCTCCGCTCCCTCCCTCATCATTTCTGTCCCTCTGCCTTGTCACCTCTCACAAGCAGCAGTTCTGAGGATGCTGAGCTTCAGCAGCATCACAAGTCCTTCTGAACCCTTCGTTGTCTTCCCTATTCCCTGCAGCTCTGTGGTGAAAGGATTTTCCTTTGCCGGTGAGCCAGGTTCAGGTCCGGGTTCACAATTCCCTGCAGGGAAGGTGTGGGGTGATCTCGAACCCGAGGCTGAGCTTGGGTCTGCAGATGGGATTCCACCAGCCATGGAACCTTCTTGTGGAGCTGGAGGTGGAAAGAGTCGGGATGAGCTCAGGGTCTGCTCCAGGGACACGGAGTGTCTGCTCCTGAGGCTTCCCTGTGGTCCCAGGCACCTCTGCTTCTCCAGGGAAATCGGAGTTCCTCTGCTGCACTGAGGCTGGGGCGTCCTTGGGGATGTGGCATCTCCGGTGGCCTCGCTCCCGAGGTGGGATGGGAGCTCCTGGGGGACACCTGGAGCCCCATGGCCATGGCCTTGCTCTCGGATGGAGTCCATGGGGTCAGCGACGCTCCTGGGGGACACCTGGAGCCCCACAGCTGCACTCTCGGATGGGGTCCATGGGGTCAGCGAAGCTCCCGGGGTGCAGCTGATCCCATGGAGGATCCGGGAGCGCTTGGAGTCCGTGGTGCTCTTCCCAACATCACCAAGAGATCAGTGCTGCCTGGGGCCGGTTATTCCCAATTTCTGTCCCCAAACTCGGCCTTCCCGTGGATCCAGCGCTGTGCTCCTGCTCCCCCTGCAGCGTCACCATCCCTGGGGACACGGGAGTGCCACCGCCCCCTGCCCTTCCCGCTGTCCCCGGGATGGGGAGCAGCTGCCGCGAGGGGGGCGAGTCCTGGAGCTCCCACAGAGCCTTGGGCTCGTCTGCAGCGGCTCAGCTGCAGCTTCTGGAGGCAAAAACCACCTGGAACCAAAAACCACCTGGAATCAAAAATCACCTCGAACCAAAAATCACCTGGAGGCAAAAAGCACCTGGAGCTGTTTCTGAGCTGGCTCCCACTCGGACACGCGGCTGCTCCACGGAACGGCTGCAATTCCCCCAAATAAACGTGGAAATAAAGCACCTCCTGCCCCACAGAATCAGGGCAGCCCCGAGCTCTCAGCCTTGGGGCTCTGTGTTCAGGGAGAGGATCCCCCAACCCTGCCCTGACCCCAAAT
The DNA here is from genome assembly GCA_036785705.1 of Acanthornis magna. NCBI lineage: Eukaryota > Metazoa > Chordata > Aves > Passeriformes > Acanthizidae > Acanthornis > Acanthornis magna. The sequence goes on from JAWUZG010000353.1 coordinate 1,375,117, forward strand.
CCCCCAGAAGTCACGGACACCCCAAACCCCGCCGGGCCGGGACCATCCCGGCTCGTTAATCGCGGTCTGGAGCGGCCGGAGCCTGTCCAGGCTCCTGAAACATCCACAGCCCCGGGTGGAGGTGACACAATCCGACCCCCAATTTGGGTGGGGGGCCCCGGGAGCCCCTGAGCATCCCGGGATGGGAACAGCCCTCTTGCGGCACAACAGAAACCTCCAGCACTGCTTTTGTCCCTTTTTTATAGATGTGTGTGTGGATATATAGAAAATATAGAGACCCGTGGGGCACCGGCGGTGAAGCCACTGCCGGAACGGCGTCGGATACAAACAGCTCTAAGATCAGGAGTAAAAACGGCCCAGTCCGGATTGTCCCCTCCCAGCCCCGTCACCGCAGCCTCCGGAGGCTGCCCGGCCCCGCTGCCCTTCTCCGCAGTGGGACGAGCGCTAGGGCTTGGCGTGGTGCGGGAAGGCGTGCGGGGAGCTGTACGAGTGCGGGCTGTGCCACGGAGCCGCCGGGTACAGCCGCGAGTCCCCGTAGGACGCGGTGGGGAAGCGCCCGGAGCCCGCGGCCAGCGGCCGGCGCAGCTCCGAGGGCTCCGAGGCCACCACCAAAGGGCTGGGGAACGCCGGGATCACGAAGGGGCTGACGGGCAGCCCCGGGGCCAGCGGCACGCCCCGCGTTTTCAGGTGCTCCAGGGGGCTCCCGAAGCTGCCCGGGAAGTGCAGCGCCGCTCCCTTGAAAGCGTCCGGCGGCAGCGGCGCGGCGAAGCCCCGAGTGGCCACCACGGCCTTGGGTTTGGCCAGCGCCTGGTGGCCCCCCGGCGAGCGGGCCCCTCTGTCCCTGCCCTCCCTGGCCAAGGGGGACACGGCGCGTGACTCGGCAGTGGGGCCGAAGGGTTCCTCGTCCTCCTCCTCCTCATCATCCTCGTCGTCGTCCTCGTCGTCGCGGCCGTGGCCGGCGCGGGGCGCGGCGGGGCCGAAGGCGGCTCCGGGGGGCACCCAGCAGGCCTGGACAGCGGCGGCCCGGGCCTCCCACGGCGGCCCCGCTCTGCTCCGCAGCTCTGGGAGCTGCTCGGGCTCCTCGGGCCGCGCCGGGAAGGCGGAGGGCGGCTCCAGAAAATCCTTCAGGCTGGACAGGTACCCCCAGAGCGGGGGGCAGCCGCCGGGCTGCGGCCCCTCGCTGCGGTACGCGTGGAAGTAGCCGGTGAAGACGGCGGGGGCCGGAGCGCCGTCCTCGGCCCGCGGGCAGCCCTGGCTGTCTCTGCCTGCCGGGGATGCGCTGCGGGCCGGCCCCGCCTCGCTCCCCGCGCTCGGAGCTCGCTCCGGAGCCGCCGGCGGCTCCGGGCTCCTCTGCTCAGCCAGCCGAGGGCCGGGCAGCGGCCGGGGGGGCTCGGGGCCGGTGTCGCTCGGCGGCCGCCAGCCCTCGGGGCAGTGGCGCTTGTGGCAGTGCAAGGACTCGGCCTTGCTCACCTGCGCCAGCAGCTTCTTCTTGGCCAGCGGGGACATGATGGGGTGGTTCCCTTTGGAGTAGAAGCTGGAGAACAGGCGCTTGTAGGTCTCGCTGTGGGTCCTGCAGGGGCTGGGACAGCCCCCCGAGGGGCTGGGGGCCGCGATGGCCGGGCTGGAGTGTCCGTCCGGGGCCCGGCTCCGCTCCGGGCCGTCCCGCGGGTCCTCCGCGGCCGCCTCCGGCTTCTCCTTGTCCGGAGCCGCCTGCAAGCAGAGGGGATGGGGGTGTGGGTGCTGCACCCCGGGGTGGGATCCCGGCTCCCCACCCACCTCCGACCCCGCGTTCTCTGCTCCCGGCCGGCCTCATCCCGCGCTGCTCTCCCCGGGCACGGCCGGGGCTGCTCCAAGCCCTCCGCAGCGGAGCGCACCTGCTCGCGGCCCTTCTCCTTGCGGGCCCTCTTGCTCTTGTCGTCCCTGGACACCTTGTACTGCTTGCGGGGTTTGCTGGGCGGCAGCGGCTTGTCCTCCTCGCCCTTGAGGTGCCGCACGTAGGGAAGGACGAGCCTGCGGAGCGAGCGGGGGCGGTGAGAGCGGCGCGGGAGGGAAACTGAGGCACGCGGAGGGACAGACCCCGGCCCGGCCCCGTGCCCACCTCTCGTAGTGCCGCCGGGTGCAGGTGGCCGCGCTGGTGCTGCCGGGGCTGCCCCCGAGCTCGTCGTACACGTTCTTCCAGAGCCGGCGGCCTGTCACCTGCGGGGAGCCACGGGTGAGCCCGGAGCCCGGGGGACACCGCGGGGACACCGCGGGGACATCCCGGCACCCAGGGGACACCGCGGGGACATCCCGGCACCCAGGGGACAGCCTGGAACCTAGGGGACACCACGGGGACATCCTGGAACCCAGGGGACACCTCTGGGACATCCTGACACCCAGGGGACACCCCGGGGACAACCTGGAACCCCGGGAAAAACCTGGGGACAACCTGGGACACAGGAGACACCCCGGGGACAACCTGGGGACAACGTGGAACCCAGGGGACACCGTGGTGTCCAACCCCAATGCCAAGGGGACACCGCAGCACCCAGGGGACATCCTGGCGCCCAAGGGACACCCCAGCATCCAGGGGACACCCTGATGTCCAGGGGACAGCCTGGCACCCAGGGGACACCCCGGGGACACCACTCACCAGCTCGTAGGCTCCCAGCTTTTCCACGGCTTTGTAGATCTTCCAGAGGTTAACTGGGAAGAAAGGGGAGATGCTGAGGGTCAGGAGGACACGGGGCCCCTCACGGCCACCACCCCCTGTCCCCTGTCCCCGGCCCGGGCGGGGGGACATACTCTGCTTGAAGCCGAGGTGGGGGATCCTCTCGATGGGCGTGTGCCGCTCCTTCATGAACTTGTAGAGGCTGACAAGGAAAGCTTCCTCCTCCTCCTTCTCCTTCTCCTCCTCCTCCTTCTCCTCCTTCTCCCCACCTTCTCCCACCTGGTCCCGCTCGGAGCCATCCTCGGTTCCCGGCGCGTCCTGCGGAACACGGGGCTGAGCTTGGGGGAAACTGAGGCAGAGCGCGGCCCCTCTACCCCTGTCCCTCACAGCCCTGCGGGACAGGGGGCTGAGCTTGGGGAAACTGAGGCAGAGCGCGCCCCCGTCGCTCGCAGCCCCGCGGCGCTGGAGGCGCTCCGCGCTCGTTCCCGGGCCGGGGGCCAAGTTGGTCACAGCGCTGGATCCGGGCGAGAACACGAGGAACGGCTTCCAGGAAAACAGACGGGCAGAAATTCACCCCCCCCGCCGCCGCCGCCTTTCTCAGCTAAAAATGTTCCTCGTTTGTTTGTTCTACATTTTCCGGAGTTATAAAACTTGTTGCTATTTTTGGGCAAAGAAGCTGCTCGGCTCCCAAGTCCGTCCTTTTATTTTTTTTTTAGGGGTTTTTTTTGGTGATTCTTCATTCTATTCATTTAACGGCTTGTGACAGACACCGGATTTTAACGGCTGAACGAGTTCAAAGCGCTTTTTTTTTCTTTTTCTTTTTTTTTTCGGTTGAAATAAAAAGCTGCCGGAGGGAGGGAACGGCTCCAGCGCCACAAAACCCAAACCCCGTTTCCTCACAAGGGTAAAAAATAGCTATCAAAATTATTCTATTTATACGGGACTGCTCATTTCTCCCCCCAAAAATGCTATTTTAGGTTCATTCCCCCCCCTCCCCCCGCCGCCAAAAGCTGGGAAATTCACATTTCTCTGCCTCATCCTCACTTTCACGCGCGGCAAAAGCGCTGCTCGCCCTCCTCCCTCCCTCCCCCAAATTCTGCGGCGTTCAGCACCCCCCCAAAAGTGCCGGGGTGCACTCACGGCGGGCTCGGCGGTGCTGGGGGGTTCTTGGTTGTCCTGTGGCGACGCTTGGCTGTCCTCCATGGGGGGAGACTCGTTGGCTTTGAGTTTAGCAGGGGTCCTGAAAGGAAAAAAACACGGGGGAGGGGTGAGACCCCGAACTGTCGCCGCGCTCCTAAATTTAAGGGCAAATTAGGGCGATTTGGGCCACGGCGCTGTCCGCAGGCACCAGAATCGGCCTGAAGCTGCTCCGTCCGTGCCTCCCCTCCCCCCACACTTAGGGCTCGCTACCCCCCAAATCCCCCCCAACCCCACATTTTTGTGGAAAAACCCGGAAAAACGGCGAAAACGGCGATGCCAACCTGGGGAAAGTGCGGCGCGGGCCGAGGGGACCCCGGCTCCTCCCCACGCCCCCCGGGCCCACTCGAGCCCCGCCCGGTGCCCCCCGGTCCCACCCGGGCCGTGCTCGCCCGCCACGCCCGCGCCACGTGACCGCGGGGCGCGCCCCAGGGGCGGGGCCGGCACGCCCCCTCGCTGCCCATTGGCTGGAGCGAACACGCCCCCTTCTCCTATTGGACGCCCTCTCTGCCTGTCCCCGCCCCCGCGCGGGGCACGCTGGGAGCTGTAGTCCCGGGGTCGCTGCGTGCGCACGGCTGCGGGTGAGCACACCTGAGCACAGGTGTGCGCGCGGGGGGTCTGCGCGCCTGTGTGGGCGTACGCGCGTGTGCCAGGATGGGTGCAGGTGCACAGGTGTGTTCTGTGGGCACAGAAGCGCCAGCACGTGTGTGAGGGCAGGGCTGCACACCTGAGCACAGGTGTGTGCAGGTGAGTACGGCCGTGTGCCTGTCCCCGTGTGCAGGGGGGCACGTGTGGGTGTGTGTGCAGGTACAGGTGTCACACACACACAGAGGTGTCACAAACACAGGTGTGCAGCGGGTACAGGTGACAGCTGTGTGTGCAGGTACAGGTGTCACACACACACACACTCTCTCAGGTGTTTATCAGCTACAGGTGTCACACACACAGAGGTGTTTATCAGGTCTAGGTGACACACCCCCAGATGTGTGCAGGTACAGGTGTCGCACACACACACACATAGCGGTGTTTATCAGGTACAGGTGACACACCCCCAGGTGTGTGCAGGTACAGATGACACCCCCGTCCCGCCCCCGTGACTCCGTGGCCCCGGCTCGGTTCCCGGCACTGCTGACGCGATTTCCTCCCTTTCTGGCAGCGCTCCCCGAGCGCAGGAAACCGCCGGGGCTCGGGGGGGGCGCGGCGCTTTTGAGGCCGAACGCGGCCGATTTGGGGCTGAACAACAACCGCCGTGCCCCGGGGTGCTCCCGGTGCCGGGCCTTGGGGGCTGGGGGCGGCAGCCGGGCTCTAATTACACCTTTAATGAGATAATAGCAATCATTACCTGCGCTTGGGCGGCGGCGCTTGCCCGGCGCGGGCTCAAACTCATCCCAAATCCCGCCCCGCTCCTCAACCCCGCGGCGCGCTCGGGGCTCCTTCTCCATCCCGAAATCTCCCCGCTCAGCCAAATTCCGCCCGTTTAGGCCCGAATTCCCGGGGCTGGGGCGTCACGGCCCGGAATAGCGCGGGAGCGCTGCCAAGCCATGACGGCGGCTGAGTAATGGGCTGAAGTCATCCGTTCCCCATCCCGCGCGGCTGGCGCGGGGAAAATCACCCCTGACATCCCCGCGAGGGCTGCGAAGGGGCTGGGGGCGGCCGGGGCTCGGGGTCCTCCCGCGGGGTCGGGGTCGGGGTCGCGGTTTGGGGTTCCCGGGCGATCCCCGCTCGGGACGGGCGCGGCGGCGGTGCTGGGGACGCGCGGCTCGGGGCGGGCGGCGGGACCCCCCAGCCCCCCCGGAGCCCCCCGGGAGCCCCCCGGAGCCCCCTGGGAGCCCCCCGGGAACCGCGGTACTCACCGGCGGGGCCGCGGCGCTCAGGGCGGAGGCTCGGGCCGCGCTCGGCCGGAGCAGCGCGGGTGTCGCGGCGCGGGACCGAGCGCGGATGAGTCACCCCCGCTCGGGGAAGTGGCGTGCGCCGCGCTCGGCCCGCGCCGTTGACTCTTTCCTTCCCGGAACGGGCGCGCTCTTGGGGGTTCTCCCCCCCCGAATGACTGTCCGGACTTTCCAGCCCCGAACCCCCTCCCCGGGGCGGGGGGCGGCGCGGCCGGAGCCACCCCGGGCTTGGGGACAGAGGATCCCGTGGGGTCGCGGTCCCGCTCCGCTTCTTGCGGGGTGACCCCAGGGCTGCTGTCCCTTGTCCCTGCGTTGGGAATCCCATGGGACACGCGGGGGACAGTTGGGGCTCAGCCCCCCGAGGATCCCCCTCCCCCCCTTTCGACTAGTGAAAGAGTCCCGAAAAATGAGAGAAAAAAATAAAAATCCCCGGGTGACTCATTTTGGGCCAAAAACCCGAGAAAGCAGAAGCGGCGGGAGGCCCGGGGGGTCATTTGGGTTAGGGTTGGGGGTGAGGGAGCCGCGGGTGACACTGAACTCCTACTTCCAGGAAGGGTCCCGCCCTTGCCGCGAAAACACCGGGATTGGGCGAGAATGGGGAAAATAAACTGCAAAAAGCCCCGCGCGGATTTCCATTCCTGGCTCCAGTCTTTATTCGGGCTGTGGAACGGGGGGGACCTGCCTCAGTTTCCCCTTGCACCCGGCCCAGCCTTCCGGCGCGCTCCGTCGGCTCTGGGAGGGATGGAATTTCAGGAATAAATGGAATTTTAGGAATAGATGGGATTTCAGGAAAAAAGGGATTTCAGGAATAAATGGGGTTTTAGGAATAGATGGGATTTCAGGAATAAATGGAATTTTAGGAATAGATGGGATTTCAGGAAAAAAGGGATTTCAGGAATAAATGGGGTTTTAGGAATAGAAGGGATTTCAGGAATAGACGGGATTTCAGGAACAAATGGGATTTCAGGAATAAATGGGATTTTAGGAACAGATGGGATTCCAGGTGCAGCTGAGCACCCCTGGGTGGGCTCTGCCCCCATGGGAACTCCAGGGAAAGCTTCTCCTCCAGGGGCATTTTAGGGTTGAATCCTGGAGGAAAAGGGGAATTGTTGGGGTTGGAATGTGGGGGGTCAGAGGGGCCATGGGGGCACTGAAAGGCTCAGCCAGGGGGAATCCCGGAGCGGAATTAACGGAGGAAAAGGAGCGGACGGAATGGGAGCAAAGAGAGAAGGAGAAGGAAGAAAAGGAGAAAACAGAAAAGAGTGAGGAAAAGGAGGTGAAAGAAGAGGAAGAGGAGGAGGAAATGAAGGAAGACGAATGGGAAAGGAGGAGGGGATGGAAGAAAAGGAAATGGAGAAGGAGGAAAAGGAAACTGAAAAGGAGAGGATGGAAAAGGAGAAGGAAGAAAAAGAAAAGGAGGAAAGGGAAAATGAAAGTGAAATTAGAAAGGGGAAGGAGGCAAAGGGGGAGGAGGAGAAGGAGATGGAGGGGAAAGAGGGGAAAGGAGAAGGAGGGAAAGGAAGAGGAGGAAAAGGTAATGGAGAAGAAGGAGATGCAGGAAACGGAAATTAAAACGGAGAAGAGGAACAGGAAAGGAGAAGGAAGAGATGAAGGAAAGTGAAATGGAAGAGGAGAAGCAGGAGGGAAACCAGCTCGGAACTGCCAGCCCCGCCGCTGGGATGGGCAGCGGCAGCGCCCGCATCCCGTTGGGTCAGGGACGGGGCCGCTGTCTCCGGGCTCTGGGGGTCTCTGGGATTGGGATTCTCTCCCCCGCCGCGGTTTGGTGCCGTCGGGGCTGGCGGGGAAGCGCAGCTCCAACGCGGCGCTCGGAGCTCGGAACGCAGAGCCGTCTAACACCTCCCCGGCGTTAATTAGACCGTGATTAACCGCCATAATCAGCGAGAAACGGCACCTTCGGAGAGCCCCGAGCCGGGCAGCGGCGGTGCTGCATCCACAGCGGGCACGGGGATCAGGATCGAGGGGGGCTTTGGGTCTGGGGGCTGCTGTCCCCTCGAGCCCCTGCCCCTCCCCCCGGCCCGGCCGTGAGGGTCTTCCCTTGGAGAGCTCATTAGCGGGGTGCTAATGAGGCTTAATGAGCTCCCGGGGCATCCCAGCACCCGCGGGACCTATCGGAGCCCAGCCGTGAGCCTGGCGCTGCCGAGCCCGGGCAGGGAAGAACAAATCCATGGGGACGGGCACCTGGGATGTATAAATCCATGGGGAAGGGCACCAGGGATGTATAAATCCATGGGGATGTGCACCTGGGATGTATAAATCCATGGGGATGTGCACCTGGGATGTATAAATCCATGGGGATGTGCACCTGGGATGTATAAATCCATGGGGATGTGCGCCTGGGATGTATAAATCCATGGGGATGTGCACCTGGGATGTACAAATCCATGGGGATGTGCGCCTGGGATGTACAAATCCATGGGGATGTGCACCTGGGACTCACAAATCCATGGGGATGTGCGCCTGGGATGTACAAATCCATGGGGATGCGCGACTGGACAAGCACCTGCGACATGAAATCGCCCCCAAACAGCCCCTAGAGGTGCAGGCAGCATCTTCAGGGGTTCGCAGCCCCTTTGGGGGTTACCGGCCCCTCTGCCCCATCCCGGAGCCGCCCCGGGCTGGGCTGTGATGGGGTCCGGAGCGGAGCAGCCGCGGTTCGGTGCCCCCAGCCCGGCCCTTCCTGCCCTGCCCGGGGGCGGCAGCGGCGGCTCCGGGGGCTCCAAAAGCTCCGGGGGCTCCAAAGGCTCCGGGGGCTCGGGAATCTCCAGAGGTTCCGAAGGCTCCGGGGCTCGGGAAGCTCCGAAGGCTCCGAAGGCTGCGGAGGCGCCCGGCGGAGGAGCCCCGGCCCCGCGGCCCCGCACGGAGGTGGCCCCAGGGCTTTTCTCCGGCGGCTTCTCGGCTCCTCCGAGAGGAAGCAGCAGCCACGGCAGCTCCGCAGGGATGCGGACCCCAGCGAGGACTGGCTGCTACTGGGAGAGCTGGGAGAACTGGGATTACTGGGATTAGTGGGTGCCGGCGCCTTCGGCGAGGTCTTTAAGGTGGGCACCCTCCCCGAAGGCCACCGGTGCCCGGGGCTGGGCGAGCGGGGCTTCCTGCGGGGCTCCAGCCGCGCACGGAGCCCGAAAGCCCCGGAACGGCCCCAAATTCCCGGGCTGGGGTGGGGGCTTCGCCCTGGGCTGGCTCGGCCCCTCCTCGCCCCGGGCCCCTCCTCGCCCCCGGCCCGCGGGCACGGCCGGGGCTCCAGCGGGGTTTGGGGCCAGGCTGCAGCCAGCGGTGGGGACAGGGGCGTTTGTCTGCGAAGGCGCGGGGCGGAGACCGAGCGGGGCAGGAAATTTGAACCCGAACCCAAACCCAACCCCGAACCCAAACCCAGCCCCAAACCCAATCCCAAACCCAACCAGAACCCAAACCCAATCCCGAACCCAACCTCGAACCCAACCCCGCCCTGCCTCTCCCCTGCCCCTCGGCCGCCGCCGCCTGCCGGTGCTGGGGGCGCCCCCGGCCCCGTCCTGCCGGGCCTGTCCCATCCCATCCCATCCCATCCCATCCCATCCCATCCCATCCCATCCCATCCCATCCCATCCCATCCCATCCCATCCCATCCCATCCCATCCCATCCCATCCCTTCTCCTGGGATTCTCGGGATATGGGAATGGCCCGGGACCGCTCCCGGCATGGTGGGAGCTCCGGAAGGGCCCTGGGGGCTTGGCCGAGCACCCCGTGCCCGCTGGGTCTCTGTCCATCCGCGGGATTTGGGATGCGGAGCGATTTGGGATGCGGAAGGATTTGGGATGCAGAGGGATGGGACGGGCCCAGGATCATCCCAGGGTTTTATTCCAGAGGCTCCAGGAGCCACGTCTGGATCCTGTCCCTCGGCTGACCCAAGTGGAAACATTCCTGACCCATTCCTGATCCATTCCTGACCCATTCCTGATCCATTCCCGATCCATTCCCTGACCCAGGCACAGACATTCCCGATCTATTCCCAAATCCAGGCACAGACATTCCTGATCCGTTCCTGTTCCATTCCCTGTCCATTTCCTATCCATTCCTGATCCATCCCTGATCCATTCCCAGATCCAGGCACAGACATTCCCGATCCATTCCTGATCCATTCCCGATCCATGCCCGATCCATTCCCAGCTCCAGGCTCAGCCAGGAGCTCCCAGCCCCTTCCCCGTGTCCTGTCCGTGGGGTGTCCCTCGGGATTGGGATATTCCCGGGAATGAGGGTTCCGGGATTGCCCTGGGGCTGAGCTGCCCTCGCTGCCCCCCAGGATTCCCAACTCCAGCCACACCCTGGGATGCTCCAGGACTCCCAGGGTGACAGGGACACATTTTGGGATGCACTGGGATGCTCCAGGATCTGCTCAGGGTGACAGGGACATGGTTTGGGATACCCTGGGATGCTCCAGGACCCCCAGGGTGACAGGGACATGGTTTGGGATACCCTGGGATGCTCCAGGACCCCCAGGGTGACAGGGACATGGTTTGGGATACCCTGGGATGCTCCAGGACCCGCCCAGGGTGACAGGGCCACCCCAGTGTCACCAGCCGGTCCCCCAGGCCAGGCTGCGACCCCTCTCCTTCCCGGTGCCAGCGGGACCCCCGGGGGTGGTTTTAGGGAATAGGGGGAGTGACAGGAGGATGGTTTTTAGGGAATGGCAGGTGATGTAGGGCTGGTTTTAGGGAAGGTCACTGGTTTTTAGGGAAGTTCACCTTTTAGAGGTGACTGGTTTTTAGGGAAGGGGAGGTCACTGTTTTTAGGGAAGATCACTGTTTTTAGGTAAGGTCACTGTTTTTAGGGAAGGTCACTGTTTTTAGGGAAGGTCACTGTTTTTAGGGCCGGGGCTGTCCCGCAGCGGCAGCGGGCGGAGCCACGGGCGGAGCGGGGCGGGTGCGGTTCGGGCCCCACCGCCCACCGCGGCCACTCCCCGCCCCCCGTTCCCATCCCTTCAGCCCTTCCCTTCTCCTTTCCGCCTCTCCCGTCCCGGCGGGAGGAGATGGAGCGGCTGGAGCGGGGGCGCGGTGCTCCGGGAATGCCATCCCGGCTCCATGCCGGGAATGCCATCCGGGATTGGGATGTGGGACACGGGACAGAGGCAGCGCTGCTCCTCGCCTGCAGGTGCTGGGGGAGGAATTCGGGAATTCGGGAATTCGCGGGCGGCGCGGCGCGGGGAAGGGCCCGAGAGCCGCGGCAGCCCCGGGATCAGGAGGCTCTTCCCGCCCCCGGAATGCCGGGAATGAGCGGGCGGCGGCCTCGGACTGTCCCGCCGAGAACGGGGGATGTCCGAGCGACGGCAGCGGCCCCGGGTGCTGAGCCTCGGGAATGCTGACCTCCGGGAATGGTGAACATCGGGAATGCTGACCTCCGGGAATGCTGAATCCCGGGAATGGTGAACATCGGGAATGCTGAACATCGGGAATGCTGAACTCCGGGAATGCTGAACTCCGGGAATGCTGAATCCTGGGAACGCTGAACCCCGGGAGTGCTGAGCCTCGGGAATGCTGAACATCGGGAATGATGAACTCCGGGAATGCTGAACTCCGGGAGTGCTGAACATCGGGAATGCTGAATCCCGGGAATGATGAACACCGGGAGTGCTGAACATCGGGAATGCTGAACATCGGGAATGATGAACTCCGGGAATGCTGAACTCCGGGAATGCTGAACACCGGGAGTGCTGAACATCAGGAATGCTGAATCCCGGGAATGATGAACCCTGGGAATGCTGAACCCCGGGAAAGCTGAACATCGGGAATGCTGAATCCGGGGAATGCTGAACCCCGGGAAAACTGAACATCGGGAATGCTGAATCCCGGGAATGCTGAATCCCGGGAATGCTGAACATCGGGAATGCTGAATCCCGGGAATGCACAGCCCCGGGAATGCTGAACCCTGGGAATGCTGAGCCTCGGGAACGCTGTTTCAGGAATGCTGAATCCCGGGAATGCTGGGCCTCGGGAATGCTGAGCCCCCGGAATGCTGAGTTTCGGGGGAATGCACAATCCCGCGAATGCACAACCCCGGGAATGCCGAGCCCCCCGCGCGGGCAGGACCCCGCTCGGGTCCCGGGCGGCACCGGGGGCGCTCCCAGCTCCCCCCACCCGCAGGAGGGGTTGGGGTGCCGGAGGTGCCGCCTCCCCAAATCCCCCCGGGATGTTTCCCGCAGGGGTCTCGAGGCTGCCGATCCCGGGATTGGCTCTTCCCGCCCGGGTCAGCTGCACTCAGGGAACGAGGCCGTTCTGGGACATCTCCGATTAGTGATGGATCTGAAAATCGCTAAAAATCCCCATCCCGAGCCCTGTCCCGGGAACTCTGGGGAGGGGTCCCAGCCCAGCTCCCCCCTCCTTCTGCCGGCCCTCGGACGCTAATTAACCTAATTGGCCTCATTAGCGCTAATTGCCCTGCCCAGCCCCAGGGAAGCTCCCAGGGCTCCATCCCAGCCTGAGCGGCACTGGGAGCACTGCGGCCCTGGCCTGGCCCCAATCCCGACCCGGAGACCCGGACCCGATCCTGCCCCAATCCCGACCCAATCCTGCCCCAATCCCGACCCGATCCTGCCCCAATCCCGACCCGGAGACCCGGACCCGATCCTGCCCCAATCCCGACCCGATCCTGCCCCAATCCCGACCCGGAGACCCGGACCCGATCCCGCCCTAATCCCGACCCGCACACCTGAAGCCAGTTCTGCACCAGTCCCAACCCAGTCCTGCCCTAACCCCGACCCAGTCCTGCCCCAATCCCGACCCACACAGCTGGACCCAATCCTGCCCTAATCCCAAACCAATCCCAACCTGCAGCCTCAGATCCAATCCCAACCTGGAGATCCGGACCCAATCCTGCCCCAATCCCAACCCCATCCTGGACTGCAGCTCTGGATCCAATCCCAAACCTATCCTATCCCAATCCCCCCCTGCAGCCCCGGATCCAATCCTGCCCCAATCCCAACCCAATCCCCTCTGCAGCCCCGGATCCAATCCTGCCCCGATCCCAAACCTATCCTATCCCAATCCCCCTCTGCAGCCCCGGATCCAATCCTGCCCCGATCCTAAACCTATCCTACCCCAATCTCACCCCACATCCCCGGATCCAATCCTGCCCCAATCCTTCCTCGATCCCAAACCTATCCTACCCCAATCCCCCCTGCAGCCCCGGATCCAATCCTGCCCTAATCTCAAACCTATCCTGCCCCTATCCGGCCCCAATCCCAACCCAATCCCCTCTGCAGCCCCGGATCCAATCCCGGCTCGACCCCAGCCCAGTCCCACGAATTCCCGGCTGCTCCCGCTCCCCGAATTCGGCTCCTGCAGGGCCTGTCCCTGTCTGATGCTCCAGCCCTGCCCTCCCTCATTTAGGATTTTTAGAGAACTGCTCCAATCCCTCCCTGGTCATTTTCACCTCTCCTCCCAAGGCCCATCGACAAAGGCTGCGGCCATTTATTATCCAAAAACAGTAAAAAAGGGAGAGAATTCCAGGGAATTACAGGAGTAACAGTCCAAGAACTGGGAATTGCAGACAGGGAAGGACACGTGGAGGAGCCTTTCGGGACAGACAGAGGAAATTTTGGGACACATAGAGGAAACTTTGGGACACAGGCAGAGCAAATTTTGGAACAGAGACAGGAAAGTTTGGGACACAGGCAGAGGAAATCTTGGGACACAGGAAATTTTTGGACATAGAGGAAATTTCGGGACACAGATAGGAAATTTCGGGACACACAGAGAGGAAATTTCGGGAGCCTGCTGCTGCAGGCATGGGGGTCTCACAGTGGGATGCGGAACTCCACCGCCCAATCCCAGGGAAGATCTGGGAGGGCTGAGCAGCTCTGGGCTCAGGCAGCACATCCCTGATTTCCAAGCGTTCCTGAGGGGCTGAGAACAGTGGGAATCCCCAGCAGTGCCCAGGAAATGTCCGGAGCGAGTCCTGCCCAGCTGGAACACCGGGCCCGGGCCGTTCCCGGCTGGAATCCGGCCCTGATCAGTCCCCTTGCTTCACCAGGATGTCGGACAGGTCCTCCGTGCTCTCCAGCTTCAGGTTCTGGGAACGCAAAGGGAAAGGGGAGTTTGGCACTGTCGGGCTGTTCCCCTCGGAGTCTGCAGGAATCAAACCCCAGGATGAGGGTCCGGGACAGCCCCGGCCCCTCCTGCCCCTCCCTCTCTTGTCCCGGGGAACAGGGTCGGGAATTTCCCCATGGAAAGGGGTCAGGCTTTTCTCCCATGAAACAGGGTTGGGAATTTCCCCATGGAAAGGGGGTCAGGCTCTTCTCCCAGGGAATAGGACAGGAATTTCCCCATGGAAAGGTCAGGCTCTTCTCCCAGGGAATAGGACAGGAATTTCCCCATGGAAAGGAGGTCAGGCCTTGGAAGTGCCCAGGGAGGTTTGGAGTGCCCATCCCTGGAGGCGCCCAAGGAATTCCAGGATGTGGCACTCGGGGTTGGGGACGAGGTGGGGATTGGTGACCTTGGAGGGCTTTTCCAGCCTCAGGATTTTGGGATCCTGTTCATTATCCGGAGCCCAGAATGCTCATAGTGCTTGGGACAGCTCTGAGGGACAAAGTGCTGCCAGCCCGAGGACAGGGACACTGAGACTGGGAATGCTCCGGGGGCGGCTGTTCCCATCCATCCTATGGATGGAGCTGAGCCCATTTGGGATTTCATTTGGGATTTCAGCAGGAATGTGCTGGCTCGGGCAGGAGCTGAGCCCATTTGGGATTTCATTCAGGATTTCAGTGGGAATGTCGTGGCTCGGGAGGAGCTGAGCCCATTCAGGATTTCATTTGGGATTTCAGCAGGAATGTGCTGGCTCAGGCAGGAGCTGAGCCCATTTGGGATTTCATTTGGGATTTCAGTGGGAATGTCCCAGGTCAGGCAAGAGCTGAGCCCATTTGGGATTTCATTTGGGATTTCAGTGGGAATGTTCCAGGTCAGGCAAGAGCTGAGCCCATTTGGGATTTCATTTGGGATTTCAACAGGACTGTCCCGGCTCGGGCAGGAGCCGAGCCCATTTGGGATTTCAGTGGGAATGTCTCCCTGCTCTCACCTTCTCGTTGGCCAAATGCAGGAGGCACACGAAGGCCAAGGGCACCGAGAGGTTGGTGGCCATGACAGGAGGTAGCCTGTGGAGAAGCGGGATCGGGATCAGGATCGGGATCAGGATGGGGATGGGCAGAGCCCAGGGAATCCCAGAGCGGTGCCAAAGCTCCGCTGATCCCCAGGGAATTCTCCACTCTCCCTCCCTCCAGGGAAGGATTTTCCCTGTCCCATCCTCATCCCGACCTGTGCTGCAAATCCTTGGTGATGTCACTCAGGACTTTCTCTCCCTCCATCACCGATGTTTCCTTCCCTTCCTGGGCTTCTTCTGCCTGTTCGGGAAAATCCCAGCGCTGCTGAGCCGAGCTCTGCTCCCCAGGATTTGGGAAAATCCCAGCGCTGCTGAGCCGAGCTCTGCTCCCCAGGATTTGGGAAAATCCCAGCGCTGCTGAGCCGAGCTCTGCTCCCCAGGATTTGGGAAAATCCAGGCACTGAGCTGAGCTCTGCTCCCCAGGATTTGGGAAAATCCCAGCACTGCTGAGCCGAGCTTTGCTCCCCAGGATTTGGGAAAATCCCAGCGCTGCTGAGCCGAGCTCTGCCCCCCAGGATTCCAAGGGAAACCCCGCAAGCCTCAGCCCGTCCTTGCCACCAGAAGGAATTGCTGCTGGACAAGCTGAGCAGAATTCCCTTCCCGAGGCTTCCCACACTCACCTCAGCCGCCGTTCCCTTCTCCCGCCTGGAATCCGTCAGCAGCTCCCACATGTTCCTCTTCAGCCTCCTCATGTCCATTTTCTTGGCGGTCTTGGCGTATTGGATGGTGATTTTATTGATCTGGGGAGGGAATTTGGGATCCCCATTGGGATCAGAGGCACAATCCATCACTGTCATTCCCAGTTTTCCTCGGGAGAACAGCGAGCGCTGCCTCACTGCTCAGTCCCTGATCTGAATTCCTGTTTTTCACACCAGGGTTTATTTGGGAATGGCACATCCAGCGGCAATCCCTGAGGATCCTGCACCAGGGGAGCTCATCCCGGGATTTTTAACCCTGCATGTGCTGAGAGGTTTTTGCTCCAGCCCCGCCTGGGGAGGAGCTCCCAGTCCCGGTGAGGAATTCCCAGTGAGGAATTCCCAGTCCCAGTGAGGAATTCCCAGTCCTGGTGAGGAATTCACAGTGAGGAATTCCCAGTCCCAGTGAGGAATTCAAAGTCCCAGTGAGGAATTCCCAGTACCAACCCTCCCAGTCCCAGTGAGGAATTCCCAGTCCTGGTGAAGAATTCCCAGTCCTGGTGAAGAATTCCCAGTCCCAGTGAGGAATTCCCAGTCCCAGTGAGGAATTCCCAGTCCTGGTGAAGAATTCCCAGTCCCAGTGAGGAATTCCTAGTTCTGGTGAGGAATTTCCAGTCCCAGGGAGGAATTCCCAGTCTCGGTGAAGAGCTCTCAGTCCTGGTGAGGAACTCCCAGTTGCAGTCAGGAATTCCCAGTCCCAGGGAGGAATTCCCAGTTCTGGTGAGGAATTCCCAGTCCCAGTGAGGAATTCCCAGTCCCAGAGAGGAATTCCCAGTCCCAGAGAGGAATTCCCAGTCCCCCTCACCCTCTGGGGCTCGGCAATGAGGTTCAGCTCCCCGTAGGTTGTGATGTCCCCCCCGGTGCCGATCCCTTTGTCGATCCCATTGCCGATCCCTTTGTCGATCCCATCGCCGATCCCGGTGTCCTCCGGAGCCTCGGGATGAGCCGTCAGGTTGAACTCCCCGGCCTGGCCATGGAATGCCACGGGATCGGCATCATCGTCGCTGTCGGGGACCTGGGCAGGAGGGACACAGGGAACTCCCCGTGGAACTGAGCTTTTCCAGATGGAGGGAGCAGAATATCCCAAAACCATTCCAGCCCTGCGAGTGGCCGAGGCTGGGCTGGAGCGATTTGGGATAGGGGAGGTGTCCCTGCCCATGGGGGGGGATGGGATGGGATGGGATCCATGGGATGGGATGGGATGGCATGGGATGGGATAGGATGGGATCCATGGGATGGGATGGGATCCATGGGATGGGACGGGATCCATGGGATGGGATCCATGGGCTGGGATGGGATGGGATCCATGGGATGGGATGGGATCCATGGGATTGAGGGACCCTCCCACCCCAAGGCATTCCTGGATTCCACGTGCCGGTTTGGAAATTAGGGAGGAATTCCTCCCTCCCTGCCCCTGAATCCCTGGGGGTGTCCAAGGCCAGGCTGGAGCAGTCTGGGATAGGGGAGGTGTCCCTGCCCACAGAAAGGGTGGGATGGGATGGAATCCATGGGATGGGATGGGATGGGATCCATGGGATGGGATTGGGATGGGGATTGGGATGGGATCCATGGGATGGGATGGGATTGGGATGGGATGGGGATTGGGATGGGGATTGGGATGGGATCCATGGGATCGGACGGGATGGGGTAGGGTGGGACTGAAGGTCCCTCCCAGCCCCAGCCAGGCTGGGATTCAGGGATTCAGGGACAAACAAGGCCAGGAGGGCTCTGCTGCCGCAGTGGGAGCAGCAGGATTTGTGCCAGTCCCAACTCCCTGGCAGGAAGGGAAGCTCCAGCAGGAATCAGCTCCAGCAGGAGCTGGGAGGGCAATTCCCAGTGCGGAGTGGAGAGAGGGACGGATTGGGATTCCTCCTCGGGGCACGGGAAAGGCCAGGATGGAGCTCCTGCAGCCCCTCCCTGCCACAGCCACCCCAGGAGTGTCCCAGGCCAGGCTGGCCTTGGAGCAATCTCCACGTCACCCACGCAGCTCCCGTTCCTTTTCCCAGGAATTCATTCCGGACAGGGATTTTTCCTCTGTTATTCCCGTCTCAAGCCCAGGGAAGAGGATAAAAAAGATAAAACACTCCAGGCTGTACCTGCAGGGCGGGGCAGAAGCCAGAGGTGTCGTTGGGGTTGTTGTAGTCGTAATCCTCAATCCCGGCCTCGTTTTCCAAGGATTCCACTGGCTCCGAGCTCCGGCTGAGCTGCAGGATAGGGCATGAAAAATCCTCAAATTTCCAAAGGTTGGGCCTCATTCCCTCCTCCCCTTTTCCCTTCCAGGATGCCCCTGAGGGACATCCCACAACGCTCCCAGGGCTTGGAGAGGAGGAATTCTGTGCCTGGAATGATTCCATGGAATGATTCCCAGCAGGCTTTCAGGGAGGGGATAACTGCTCCCTAAAAGGGAGGAATTTCCAGTCCCAGTGAGGAATTCCCAGTCCCAGGGAGGAATTCCCAGTCCCAGCTCAGTCGGCTCTGAGCTCTGGCTAAGCTGCAGGCACAGGGCACAGAAAATCCTCAGTTTTCCAAGGCTGGGCCTCATTCCCTCATCCCCTTTCCCCTTCCAGGATGCTCCGTGCTGTCCCCAGCCCTGAGGGACATCCCACAACACTCCCAGGGCTGGGAGATGAGGAATTCTGTGCCTGGAATGATTCCCAGCAGGCTTTCAGGGAGGGGATAATGCTCCCTAAAAGGGAGGAAATCCCAGTCCCGGTCAGAATTCCCAGTCCCAGGGAGGAATTCCCAGTCCCAGGGAGCAATTCCCAGTCCCAGGGAGCAATTCCCAGTCCCAGGGAGCAATTCCCAGTCCCGGCTCCAAGCTCAGGCTGAGCTGCAGGCACAGGGCACGGAAAATCCTCAGTTTTCCAAGGCTGGGCCTCATTCCCTCATCCCCTTTTCCCCTTCCAATGCTCCCAGGGCTGGGAGAGGAGGAATTCTGTGCCTGGAATGATTCTCTGGAAGGACTGCTGACCTTGACCAGGGGTTTGAGGAAGAGCTGCAGGATGTTCTGGGGGTCGTAGTGGAAGTCTGCCGGGAGCGTGGTGCTCCGGGCGTTCTGGCTCTCCAGGATGGACTTGGCCAGAGTTATGGACACCTGGAAGGGAAGGGACAGCTCCAGCCAGCGGAAAAGCGATGCCGGAGCTGAGGGAATGCAGGGAAATGCGGGAGGATGGGAAAAGGGAGCAGGAGAGGAGGCAGCACCTTGGTCTTACGGAAATGGGGCTCGAAGTCAATGTCCTCCTCAAAGTCCAGCTGGAAAACCTTCCTGGGGTTCTTCCTGCGGGATTCCTGCTCCGAGCTGGGGTTGGCTGTGGGGGAAAGGGAAAAAGAAATGAAAAGGGAAAGGAAAAAGAAAATGGGAAAGGAAAAAGGAAAGGAGAGAGAAAATAGGAAAGGAAAAAGGAATGGAGAAAGGAAAAGGAAAGGAGAAAGGAAAGGGAAAAGGAATGGAAAAAGGAGAAAGGAAAGGAGAAAGGAAAGGAGAAAGGAAAGGAGAAAGGAAAGGAGAAAGGAAAGGAGAAAGGAAAGGAGAAAGGAAAGGAGAAAGGAGAAAGGAGAAAGGAGAAAGGAGAAAGGAAAAAGGAAAAAGGAAAAAGGAAAGGAGAAAGGAGAAAGGAGAAAGGAGAAAGGAGAAAGGAGAAAGGAGAAAGGAGAAAGGAGAAAGGAGAAAGGAGAAAGGAGAAAGGAGAAAGGAGAAAGGAGAAAGGAGAAAGGAGAAAGGAGAAAGGAGAAAGGAGAAAGGAGAAAGGAGAAAGGAGAAGGAAGGGAAAAAGAAAAAGGAACAGGAAAAAAAAAACCAAAAAAGAAAAAGGAAAGGAGAAAAGAAAGGAAACAGAGAAAGAAAAAGGAGAGGAACAAGGAAAAGATAAAGGAAAGGAGAAAGGAAAAGGAAGCAGCTGTCAGTGCCTCGGGACGGGTCAAGGACAATGAGCTCATTCCCAACTGGAGTGTCTACTCCAGGCACAGGTCACCCACATGGATTTTCCCATTTTTTATGGGAAAGGTGTCAGTCTCAGCTCTGTGGGTTAAAGGAATCCCTGGCTTTTTGCGGGAGGGGAAAGTCTGAGTCTTAGATGGGATATTGGGAAGGAACTCCTCCCTGAGAGGGCGGTGAGGGGCTGGGATGGAATTCCCAGAGGGACTGGGATGGAATTCCCTGGGAATTCATGGCCGCCCCTGGATCCCTGGAAGTGTCCAAGGCAAGGCTGGAGCAGCCTGGGATTGTGGGAAGTACCTTCCAGCCCAGCAATTCCATAATTCCCTCCCAGTCATTCTGTGATTCCCCCTCAGCAATTCCAAGACTCCCTTCCACCATTTCCATGATTCCCCCCCAGCAATTCCAGGATTCCCTCCCAGGAATCCCATGATTCCCTCCCAGCCATTCCCAGAGTGATTCCCTTCACTCCCAGCCATTCCAGGATGGATTCCAGGATGGATTCCCTCCCCTCCCAGCCATTTCCGGATCGATTCCCGCTGTTCCCACTCACGCTGCCGCGGGCGGGGCCGGAAGCGCCAGTGCTCGGGGCCAGCCCACATGGACAGGATGCGGGGGCTGAAGTAGGAATATTCCCCGGGATTCATGGACAGGTGCAGGCTCATGGTCCCGATGTCCCCCTCTCCCAAAGGAGCCTTGTCCGTCCTGGGAAAGGAACGGGGGATTCCTGTGAGACCTCAATTCCTTGGCATTCCCAAGGGAATGAATTATCCAGGCTGTGAGGAACACCTGGATTGGCCAGAGTTGAGACATCCTTGGAATACATTCCTGGGGGAGCCCAGGAGGGGAGCAGGAAGCAGGAAAAACGAAAAACCAGAACAGGATCCATGAAATCCAAGCTCTGCATTCCCAGCAGATTCCCACCTCTGGCTCTGGCCAAGCGTCCCGAAGGAGCCGACGTTGTCCATGAATTCCCCGATCCTCTCTCCCGCTGCGTTCCGGGGGGAGCCCGGCAGGGACTCAGATTCCGGGATGGGATCCGGCAGGAATTCGGCACATTCCCCGTCCTCAGTGTCCGGCTCTGCGTTGGGATCGAACACCTGCTCGCTCCTGTGGAACTTCTCCAGCAGCGTCGACACCGACTGCGGCACAGGGAAAGGATTTGGGATGGAGGGATGGAGAGGGATGGATGGACAGGGATGGATGGATGGATGAGGGATGGATGGATGGAGGGATGGATGGATGGGATCCATGAGGGATGGATGGATGATGGATGGATGGAGGATGGATGGATGGATGATGGATGGATGGACAGGGATGGATGGACAGGGATGGACAGGAATGGATGGATGGATGATGGATGGATGAATGGATGGATGATGGATGATGGATGGACAGGAATGGATGGATGGAGGATGGATGGATGAATGGATGGATGGACAGGAATGGATGGATGGACAGGGATGGATGGATGGACAGGGATGGATGGATGGATGGATGGATGGATGGATGGATGGATGGATGATGGATGATGGATGGATGGATGGATGATGGATGGATGATGGATGGATGATGGATGGATGATGGATTGATGGATGGACAGGGATGGATGGATGGATGGATGGATGGATGGATGGATGGACAGGAATGGATGGATGGACAGATGAATGGGATTTGGGAAAAAACCCCTCCCTGGAGGGTGGGGAGGGGCTGGGGTGGAATTCCTGGAGGAGCTGTGGCTGCCCCTGGATCGCTGGAGGTTGCGCCAGGTTGGATTATCCTGGTCCAAGGAGATTCCCTGACTGTGGCAGGTGGGAATTCAATCACCCTTAGGGTCCTTTCCAGCCTAACCCAGCCTGGGATTCCATGGGAAAATGCGGGATCCCAGCATTCCTGGGATCCCACAGCATCCTGGTGCCCTGGGTGAGCTCAGAGCACGGCTCGGGAATTCCCACCCGGATCAGGAATTCCCACTCCCACCCGGATCAGGAATTCCCACTCCCACCTGGATCAGGAATTCCCACCCACCTCATCATGGGACTCCTCGTCCCACTTGGAGAACTGGAATCCGGCCAGGGAGGAGCAGATTGGGCGTTTTTCCAGGCACGGGGCCAGCAGGGCTGGGAAAAGGGGAGAGGTTGGATCAAGGGTGAATCCCTTGGATAACGCAGGGATCCCATGGCTCTGCAATCCATGCAGGCAGGGCTCCGGTATCCAGGGAAAAGGGATTTCAATTCCCAGCCGGACTGGAGGGCGGGAATAACCCTGGCCTGGAGAGCATTAATCCCAAATCCTGCTCCAATCCCAATCCCAAATCCTGCCCCCATCCCAAACCCTGCCCCAATCATCCCAAACCCTGCTCCAATCCCGATCCCAAACCCTGTCCCTATCCCAATCCCAAACTCTGTCCCAATCCCCAATCCCCAATCCTGCCCCAGTCCCAAATTCTGCCCCGAGAATCCCTATCCTGGCTCAGGAATTCCCAGCCTGGCTCAGGAATTCCCAACCCGGCTCAGGAATTCTCACCTGGCTCAGGAATCCCTAATCTGGCTAAGGAATTCCCACCTGGCTCAGGAATTCCCAGCCTCTGAAAAGAGCTGGTTTAGAACAAGAAAAGCACGGAAAGACCCAGATAAAAAGGCCGGAAAAGCCTGGAATTCACCTTTTAAATCCGCCGCTCTGATGGGATCCGAGCTGGGAAGCGCCAGGGATTCTGAGGAAGGCAGAGGGATAATCTTGGAAGGGAAGAGGAGCTGGCTCCGGAAGTCGTGGGAATGCAGCCCCGTGAGGAAAATCCCGGCTGTGCTGCACTCGTCGAAGGAGGCAGCGGCTCTCTGGAACATGGGATCCACCTGCGGGAATGGGGCGGGAGTCAGTCAGGGAATGGGGCACGGAGAGGGCAGGGAGGGCTCTGGCAGAGCCTTGGAAGTGCTGATCCCATGGGAAAATGATCCACACATCTCCTTCCCACCCCGGAGTGTCCGAGGCCCACGTGGAGCAGCCTGGGATAGCGGGAAGTGCCCATGGAAAGCTGGGATGGGATGGGATTGGGACTGGGATGGGATCCATGGGGGGGATCCATGGGATGGGATCCATGGGATGGGATGGGATCCATGGGATGGGATCCATGGGATGGGATCCATGGGATGGGATGGGATCCATGGGATCGGACGGGATGGGGTGGGATGGGACTGAAGGTCCCTCCCAGCCCCAGCCAGGCTGGGATTCAGGGATTCAGGGACAAACAGGGCCAGGAGGGCTCTGCTGCCGCAGTGGGAGCAGCAGGATTTGTGCCAGTCCCAACTCCCTGGCAGGAAGGGAAGCTCCAGCAGGAATCAGCTCCAGCAGGAGCTGGGAGGGCAATTCCCAGTGTGGAGGGGAGAGAGGGACGGATTGGGATTCCTCCTCAGGGCACGGGAAAGGCCAGGATGGAGCTCCTGCAGCCCCTCCCTGCCACAGCCACCCCGGGAGTGTCCCAGGAGCAGTCTGGAGCTGTCCCTGGATGGGCTCTGGGGTCCCTTCCAACCCAACCCATCCCAGGATCCTTTCCAGGCCGCTCCCACCTCAGGAACAGCCGGAATTCCCTGTTCGAGCCCAGGGGGATGGCGAGGCAGGAAAACAGGGATGAGGATGAGGAGGGATCAGACCCACCTCACGCCGGCGGCCACCCTCGGGCACATTGATGTTGCTGAGGTTCCGCTCAATGCTCTGGAATGTCGGCTTCTTGCGGGGCTGTGCCTTCCTGGCCTCGCGAGCTGGGCTGCCCTCTGCCAGGGAAAAGGGACAATTCCCACTTAAACAACGGATAAAAGCCCCTAAAGGAGGGGTGGGATGGTTGGAACCCGGATTTGTACAACAGACTGGCGGTGGGCATGGAATTCCTCAGGTGGGATCGGCTGGAATGGCCAAGGTTCCATGGGCTGGAGCTGCCTGGCTTTTATTGACTCGACTTGGCCTTAAATTGACTCCGTTTAGTCAGAAATTGACCCTATCTGGTCTCAAACTGATCGATCTCGCCCCAAACTGACCCCATCTGGCCCTGAACTAATCTAGCTGAGCACAAACTGACCCTATTTGGCCACCAACTGACCCTATCTGGCCAAAACCTCCCCTCTTTGGCCACCAGCTGACCCTACTTAGTCCCAGACTGAATTATTTTGCCACAACTTGACCCCACTTGGCCACCAACCGACCCCATTTGGTCCCAAACTGCCCCTATTTAGCCCCAAACTGCCCCTATTCATTCACAAACTGACCCTATCCGGCCACCAACTGCCCCTCTTTGGCCCCAAACTGCCCATGTTTGACCCCAAACTGACCTCATTTGGCCACCAACTGCCCCTCTTTGGCCCCAAACTGCCCATGTTTGACCCCAAACTGACCTCATTTGGCCACCAACTGCCCCTCTTTGGCCACAACTTGACCCCATTTGGCCCCAAACTGAAATCTGAAATCCCTGAGCAACACATCCAGGTTCTCCTCATCCCTCCCTGCTCCAGCATTCCAGCAGAACCAATTTGGGACCTCCCAGCCCTCAGAAAATCCCATTAATCCCAAACCGCTTCGAAACTCCTGAAAGAGCACCAAGGCTTCTCTCATTCCTGGGCGGAAAATGAGAGAATTCCCCTCCTTCCTTGGGATAAAAAGAGGGAATTGCTCACCTTCCTGGGAGTTCTCCAGGTCCTTGGGAGGGGCCAAGTCCTTGCCCAGGCCCCCCAGGACCCTGTAGGCGTCGGCATGCACGGAATCCACACGGACAGCGTAGATCTTGGCGCTGGCATCCAGAGTCCCGGCGGCCACCTGGGCACCAACAGGGAATTCTCAGCTGGAAAGGGAAAACCTGGGAGGTGCCAGCTCTGAATTCCCAAGGAAAATCGTGGGCAGCAGGGAAAGGATTTGTCCAGGGAAAGGATTTGTTGTGGAAGCTGTAGGCCCCCCCGGGGGTGTTTTCCCCATGGTTTGTTTGGGATTTTGGGATCACACCCAAAAATCCTTTGGGAATTGTTGAGCCGAGCCATGGGGAGAAGCAGAAAGGTGAAGGTTTGATCTGCCCAGAGTCACCTCTCTCTCCTTAGGAGGAACGGTCCCTCCATATCATTCCCTTTTCCCGCATTTTGAAGAGGTGAAGGACATGAAATTCCAAGAATTCCAAGCGCCTTTTCCAAGCCCAGACCCTCCCAGTGAAATCCAGTGCCCCCTTTTCCATCCTTCCCTCAGCTCCATCCATCAGGACCTGCTGGCTCGGCAGCTTCTGGAGGCCACATCCCAAAATCCTCTGTTCATCCATCCGGGAATCCACTTCCCCCTCCCAACAGTCACAGGGAGTCTTTTCCAATCCATCCTGGGTCCAAACCAGCCCAGCACCAACTCCCTTTCCCAGCCTTGTTCTGTCACTGCTTTTTCCCCTCAGAGGCCTCCCAAGTCCTACTTTTATCCAAAGTTCCCTTTTGAAGGAGCCTTTAAAAGGATTCAGCGCCTCCAATTCCTGCCAAAAGCAGCTGTGCCGCCTCTCCCAGGGAGCTTTGGTGGCGGAGCATTGGAGGTTTCCCATTAATTAAGCCCGGGGTTAATTGCCTGGTGGAAATCCAGCAGCAGCAGGGATTCCTCTCACCTGGAAGTTGGTGGGCTCTGAGCTCTTCTGCTTCAGGATCTCGGTCATGTAATCGATCAGGTGCAGCCCAAAGGCATTCTTGGTGGTGATTTTCTGCAACAGAACACAGCTGGGGACCCTTCCCCTGGCCAGGGCCACCCCGAGCCCCCCAGGACACCCCGGCAGGACTGAGGGGACACAGGACATGTGGGACATGTGGCACCAGGGGAGGGCAGTGCCAGCCCAGAGCTGGCCATGGATCCTCTGGGAAGAGGAACAAGAAGAGGTTGAAGAGATGGGACCAGAACTGCCTGGAATTTAACAGGGAATTGAATTTCAGGGCCTGCACTGGAGAGGGACAGCCCTGGTCACAGGGGGTGACCTCTGTGCAGCAGGAGCTGGGGGACAACAACGTGTCCCTGCCCAGCAGAATGTCCTGGGGGCCAATGGCATCCCAGGATGCAGCAGGAAGAGCATTCCCAGCAGGGAATGGCCGGGGAGGGATCCTGCTCCTCTGCCAGCCCTGGGGGGCACCTCTGGAGTGCTGTGTCCAGCTCTGGGATCGCTGGGACAGGAGGGACAGGGAGCTCCTGCAGCAGGACCAGTGAGGGTGACAAGGGTGAGGAAGGGCCTGGAGCATCTCCCTGCCGAGGAAATGCTGAGGGAGCTGGGGCTGCTCAGCCTCGGGATGAGATGGCTGAGAGGGGATCTCAGTCCTGTGTCTAAATATCCAAGGGGAATGCCCGAGGCTGGATCCAAGGGGAATGCCCGAGGCTGGATCCAAGGGGGAATGTCCGAGGCTGGATCCAAGGGGGAATGCCCGAGGCTGGATTCCGGTTCTGCCCCGCGGGGCCCAGCCATGGGACGAGAGGAACGGGCAGGAACTGATGCCCGGGAAGTTCCACAGGAACATGAAGAACTTTTTTCCTGTGATCGCTCAGATATATGCCAGAGCCATGTGGACACAACCCATGCGCTGTGCGATGGCCCTGCTGGAGCAGGGACCAGATGCCCTTCAGGATCCCTTAACCCGCCCCAGGCCGTGCTTATGGCAATAACGCCGCTGCCAAGGCCCGAAGTGTTTCCAACCCCGCCCGGACCGCGCCGCCGGGACATCTGAAGCCCCGAGAGCCCCCGACTCACGTTCTCGGTGGAGAGCTTGATGCAGGTGCTGTAGTGCTCCGAGATCTGCGCGTTGCTCCACTGGGGCAGCGGGGGCTGCCAGCTCTCGAGCCTGCGGGACACAGCGGCGTCGGTGACCGCGCTCCCCCCTCAGCCCGGGCCCCGCGCACCGGCCCTACCTGGCCGCGGGGGAGCCGAGGCCCTGCAGCGATGAGTCCACGGCCCTGGAGCGGCGGCGCTGGCGCCTCTCGCGCTCATCGTCGTTGCCAGGGCACTCTGCGAGCGCGGGGGTGCCGGTGCTGCCGAGGGTCCGCGGCGCCGGGGAGGAAGTGGCAGCAACAGCGGCGGCGGCGACAGCAGCGACGCGGGGGCTGCGGGCGGCCATGGCTGCGGAACGGCGCCGCGCTGAGGGGAGCCCGCCGGCGCCTCGGCCACGCCCCCGCCGCGCCCTTTGACCAATCAGCGCGCGGTGCTGCCGCACGCCAGCCAATCAGCGTGCGGCGCTGCCGCCCCCAAGGCGGGTTTGAATGGCGGCGCGCGCTCTGCGGCCCCGCGCGTGCGCGCGGAGTAACGGTCCGGGGGTGGCGCCCTCTTAGGGAAGCCCGGGATGAGGGGACAGCGCCGAGAGGGGACAGCGCCGTGGGGGGACACTGCCGTGAAGGGACACTGCCGTGAGGGGACACTGCCGTGAGGGGACAGCGCCGTGAGGGGACAGCGGCGTGAGGGGACCCCGGCGAGAGGGGACACTGCCGTGAGGGGACACCGGCGAGAGGGGACAGCGGCGTGAGGGGACCCCGGCGAGAGGGGACAGCGCCGTGAGGGGACACTGCCGTGAAGGGACCCCGCCATTTTCCGGCCCTGAGGTGGGAGCGGAGCGGTGCCAGCAGCCCCCGGGGCTGCCCCGGCACCCCTCGCACCGACCGAGGAGGAGGAGGAGCCGCCAGAGCAGCGCCGCTTATCCCGGAATCCCAGAATCTCAGAATCACTGGGGTTGGAATCTTTGGGATCACCGAGTCCGAGCTGTGCCCGATCCCCACCTTGTCCCCAGCCCAGAGCACTGAGTGCCACGTCCGGGCCTTCCTTGGACACCTCCAGGAATGGGGAGTCCAAAGCTCCCTGAGCAGTTCCAAGGGCTGACCCCCCCTCTCCGTGGGGAAATTCCTCCTGATGTCCACCCTGAGCCTCCCCAGGGACAGTCCAAGGCCGTTCCCTCTCCTCTAGTCCCTGTTCCTTGGGAGCAGAGCCCATATTCCCTGGGTCCCTCCAGGTGTGTTCCCATAGTCCCATGGCCCTCCAGGTGTGCTTTGGGGTTGTTTGGGGTCACAGCTCCTGCTTTGGCTGTTGGAGCCAGGCTGGGAAGGTTGGAATCCCACAATGCATCCTAAATCGAACCCCTCCTGCTCCTGCTGGGACCTGAGCCCGGCTGTGTCCTGGGAGTCAGGAAGGCTCCCCTGGATCCCTGGGAAGAAGCTGTGGCTGCCCTTGTATCCATGGAAGTGCTCAAGGATGGAGCTTGGAGCCACCTGGGATAGGGAAGGTGTCCCTGCCCATGGAAGGGTGGGATGAGATGCGATTTCAGGTCCATTCCCACCCAAACCATTCCATGATCTCTGCTTTTCCAGGTCGCCTCTCTTGCTGTGTTTTCCCTGCACTCACCATCAGAAAAGGTTTGCCAGGGAAAGGCAGTGCTGCTCTGGAATTCCCTTTTCCCAGCAGAGCCATGCCCTGGCTCCCCTGACCCCAGGTCCCAGTGTTGGAAAATATACCAGTTTAAAAAAAATTTGTATAACCTTTAACTTTTTATTTTTGTCTCTCTAGTTAGGCTTGACTTGACTTTGCTTTGGGGAGGGGAATTTTCTTTAGTTTATTTAGGAGGTACAGGATCACTCTAAGGAGATGGGCTTAGCACAGGGACAGAGTGGAGCAGCCCAAAGATACCCAGAGAGATAAAGGCCATCAGCGGAACATTAACAGAACATCCACCCCAGAGCTGCCTCTGACAGAGCTGAAGACATCTCACCCAGAAAGGACTGATAAGAAAATTGAACAACAAAAATCTAATTTACATCAGAGGCGAGGGGATTCGAATCCAATAGAAAACTGAATAATGGGGGTTACTCAACTCCGGACCAATGAACTTTGAAACAATGCATCCCTATGGGTTTTAACTGTATAAAAACTGGGGGAAAATCCTGTAAAAGCATGTGTTTTTGGAATACTTTCCTTGGCACATTCTGGCCAGTAAATAAAGTAATGCCTGATTCTCTATCACTTCAAATATAGTGCTAGAGGGTTTTTTATTTCTCCCGATTTTCGGTGACACCAGAGCCCAGGCAGGGGGGACACTCCTGGGAGAGCCCCGAGCTCTGTGCCTGAGGGAAAACTCCATGACCAGGGAAAGAAATCCATGGCTTTTATTTCTGGAGCATCTCCTGTGCCCTTGGAGCTTCAGGAAAAATCTGGGATGGCCTGGCCATGCACTCAGATCCATCCCCAAAGCTTGGGAAGAGCAGCTCCTTCTCCAGGGCCACCACCCGGAGTGGGAGCTTTCCCAGCCCTCCCAGGCCAGCATTCCCAGCAGTGCTGAATCCTTGGATTGCTGCAATTGGAGTCTGTGTTTATCCCAGGCCATCATTCCCAGCATTGCTGAATCCTTGGATCGCCGCAGTTGGAGTCCGTATTTTTCCAGCCCGTGTTTATCCCAGGCCATCATTCCCAGCAGTGCTGAATCCTTGGATTGCTGCAGTTGGAGTCCGTATTTCCAGCCCGTGTTTCTCCCAGGCCAGCACTGCTGAATCCTTGGATCGCCGCAGATGGAGTCCGTATTTTTCCAGCCCGTGTTTATCCCAGGCTATCATTCCCAGCATTGCTGAATCCTTGGATTGCCACAGTTGGAGTCTGTGTTTTTCCCAGCCCGTGTTTATCCCAGGCCATCATTCCCAGCAGTGCTGAATCCTTGGATCGCCGCAGTTGGAGTCCGTATTTTTCCAGCCCGTTTTTTTCCCAGGCCTTCATTCCCAGCAGTGCTGAATCCTTGGATCGCCGCAGTTGGAGTCTGTGTTTTTCGCGGCTGAGCCGCTGGATGGAGCAGGAGGAAAAGCCATGGATTGATCCCGGCAGGAGCAGCGCTCGGGAATGATTCCCTGCCAGGATTTCCCCTCCCCGCATGGAGCAGCCGCGGGATCATGGAATCACAGGATCATGGAATCGCTGGGGTTGGAAAACACCTTTAGGATCATCAAGGCCAAGCTCCAGCACGGGGTGGAACTGCGGGATCTCCAGGGAGGAAAGCTCTGGGTTTAGGGAATGGGGGGTTCCCCATCCGGGATGCTCCAGGCTCCTGGGAAGGGCTGATCCAAGGAAAATGCCCCAGCCTGGGAGGGAAGGACCCCCCGGGATGGGATGTGACAGTTGAATTTTTAATGGAACCCCTTCCAAACACAGCCATCCCTCAGCCGGGACCAAACAAGGAAAATCCCACGTTTCCTAAGGAATACGTGCATTTAAATGTGGTCATTGGCCCTGAATCCCAATTTTTTTTTTCTCCATCTCTTCCTTGAAAGCTGAACTCGACTCCTGTGGCCGCCGCCGCCAGGAGGGAGCCGGAGCTCTTTGGGATCCCGGCGCTGTCTCCATCCAAACCCCAAAAATGGCAAAGGAATCAGCGCCTGGAGCCTGGAGTCTGCTGGAAGAGCAGCTGGAGCAGCCGGGAGGCCCCGGACACTTCCCCAAACCTCGAGGAGCCAAGGGCCCTGGGGCTTTTTTTGTCCCCCGGATCATTTGGAGTCTCGGCAAAGGGATCTCCCCCTTCCCTCAGCTGCTCCGGGTGGGGCAGGATCACCGGGAGAGGCTGGAAAATGCCGGGCAGTCTTTGGATGCGTTTTCCTGGGAGCAAACCCCGGTAAACAAATCCATCTCTGCAGCTGAGCCCAAACCAAACGAGGCTCGAAGGCTTTCCAGGCCCAAAGAAATGATTCCTGCCATGGCAACAGTGCTGGATTTTTCCCAGGAATCAGCGGTGCTGGGGAGGGCAGAAACATTCCCGCATGGAGCTGGAAACGAAGGGAATGTCACAAAGGGCCGCTCGCCCTTTGATCCCGCCCGGCTCCATAAATCCCTGCCAGGACTCAGGGAAAGCTTGGATTTACAGCTCCCGACACTCCAGTGGGGGTTGGCCGGAGAGGGAAGCGTTCCCAAAATCCCCGGGAAGTGTGCGGGGACCCTCGTGGGTGCAGGGAGAGGTTTCCTTTGGGAACGTTTGGGAAGGAGGAATTGGGAAGGGGAGCTGACCCCCAGCCCTGCCCGCGGTGCTGCCGGGGCATTTCCAGCTGGGCACTGGGAATGTTTGGGACACCGGGATGTCCCCAAGCTGCTGGAGGGGTGGGAAAAGGGGACGGAGAAAGGGGGGGAATGGCCCTGGTGGAACTGCAGCTCCAAGGGATTCGGAACCTTGTCTGGGATGGCCGGGGGGTGGTCAGGGAGTGGTCAGGGGATGGTCAGGGGATGGTCGGGGGATGGTCAGGGAGTGGTCAGAGATGGTCAGGGGATGGTCAGGGGAATGGTCGGGGGATGGTCAGGGAGTGGTCAGGGAGTGGTCAGGGGAATGGTCGGGGGATGGTCAGGGGATGGTCAGGGGATGGTCGGGGGATGGTCAGGGGATGGTCAGGGATGGTCGGGGGATGGTCAGGGAATGGTCAGGGAGTGGTCAGGGGATGGTCGGGGAGTGGTCAGGGGATGGTCGGGGAATGGCCAGGGGATGGTCAGGGGATGGTCGGGGGATGGTCGGGGGATGGTCAGGGGATGGTCAGGGGAATGGTCGGGGGATGGTCAGGGGATGGTCAGGGGATGGTCAGGGGATGGTCAGGGAGTGGTTGGGGAATGTCCAGGGGATGGTCAGGGGATGGTCAGGGAATCCCACCTCTGGGACCAACTGTCCACTCCCTGACCATTCCAGCCCCTCCACCGGTGTCCCAGGGACCTTCCCCGGCCGCAGGGCTGTGATCAGATCCGGGAATGACCAGCTTGGAGCCTCCCGGGGTCACCGGGGCCTTGGAGCCGCTGGGGGGCACTGGGGATGTTGGGGACCCCTGCAAATGATCCGGGAAGCCAAAATTCCCTGGAATTTCCATGGGTTGGGGCTGTCGGTGTACCCCTTGGTGGTGTCCCCACCCTCTGCCAATTCCCTGGAAGCAAAGATTCCCTGGAATTTCCACGGACTGGGGCTGTCGGTGTCACCCTCGGTGGTGTCCCCACCCTCTGCCAATTCCCTGGAAGCGAAGATTCCCTGGAATTTCCATGGGCTGGAGCAGGGCGTTCATTAACGAACCCACAGCTCCCATTATCCCACACGGATCAAAGGTGATCAAATCCCACTCTGCTGCCAGCAGCGCCTGGAAAAGGGCTGGGATGTGGGATTTCAGCGTCTCCCTTTGCTCTCCCCTTCCAGAGCTGCTTCAGACCTGGAAGCACAAGGAAACCTCGGGAGAGGGAGGCGGGTTGGATGTCTCCGGGATTTTATCGGGAATGTTGTTCCCGAGGCGCCTTCCTGCGCCTGGCAGCCGCACAGTCCCAGCTGCTCTCATCCAGCCGGGATGGATTCTTTTCCCTTTAGTGGGAAAGCTCTGGAAGAGGCCGGAGTGTGCAGGACCTCGGGATGGCCTCAATCCCTGTCCTATCCCTCATTCCCCGGGAATGGCCCCAATCCCTGCCCTATCCCTCATTCCCCGGGAATGGCCTCAATCCCTGTCCTATCCCTCATTCCCTGGGAATGGCCCCAATCCCTTTCCTGTCCCTCATTCCCCAGGAATTTGCCCAATCCCTTCTCCCTGCCCTCATTCCCAAAAAGTGAGGATCTGACCTTTGCTGCCCTCTTTCCCTGTTTTATCCTGTTTGTCCCACAAACCCCAGGATTTCCCACATTTTTTGCTGCTCTCATTCCTTGTGTTTTATCTCATTTGTGCCATAAACTCCAGGATTTCCCACAGTTTTTTGTGCTCTCTTTCCCTGTTTTTTATCCCATTTTTGTGCCATAACCCCCAGGATTTCCCACATTTTTTGGTGCTCCCATTCCCTGTGTTTTTCCCCACTTGTGCCCCAAACTCCAGGATTTCCCACAGTTTTTGCAGGAAATCCTGGAGTTTATGGCACAGGAGCTGGGGATAAAATATAGGGAATGAGGGCACCAAAAAATGTGGGAAATCCTGGAGTTTATGGCACAAGGATTGGGATTGATATAATCTGAAAATAACTGTAATTAACAGCTTTAACTAACTTTTAATGAGTTGTTTTAATTGATCATAAATAATTTGTCCTGAAATCCCTCCCAGTGTTTGGCAAAGGTGTCGGGAGCTGCTTTTGTGGGAACACGGCTTGGGAAATGGAATGAAAAAAGGAAAATCCCTGGGAATGTGAGTTTGGATAAACTAACCCTGATCCAATGAACAAATCCTGGGAGAGGGGGATGGACTGTTGGGATTGGGCACATGGGATGGAGAATTTATGGAACACGAGGACAATTCCCAAAATCCAGAAGATAAAGGAAGGACCAACAAAGGCTCAGGATGTGTTGGGAAGTCCCTACCTGGGAAAAAGATCCTAAAAAGACTAAAAAAATATGGATTAATTAGCATAGAAAGGGAGAAATAAATAATCAATGGAGGACAGAATGTTGATTAATGGAAGGAAATGATGGAATTTTGGGGGAAAAAAAAAGATCAGGAATTTCTGTGTTTGTATGAAAATGTGACAGTCCTGGAGCAGGGGCTGAGTGGATGCTGGAATTCCATGATCCATACACAGATTATGGAATTCCTGACTCAAGGACGCCAGGAAGAGGCTGCTGGGAGGGATGGATTTATCCCGAGGATTCCAGAGAGGGATTGGAGTCACACCGGATTTTTGTGTCCCTCTGTGACACCCCCTGAGGAGTCCCTGCTCTTTGGGCTCTCAAATTCCTGCATTTCCATGGAAATCTGCAGCCATTGGATTATTCCAGAGTGGCTTTAGGCTGGGGAACAGCTCGGAATCATCGGCTGCACATTCCTGAATCCTGAAATTATCCGGGAAGCAGAGGGATCACAGCCACCCCCAATCCCTCCTTCCCCATCTGTGTCCTTTCCTCTCCTCCCAAATCGCTCCCATCCCCTCCCTGGAACCTCTTCCAGGCCCAATCTGTCTGGAAAAACCAGGAACAATGGCTCTGGAAGTGCTCTGCACAGAAATGCTCCCCCTCTGGAATGGCTTCGGGAAGGGCTTGGATTCCTCCTGGACGCCCTGGTGAGCTGGGAGCAGGATGGGATTTATTGGGATTGCCCGGGGGCTGAGTTCCTTGTAGGAAAAGAGAAGGGAAAGTGGGACCAGGAGCGCTCATTGTGGCCCTTGGGGAGCTTATTCTGGGATGTTTTCCAGGGTAAATCCCGGAATGGGTGGGGTTGGGAGGGACCTTAAATCCCATCCATGGGCAGGGACACCTTCCCCTATCCCAGGGTGCTCCAGGGCCTGTCCAGCCTGGCCTGGGACACTCCCAGGGATCCAGGGATTCTCTGGGAATTCCATCCCAGCCCCTCCCCACTCTCATTCCTTCCCAATCCCATTGCAATCTCCCCTTTCCCATGGGAAGCCATTCCCTGCGTCCTGTCCCTCCATCCCTTGTCCCCAGTCCCCTCAGCTCTCCTGGAGCCCTTCAGGCACAGCAAGGGCTCTGAGCTCTCCCTGGAGCCTTCTCCTCCCCAGGGGAACACCCCCAGCTCTCCAGCCTGGCTCCAGAGCAGAGGGGCTGGAGAACCCTGGGATGGTTTGGGGTGGGAGGTGCCCTACAGACCCCTCAGTCCCACCCAGGGACACCCCCCACTGTCCCAGGGTGCCCCAAGCCCTGTCCAGCCTGGCCTGGGACACTCCCAGGGATCCAGGGGCAGCCACAGCTCCTCTGGGAATTCCATCCCAGCCTCTCAGGGAGGAATTTCTTCCCAAAAAAGCCTGGCCAAGGATCAGCGAGAGCGCGGATCCCACCAGGATTCCTTAAATCCTCCTCAGCCCCTCCCTGCCCATCCAATCGCTCCAAGAAATATTGAATTCCTAATTAAGCCTGTGGGAGCATTTCCCTGTCTCCCCTTTTCCCGTCCTTCCCTCCGGAATTCCCGAGGCCCCGGGCAGTTCCTCTGGAGCGGTTCCCGTGCCCCAGGACATCCCAATCCCGATTTGATTCCCATTTCCCACTCCCTCCCAGCCCCGATTGGTTCTGATCGCTGCCGCGGGTCCTTAAAGCTCCATCGCCTCCTGCTCGGCTCATTGAGCACGATAATCAACGCTAATTACCGAGGTAATTAGCGCTAATTACCACTGTGAGCCAGCGGGGTGGGCTGGAATTCTCCCCCGAGTGTCCAGGAACCCCAAATCCGCTGGAATCCGCCCCGAAATGGAAGTGGAGACTCCTGACGGGCACGAGTCCGCTTCCATCCCAATGTTCCGAGCTCCGATGGTTCCTCTCCGAGCTCTGGGATTGTGGGAAGCATCCAAGGATTCCCGGGTGCCATGGAAACCGCGGGTTCCTCCTGCTGAGCGAGAGCTGCCGTCAATTCTCATTTCCCGCTGAAATTTTGGGCCATGAGCCATTTTCAATTCCCATTTCCCGCTGATATTTTGGGCCATGAGCCACCGTCAATTCCCATTTCCCGCTGATATTTTGGGCCATGAGCCACCTTCAATTCCCATTTCGCACCCATATTTTGGGCAATGACCTTCCTTCAATTCCTCTTTCCCGCCGATATTTTGGGCCATGAGCCACTGTCAATTCCCATTTCCCGCCGATATTTTGGGCAATGAGCTGCCATCAATTCCTATTTCCCACTGATATTTTGGGCAATGAGCCGCTGTCAATTCCCATTTCCCGCTGATATTTTGGGCTGGGGCGTTAAACAAACATTTATGGAAAACGCTGGGATCCGTCAATGGTAATGGAGCTGAACCTGCGGGAAACCCGCGGGATCTGGGGGCCGTTCAAATCGGCAGATCCCTCTCCCAAAGCCCCAAAAATGGGAAGGTTTGGCTTTTTTGGGGTCATCCACCCACCGGGCAACTCTTGATTTTGTGGGGTTTCCTGTGGAATTTGAGATGGAGGGATAACCCAAGGCCCAGGGGATTTGGAATTCCCTTTCCTTGCTGAGGAGGAATTGTATTCCCAACAAAGGCCCCATTGCTTTATGGGGTTGGGATGAAAGTGGGAGGACAGCTCTGACCCTTCTGGGAAAGGCGAGGGGATGATCCCAATTAAAAAATCAGCCTTTTTGGAGTCTGAATCCTGCTGGGAAGCAAGAGCTGAGGGGATGATCCCAATGACGGAAACAGTTCCATTGGGATCTGAATCCCACTGGGAAGTGAAAAGGGATGATCCCAATGGAGAAAACAGCCCCATTGGGATCCAAATCCCACTGGGGAGGGAAAGCTGATGGGATGATCCCCATGAAGGAAATAGCTCTGTTGGGATCTGAGTCCCACTGGGAAGTGAAAGCTGATGGGATGATCCCAATGAAGGAAACGGCTCCATTGGGATCCGAATCCCACTGGGAGGGGAAAAGGGATGATCCCAATGAATCAAATGTCTCCGTTGGGATCCGAATCCTGCTGGGAAGGGAAAGATAAGGGGATGAAAAAAAATACCCAGCTTTTTTTGGGGTCTGAATCCCGCTAGGTAGCAAAAGCTGATGGGATGATCCCAATGGAGGAAATGGCTCCATTT
The DNA here is from genome assembly GCA_036785705.1 of Acanthornis magna. Lineage (NCBI taxonomy): Eukaryota > Metazoa > Chordata > Aves > Passeriformes > Acanthizidae > Acanthornis > Acanthornis magna. Next base: position 1,411,068 of record JAWUZG010000353.1, read on the forward strand.
GGATCTGAATCCCAAAAGTGAAAAGGGATGATCCCAATGGAGGAAATGGCTCCATTTGGATCTAAATCCTGGTGGGAATTGTAAAGGGATGATCCCAATGGAGGAAATGGCTCCGTTGGGATCGGATCCCGCTGGGAGGGGAAATGGGACGATCCCAGTGAATCAAACGGCTCCGTTGGGATTGGAATCCCACTGGGAAGGGAAAAGAGATGATCCCAATGAATCAAACGGCTCTGTTGGGATCGGAATCCCGCTGGGAGGGGAAATGGGATGATCCCAGTGAATCAAACGGCTCCGTTGGGATCGGAATCCCGCTGGGAGGGGATCCAGGCTGGCACTCACAGGAATCTCAGCCAGGAGCAGCCCCAGCGTGTGCCGACGTTCATCCCTTTCCCTTTTCCGTGATAAAATCGCTCATGGAAAACAAACAGCTGGAATTTGCCGGAGCCTCGGGAACGCTGCTTTAATTAAAAACCGGGATTGCAGCCGGTTGGAAAAGCACGTTCTGGGAATCAGGGATGCGCTCCCAGGCCGGGTTTTGGGGAGGAATTCCGGGAATTGTCCCTTTTCCTGCTGGGGGAAGGTTTTGGGGCAAACCCCTCACGCCGGGGGTCCCCCAAACCCATTTTCCATCTTTTTTAGGGAATTTTGGTTTTCCTGCACTTCCACACCTCTCCTCCCACTCCCACCCAGCCTCCCCTCATTAAGGGATCATTAACCCCTCATTGCCAATTAACCCTTGAGGCGCCACTCCCCTCAATAAGGGATAATTAACCCCTGAGTGCCAATTAACTCTTGAGGTGCCACTCCCTTCGTTAAAGGATAATTAACCCCTAATCGTCAATTAACCCTTGAGGCGCTGCTCCCCTCATTAAGGGATCATTAACCCCTCATTGCCAATTAACCCATCCCCCCATATTACGCGATAATTAACCCCTCACTGCCAATTAACCCTCGAGCCGCCACCCCCTCATTAAGGGATAATTAACCAGGCTCCACACGGGCTCACCAGGGAACATTTATCCACGAAAATCCACGGAGGGACATTCCCGACGACCGCACACAGACGCTTTGGGAAGGAGGGTTGGGTTTTCTCTCTGTTGGGATGAACTTCCCGTGGGAAGAACTTCCCGGAAAGCTCCTTCCGGCTCCCGCCGCCCCAAATCCTGAATTCCCAAATCCCGAATTCCCGAAATCCCGGCCCCTCACTGGGATCCCCTTCGGGCTGGGATGGGGATTTTAGGGACAGCCGCCCTCCACCCTCTCCCTGCTCGCGCTGTCCCTCTCCGGGACTGTTTCCGTGAGGAGTGGGGTTTCACTTCCAGCAGGAGTGGGATTTGGGGTGGCCATTCCCACGCTAAACTGTGCACGATAAAATCCCGGATTTGGGATTTTGGCGCAGGGTGGTGCTTTTGGGAGATGAATAACAGATCCCAAAATCCCGGAATCCCAGGATGGGGAAGGCTGGAAGGAAGCACAGCGGGTCCCGGAGGCTGAAAAGTTGGGGGTTTTTTAAAGGTTATGATTATTTTAATAACAAATAAAACCCGGGAGCTCCCGGGCTCTGGCGAGGACACGGAAACCCCCAAAAAACCCCAAATTCCACCATTCCTGTGGGAATACTCCACAAACGGCGGATCCTCTGCTTCCATCCCGGAACGCTCGGCCGTGAGCAGCCCCCGAGGGACGGCGAAATAAAAAACAACAATAAAAACAAGGGATGGGCGGGGCGGGCTCTGTGTCCAGCGGCAATCCCGGCACGAACACTCCAAACAATGGGAATTGCGCCCGATCCTTGGCTCCGACTTCCAAAGGCGCCGCGGTTTGCTGCCGAACAGAGCCAAAACAGGACTGGGGTTGGGGCTGGCGCTGGAGGATGTCACACTCGGAATGGGGTGAAAAGGGGGGATTTTGGAGCAGATTTTGGAGCCGATCCCGACTGTGGGTGGGGAGGGATTTGCTGCTCCAGGCTCCTGTTGGGCGGGAAGAGGAATTTCTGCATTTCGGGACACAAAGCTGAGCTTAACACCCAAGGTTTGGGGGTCAGGAGGCAGCTCCAGGCTGGGATTTGGGGTTTGGGCTGGGGGAGTTTTCCATGTGCTTCCAGGGGGAAAGGATGGGAGCAGAGCTCCGGGGATTCTCGCCAGACTCCGCTGGTTTCCATTCCAGGTGTCAGGGAAGAGCCAAAGGAACAGAATTTCTGATCCAAGATCTGCCACAGGCTTAAAAATCCTGGAAAAGCCTCTGGATTCATCTGTCCAGGAGGTGGGAACGGAGCAGGGACTGGATTCATGGCAGCGACAAAAGTCCTGTCCCCAATTCCAGGCAGAGGCAGCTCCGTTTGGGATTTTCCATCTCCAAAAGGAGATGTCCTGTGGCTTTTCCAAGAGTGGGGAAAACAATTCTGCCTGAGGATGCTCCAGGGCTGCAGCCCCTCCGGAGCCAGGCTGGAGAGCTGGGGGTGTTCCCCTGGGGAGGAGAAGGCTCCAGGGAGAGCTCAGAGCCCTTGCTGTGCCTGAAGGGCTCCAGGAGAGCTGAGGGGGACTGGGGACAAGGGATGGAGGGACAGGACACAGGGAATGGCTTCCCATGGGAAAGGGGAGATTGCAATGGGATTGGGGAAGGAATGAGAGTGGGGAGGGGCTGGGATGGAATTCGCAGAGGAGCTGTGGCTGCCCCTGGATCCCTGGGAGTGTCCCAGGCCAGGCTGGAGCACCCTGGGACAGTGGGAGGTGTCCCTGCCCATGGCAGCGCTGGGATGAGATCCATGGGATGGGATGGGATGGGATCCATGGGATTTAAGGTCCCTTCCCACCCAACCCCATTCTGTGTGTGTCCCTGTGTGAACATGGAGCCAAAATCCCATCCTCTGGGATGGCCTCGATCCTGAATCCCAAATCCCTGTCCCTGCTTCTGCCTGCACCAATAACTCAGCACTCGGATGGGCAAAGGGACAGCCTGGATTTGGGGGTTGCCCTCACTTACAGACAACATTTGGGGTTTCCAGCTGCTGGAGGATCCCATGGCCCATTCCCATCATCCCAGGCCGGCTCCGCTGCCGCTGCCTGCACTGTTTACACCTCCGGGAATTTCCTCCTTCATTTCCAGAGCTCCTTTCCCTGGGAGCTTTCCAAACTGCCAAGTGTCCACTCAGATCGGAGTCTCCTTCCCGGGGTTATCCCTGTTCTCTGCTGAGCTGGGATCAGTCTCCGCTCCTTCCTGGGGTTATCCTGGTTCTTTTCCTGAGCTCGGATCAGCCTCCGCTCCCTCCCGGGGTTATCCCGGTTCTTGTCTTGAGCTGGGATCAGTCTCCGCTCCTTCCCGGGGTTATCCCGGTTCTCCTTCTGAGCTGGGATTGCAGTCTCCTTCCCGGGGTTATCCCGGTTCTTCTCCTGAGCTCAGATCAGTCTCTGCTCCTTCCCAGGGTTGTCTCAGTTCTGAGGCTGAGCTCGGATTGGAGTTTCCTTCTCGGGGTTATCCTGGTTCTCTGCTGAGCTCGGAGCAGTCTCCGCTCCTTCCCGGGGTTATCCCGGTTCTCTGCTGAGCATTCCTTGGAGCAGACTCCTGTCATTCCCTGCACGTCTGATCCCGGCAATCCTGGGGCACAAATGGTTATTTATATCCCTATACACACATGTATTTATAGTTCCCTTTATTTTTGGGAATTCTGATTTCCACCATGACCCAAACTCTCAGGTCTGGGGTTTATGGAGCTGATCTCCGCTCTCCTTTTCACCCCTCTTGAACACTTTGGTTTTATGGGAATGGTGGGTTTGGGATGGTGGCTGGAAGGGACTCAGGATTTGGCTTCCCCTTCCAAAGGTTTCCCATTCCAAACCTTTCCCCAGACCCTTGGTGTCCCCCATCCCTTTGGGATTTTGCCAAACCAAATCCCAGGCAGGGTCACGCCATTCCCTTCCTCTGGGATTTGGGAGGCAGCGACACCAGAATGTGTCTTAAGGTGACCCCAATGGGAAAAAGTGGGAATTAAAGCAGGAAAAATCCCATTCCAACTGTGCACATGGAGCCCGTGGCAGTTTGGGATGTGGGAGTGGCTGGAAAAGCTGCTCCTCATGGATGGCACTGGGCTGGATTTGGGGGAAAAAGATAATTTCCATCAATCCCCTTTTGCATCCCTAGGGTTGCTCCTGGATCCACCTCTTTGCCTGAAATTCCTGGAATTTCATCCGGAGTCCTTGCTTGAATGGGGGTGGATTTATCTCTGGGATAAACGGGGATTTATCCAGATTTATCCAGAACGACTGGATCGTCCCAGAGCCGTTTGGAGCCTGGAGAGTCGGAAAGCTCCAGAAGTCACCCCTGCTTTATTCCTGGAGCTCTCTGTGCTCAGCAGGATCGCAGTTTCAGGTTGTGGGGATAAATGAGCAATTCCTTGGTCTGTGCAAATCCACTGAGCATTTCTACAGCATTTATCCCTCATTTATCCAGCATTTATCTCTCATTTATCTATCGTTTATTTCTCATTTATCCCTCATTTCTCCGGTGTTCATCCCTCATTTCTCCAGTGTTCATCTCTCATTTATCCAGCATTTATCCCTCATTTATCCATTGTTTATTTCTCATTTATCCCTCATTTATCCCTCATTTCTCCAGTGTTCATGTCCAATTTCTCCAGCGTTCATCCTTTGTTTCTCCAGCATTTATCCCTCATTTATGCATCATTTATCCCTCATTTCTCCATCATTTATTTCTGATTTCTCCAGCCTTTATCCCTCGTTTCTCCAGCCTTTATCCCTCATTTCTCCAGCCTTTATCCCTTGTTTCTCCAGCGTTTATCCCTCGTTTCTCTAGCACTGCAGTGAATCCATTCAGGAGCCTGATTTCCACACCCCAAGTGAGAACTCGGACCAGCAGCCAGGAGCAAATTCCCCCCAAATTGCCCTGGAATTTGTGTTCCCAACAAGCCGAGTTTATCCTTTGGGATTTTGTTTCCTTTGTTCCTCACTCCGGGTGCGTGTTTGGACATCGGAGGAGCCCCGGGTTCGATCAGCCCCAGGGAAAACGATCCATCAGAACGGGATTAAATATTCCGTGTATCCATAAACACATCACAAACTTCACAGGTTTTGTAAAGGAAAAGGAATTCCCTGACTAAAACAAAATCCAGGAGGTGGAAGGGAATCATCTCAACTCCTGGAGTGAAATGAGCTCTGTGGAGTTCCTGATCTCCCCCCAGTCCTTGGAATCCATTTCCGCAGGGTGAGGAACACCTCCGGGCGGCCTCTCCTTTTGCAGAGCTCCGCAGCATTCCCGAGTCCATCCGAGAGGCACCGCCTTGGGGTTTCTGGGGAATCACGGAGATTCCTCACGGTGGTCGAGGAACGGCGACTGGAGCTGGCTCAGCTCTGAGATCCTTTGGGAGATCTTTTGGGATCCTTTGGTACATCATTTGGGAGATCCCTTGGTAGAGCCCTGCTCCGATGGGTGGGTCTGGAGCGGCAGCAGAGCCCCTGCAGCACAGGGATGTGGATGCTGGAGGTGATCCAGGGCCATGTGGAAAGTCCTGGTTCTGAGCTGTGGCCAACCATTCCCCGCAGAACCGGAAACAGCCTTTTTGCCGGAGTTTGGGATTGAACATCCCCCTGGATATCCAATGGGGAGAACGAAATGAGGGATGGGAGGAGGGAAGGACAGGACGGGTTTGTTTTCCCGTGGGCTGGGATGCGTTGGTAGATCCCTCCTGCCTTGCAGAGAGCAGGGAAGTGCTGGCCAGCGTCAGAATTCCGGAGAAAAACCTGGCTCTGTCCCGGTCCTGCACCCCCTCCACCTGCCCGGGGCCAGTCGAACATTCTCAGTGTCCAGCCCCACCACGGAACACACAGAACTTATCCCGAGGCTTTGCCGCTGGGAATTCCCATGGAAAACAGACGGGAAAACAGTGCAGGGAACGCCAGCACGGCACGGCACAGCCGGGGCGGTGACACCGAGGTGCGCCCTGGGCACGGGGACCTCCTCAGGCCAGGGTGTTGGAGTAGAAGCTGAGGCTCTCGGAGACGGTTTTGGAGTCGCTGCGGGAGGAGCCGTTGGAGGTCATGTCCATGGAAAGGCGCTTGGCCCGGCCGGGATCGTCGGGGTCGTCGTCGGCCGCGCCGAGCGCCGAGGACACGGTGGTGGTGTCCATGCGGCTGACCTTGGACACGGAGCTCCGCGTGTGCAGGAACCGCGCCGAGCGCAGCTCCAGCCCCTCGTACTCGCCGGCGCTGACCCACGGGCACCACCGGAACGCGTGCTTGAATCCCACCCGGAACCTGTGCGGATGGGATGGGATGGGATGGGATGGGGACAGATGTGGAGGTGGACAAAGGATGGGATGGAGATGGACGAAGGAATGGGGAAGGCCATGGAGATGGCCAAAGGAATGGGATGGACACAGTCAAAGGAATGGGGAAGGCCATGGAGATGGCCAAAGAAGGCAGAGAAAGACATTGAGATGGCCAAAAGGATGGGATGGAGATGGCCAAAGGGATGGGGAGAGACATGGACATGGCCAAAGGAATGGGGAAGGACATGGAGATGGCCAAGAGAGAGGGAATGGACATGGACATGGCCAAAGGAAGGGGATGGAGATGGACAAAGGAATGGGGAAAGATATGGAGATGGACAGAGGAGTGGAAAAAACATGGACATGGTCAAACGGATGGGATGCAGATAGCCAAAGGAGTGGGGAGGGACATGGAGATGGACAAAGGGATGGGGAGAGACATGGAGGTGGCCAAAGGAATGGGATGGAGATGAATGAAGGAATGGGGAAAGACATGGACATAGCCGAAGGAATGGGATGGACATGGCCAAAGGAGGGGGAGGGACAAGGAGATGGCCCAAAGAGAGAGAAAAGACATGGACATGGCCAAAAGGATGGGTGGAGATAGACAAAGGAGTTGGGAAAAACATGGAGATGGACAGAGAAGTGGAAAAAGACATGGACATGGTCAAAGGGATGGGGAAAGGCATGGACATGGCCAAAGGAAGGGGGAGATAAAGCTCTGCTTTGTTAAACATGACAAAATTGCGATTTTTCACTGAGGGGAGGAATAACCCACTGAGAAATGAAAAACCTGCTGAGAAATGGAAACCCCACTGAGAAATGAAAAACCTGCTGAGAAATGGAAACCCCACTGAGAAATGAAAAACCTGCTGAGAAATGGAAACCCCACTGAGAAATGGAAACCCCACTGGGAAAGGAAACCCCACTGAGAAATGAAAACCCCACTGAGAAACGGAAACCCCACTGAGAAATGAAAAATCCACTGAGAAGCAAAAACCCGCTGAGAAATGGAAACCCCACTGAGAAATTAAAAACCCACTGAGAAATCCCAATTAGGAGTCAGGATTGTTCAAACTCATGTTTGCCCTCCAAACCCACAGGGATTCGGAAAGACTTCAGGCGAGGATTGTGCCATCCCTGCACTTGCAGGAAGTGGCAGAGGGCAGGACAGAACCATCCCGAAAAACCCCATCCATCCCCTCCATCCCCTCCATCCCCCCCACCCCTCATTCCCGCCGTCCCGCGGCACTCCCGGCGTGTCCCACCTGTCGTTGAGGCAGCAGTAGATGATGGGGTTGTACATGGTGGAGCTCATGGCCAGCCACATGACGGCCAGGTAGACCTGCTGGATGGAGCTGCGCAGGTACCACTCGGGCCGCAGGTACTGCAGCGTGAAGTACACGTGGTAGGGCAGCCAGCAGAGCGCGAAGGTGCACACCACCGTGATCATCATCTTCACCACCTGCGGGGGGGGGAGAGCCACGGTCGTTCTGGCCCCCGGAATGGCCTTTGCAACCGGGAACAGAGGGAAAGTGAGGGAGAGCGATCCGCGGTCATTCCAGCCTCTGGAATGGCCTTTGCAACTGGGAACAGAGGGAAAGTGAGGGAGAGCGATCCGCGGTCATCCCAGCCTCTGAAATGGCCTTTGCAACTGGGAATGCAGGGAGAGCGAGGGAGAGCAATCTGTGGTCATTCCAGCCTCTGGAATGGCCTTTGCAGCCAGGAACGCAGGCAGAGCGATCCACGGTCATCCCAGCCTCTGCAATGGCCTTTGCAACTGGGAATGCACAGTCAACATCTTTGTTGGAGGTGTCCACAGGACTGTGCTCCATCTTCAACCAATCCGTCATTCCAGCCTTTTTGGCCTTGGAGACCTTTCCAACATGGTCAACACCTTGGTGAAACCGTATTTGTGGAGGAGGCATCCACAGGACACTGCTCCATCTTCAACCACCAATCAGCCATTCCACCCTCTGGAATGGCCACCTCTTTTGGCCTTGGAGACCTTTCCAGCCAGGAATGTGTGGTCAACGTCTTGGTGAAACTACATTTGTGGAGGAAGCGTCCACAGGACAGCGCTCCATCTTCAACCACCAAGTCCTGCCCTGCTCCCACTCCTAACGAAGGGTTTGGGGCTGGGATTGGTTGGGATTGGACAGGAATTCTGGATCCAGCCATGCCTAGAATTCCTTACCTTCTGCTTCTCTGAGACCTGTTCATAGTTGGGATTGGCCAGCAATTCCAGATCCAGCCGTGCCTGGAATTCCTTACCTTTTGCTTGGCCAACACCTGCTCATGGTTGGGACTGGATGTGAATTATGGATCCAGCTGTGCCCGGAATTCCTTACCTTCCTCTTGGCTGACACCTACTCATGGTTGGGATTGGTCAGGAATTATGGATCCATCCACGCTCAGAATTCCTCACCTTCCTCTTGGCCAACACCTGCTCATGGTTGGGATTGGCCAGGAATTCTGGATCTATCCAGGCTCAGAATACCTTACCTTTTGTTTCTATGAGTCCTGCTCATGGTTGGGATCAGCCAGGAATTCTGGATCTATCCAGGCTCAGAATTCCTTACCTTCCTCTTGGCCGACACCTGCTCGTGGTCAAGATTGGCCAGGAATTATGGATCCATCCATGCTCAGAATTCCTCACCTGCCTCTTGTCTGACACCTGCTCATGGTTGGAATTGGCCAGGAATTCTGGATCTATAATCCATACCCAGAATTCCTTCCTCTTGGCTGACACCTGCTCGTGGTCAGGGCTGGACAGGAATTATTTGGATCTATTATCCATTCCCGGAATTCCTCACCTTCCTCTTGGCCGATACCTGCTCGTGGTCAGGACTGGACAGGAATTCTGGATCTATTATCCATTCCCGGAATTCCTCACCTTCCTCTTGGCCGATACCTGCTCGTGGTCAGGACTGGACAGGAATTCTGGATCTATTATCCATTCCTGGAATTCCTCACCTTCCTCTTGGCTGACACCTGCTCGTGGTAGCGGTCGGAGGAGTCCCCGGGGATGGCGCTGGCCCAGAGCGTGCGGCCGACGGCGGCGTAGGCGCAGCCGATGACGAGCAGCGGCAGCAGGTACAGCAGGGCGGTCATGCAGAAGTGGTACCTGGGAAAAACGGGATCGTCCCTGAGCCTCCGGAGCCTTGCCCATCCTTGTCCCGCGGGCGGAGGTCGGAGGGAAAGCGCTGGGCTCAAAAACAGAGGATTTGGCACAATTCCTGCACAATCCCACAGCAGAATTCCTCAACCTCAATCCCACAGCCCCAGTTCCACAGCAGAATTCTTCGGCCACAAATCCACGGCCCCAATCCCACAGCAGAATTCCACAGCCCCAATCCCACAGCCACAATCTCACAGCCCCAATCCCACACCCAAATTCCACAGCCCCAATCCCACAGCCACAATCTCACAGCCCCAATTCCACAGCAGAATTCCACAGCCACAATCCCATAGCCCCAATCCCACACCCAAATCCCACAGCCACAATCCCACAGCCCCAATTCCACAGCCCCAATTCCACAGCCACAATTCCACAGCCACAATTCCACAGCAGAATCTCACAGCCCCAGTCCCACACCCAAATTCCACAGCCACAATTCCACAGCTCCAATCCCGCAATCAAAATCCCACAGCAGAATCCCACAGCCCCAGTCCCACAGCCCCAATCCCACATCAGAATTCCACAGGCCAAATCCCGCAGCAGAATTCCACGGCCCCAATCCCACAGCAGAATTCCACAGCCCCAATTCCCGCACAATTCCTGCACCAGGAATTCCTGCGGAGCTCCAGCTGGGAAGGATTCCCTGCTTTCACCCCAATCTTCTCCCTCTTCCTGTTCCCCCCCATTTGGGATCCTTCCCCATCCCATTTGGAATAAAACCTGCAGAGACTCATGCTGCTCTTGGAAATTTGGGAAAAAGTGGATTTTCCTCCTTGTGGATCATTTTCCCCCCTCAGGAGGATTATTTTACTCCCGGGAATGTTTTCCACCCAGATCGAGCCCCTCCATGGGGATTTCCCCCTCTGCTCCAGCCCTTGGCACCTCCAGGGATGGGATGGAGTTCCCGGGAATTTCCCAAGGGAAGGATTTTTTAGCTGAGCTGAGGTTTTTACTCTCACTCCTCCCCCAGATTATCCCGGGGATGGACGTGGGCTCTGCTCTCCCTTTTATCCAGAAACCCTGCCAGAAATGTGGGATTTGACTCAGGAAGGGACAGGAATATTGAGAAGAAATGAAGGATTTTCCTGCGGAGCACACGCCGGGGTGGGGACGCAGCTCCCGAAATCCTGGATCGGGTGGCACCAGCCACAGCCCCGGGCCCCACGAGGAGCCAGACCCTTGGAGCTTCATTAAAGCGGGAATTCAGCGGCCGGATCCATTCTCTGGGATCACGGAAAGGGCAGGACCCTGGGGCTGTTTGTCTCAGCGATAAACAAATCCCAAATCCAACCACAGATGGAAGTGGCGGCTCAGGCTCGGGGCTGGGAATGCTGGGGCAGCACTGGGAACGCTGTGGGAGCACTGGGAATGCTCTGGGAACACTGGGAGCACTGGGAACAGTGTGGGAGCACTGGGAGCACTGGGAATCCTGTGGGAGCACTGGGAGCACTGGGAATGCTGTGGGAGCAGTGGGAATGCTGTGGGAGCACTGGGAATGCACTGGGAGCACTGGGAATGCTGTGGGAGAACTGGGAGCATTGGGAATGCCATGGGAACACTGGGAATGCTGTGGGAGCACTGGGAGTACTGGGAATACCCTGGGAGCACTGGGAATGCTCTGGGAATGTTGTGGGAGCACTGGGAGTGCAGAGGGAGCACTGGGAACACTGTGACAGCACTGGGAATGCTGTGGGAACTCTGGGAATGCTGTGGGAGCACTGGGAGCACTGGGAATGCTGTGGGAGTGCTGGGAATGCTGTGGGAGCACTAGGAATGCTCTGGGAGCACTGGGAATGCCATGGGAGCACTGGGAATGCCCTGGGAGCACTGGGAATGCTCTGGGAATGCTCTGGGAGCACTGGGAATGCTCTGGGAGCACTGGGAATGCCGTGGATCAGTGAGGATTTCCATTAAAGATGCATTTGTTTCCAAGGAAATGGAACAATTCCAGGTTTCTCCCCCAGGATGGGATGGAGGCTCCGACCCCACAGTTCCTTCCCAGAAAATCCCCTTTTCCCTGGAAATGCAGCTCGGAAACCTGGCTGGTGCCTCGGGAAACATCCCAAATGCTGCCAAGTCAGTGGGGATTTTATTCCCAAGGCTTTGGGGTCCCTGCACGGATTTTTGGGATCCCCGATCCCGCATCTTCCCTGGCCGGGCGCTGGGACTGACTCAGCGCTCCAGAGGGCGGCGGCGGCTCCGGGAATTCTCCCGCAGGGAATGGGGCCGGCCCGGCCCCGCGCCTGTTCCCTACCTGCAATCTCATTTTCCCCGGCCCCGCCCAGCCCTAATCCCATTTGGGATGGGGCTGGCGGCGCTGGATTTGATTTCGGCCATTCCAGAGGCGTCTCCGCGGCTCCGGAGGAGGATTTTGCCGCGGTTCCCATGGAAGTCAGGATCCTCGGCGCGGCCGGGAGCGCTGCAGGGATGCCTGGAGGAGCCGCGGGATAACGTCAGCAGCACAGACCCTCATCGCCAGAGCCGTCTGGGCCTGCAGAGCCGTTCCAGACAGCCCCGGGAATTCTTTTGGGATCAGCGCTGGAATTACTCGCGCGCTGCTCTGCCGGCAGCGTTTCCGCGATCGGAGCGCTCGGGGAAGGCTGCGGCTTTGGAAAACATCCCGAAATGTTTCTGGAAAACATCCCAAAATGAGCCGGAAGGTTTCCAGGGTGGGGGTTTGGGATCTGGTGCAGGATGGGGGATCCTGCGGGAATTGCGGATGCCGGAGGGCAAAGCTGCCTCCTCCTTTTCCCTGGCAATTCCCGGGAATGCTGCCACAGCAGGGATCTTGCGGGATCCCGGGGCGGCCTCTCCCTTCCCTTAACAACCCCGAATGATGGGATGGGAGCGGATCCGGGATCCCTTTGGGAAGCGGGGATCGATGGCTGGAGCAGCCGCTGGATCCAACCCCATGGAATTATTGGCAGAAAACAGGGAATTTTCCGGGGAAAAAACGCCTCTGGTGCCCTCTGCGTGCCGGAGTTGTGCTCTCCGGGCTGCATTTTCCGAGAGAATTCCCCCCGAGGTGTTGGAATTCGCCTGTTTTCCCTGGGAACTGCAAAAAGAATGGGATTTTCCCCTCCCGGCGCCACAGCTGCCGCGGAGCCCTCCCGGAATAACCGGGAATCCCGGAATGACCGCTCCAAGGCCACGGAGCTCCCGGCACCTGTCCTTGGAGTTATTTGGGGCAGGAAAATCCCACCCCGGGCTCCGCCTGGCTCTGCTCAGGGAATTCCTGAGGATTGGAGATGCTGCCGAGCTGTGAGTTCCTCCCAGTCCCCAAATTCTCTGGGATTCAGCCATCCCAGAGCTGCCAGGATCTGCCTTCCCAACTTTCCCGACTGCCCCAGCCCCCGGAGCGCGGGATGCTCCCGAATCCCTCGTGGATTCATTGGTGGCGTTTTCCCCTTGGGAAAAGTCACCGGAATGATCCAGCAGAATTCCACAGCCCCAATCCCACGGCCACAATTCCACAGCCCCAATCCCACAACAGAACTCCTCAGCCCCAATTCCACAGCAGCAATTCCCACAGCCACAATTCCTTCTCTCAGTGCGGCTGGAGATCACAAATACCTTTTTTTTTCCCTTTTCCCCTTTTCATTTCCCCCTTTTTTATTCCCTCCCTCCCCTTTTTCCTCAGCCCCTGACAATGGACTCCCCTCGGGCTTCGAAGAGCGAATCATTCCCAGACCCTTTGGAAATTCCTGGGGCTGTCACCTTCCTGGGAAGGGAGGATTGCTCCTGGCCTGGCTGAGCCCTTTTTGCACTCCAGCTTTGAGTTTTGAGGGAATTTCGGGATATTTGGATTCGATAAATCCCAAACCAGTTTTCTTTCTGTTATCCCTTGCCCAGGATATTCCTGGTAAATCAGGATTTTCCTCACTCAGGAATAACTCTGCCCCAGGAAGCTCTGAGGGACACAAAAGGGTTGTGTGTGAGCAGCCCCCAGGACAGAGCAAATCCCGTTCCCAAAATAGCCAAACACGGAATGTCGGCAGCTGGACACGAAATTCCTGGGAGCAGGAGCATCCAGGGAGGGCAGGGAGCACCGGGACCATGTTTGGGTCATGGAGAGCACAGAACTCACCTGGAAAATGGAAAATGTGCCCCAGGAGGAGCTGGGCGGGGACAGTGCTGCCATGGAGAGCTCCCTGGGCAATTCCCATCCCCAGGAATGCTCAGCCATTTCCTTCCATCCTTCTTTCCATCCATCCCTCCATCCATCCATCCATCCATCCATCCATCCATCCATCCCTCCATCCATCCATCCCTCCATCCATCCCTCCATCCATCCATCTGTCCATCCATCCATCCATCCATCCATCATCCATCCATCCCTCCATCCATCCATCTGTCCATCCATCCATCCATCCATCCATCATCCATCCATCCATCCCTGTCCATCCATCCATCCCTGTCCATCCATCCCTCCATCCGTCCATCCATCCATCCCTGTCCATCCATCCATCCATCCATCCATCCATCCCTCCATCCATCCATCTGTCCATCCATCCGTCCATCCATCCATCATCCATCCATCCATCCCTCCATCCATCCATCTGTCCATCCATCCGTCCATCCATCCATCATCCATCCATCCATCCCTCCATCCATCCCTTTTCCTTTAATTTTCCCATATTTTCCCCAGGATTTGCCCATTCCCACTCCCACTCACGTTTTGCCGGACACGGCTCCGCCAGGCTCTGGCCACTCCACGAGGCACACGATGCGCCCAGGCAGCTCGGCCGTGATGGAGAAGAATCCCTGGGGAAAGGCCAGCAGGAACGCCAGGATCCAGATGATCCCGATCAGCGCCTTGGTGGCGGTGGCCGAGAGGCGCGGCCGGAGCGGGTGGATGATGGCCACGTACCTGCGGGCGGGAAAAGCAGCAATCAGCGTTTTGCCGGGAGTCCCAGCATTTTTCCCTCAGGATTTAGGTCCTGTTTGAGGAAATTGTGGAGTCTGAGCTGGAAAACAGCTCCAGGAACAGGAGCGGGAACCGGCTGCTCTGGAAAGGATTATCCAATCTCAACAGATCATCAAATTCCAATAAATAATCCAATCCCACAGATCATCCAAACACCAAAAGTCATCCATTCCCACAGGTCATCCATTCCCAATGGACCATCCAAACACAATGGATTGTCCAATTCCCACAGATCATAGAACCCTCAAAAAATCATCCAAACCCAATGGATCCTCCATTCCCAACAAATTATCCAATTCCCACAGATCATCCAATCCCCAAAAAATCATCCATTCCAACAAGTTATCCAATTCCCACGAATCATCCATTCCCAATAGATCATCCATTCCCAACAGATCATCCAAACCCAATGGATCACCCAATTCCCACAGATCATCCCATCCCACCAGATTCCAAGCTGGATTTCATGGCCTCTGTCCCTCAGGACACCAGGACGTGCAGTTTTCCTCCACCCAGGAGCAAACCAGCATTCCCAGCTCCTCCCAAGACATTCCCGCTGCCCTTTCCGGCCTTTTCCCAGCCCCTTTCCCACCTCATCCCACATCCCGACCCCTCTGCGGCTCCTGGCTCTGGCAGAGCCCCCCTGGAGCTGCTGTTTGCAGGGTTTCCCTATTTCCCTGTGGATCCGGGGGTGTTTCCATGACGATCCAGCCAGGCCGGAGCTGCTCCGGGCGGATCGGGGATGGAACGGATTCTGTGTCGGAGGCAGAGCAGCCACCCGTGAATTCCAGCTGGGAATGTGGAGATGGCTGGGTGAGGAATGCGGCACCACTGTTCTGACCCCGATGGAGATGGGATTGAGGCAAAAATCCCAACGGATGGATCTCATCAGTCCCGGAGCTTCTGCATCCGCTCCGTTAAAGGAGATAAGGGATGGGAAAATCCCATCCCTTGGGTGGGTTTGGGTCGTGCTGCCCCCAAACCCCTCCTGATGGATGGAAAGAGGACATGGAATTGCTGGAGAGATGGGATGGGATGGGATGGGATGGGATGGGATGGGATGGGATGGGATGGGATGGGATGGGATGGGATCCATGGGATGGGATGTTTGGGATGGTTGGGATCCATGGGATCCATGGGATTGGCTCTAAGGTCCCTTCCCACCCAAACCACTCCTGGATTCCATTCCAGGTTCATGGGCCCCACAGTCTGCCCCAAACCCAACCAAATCCAAAGTTCCCTTCCCATCAGAGCCACCAAACCCTGATCCATCCCAGGTCAGGATTCGACACCCCCAGAATTCCAAACCCCTCTCCTTCCCAGAGGAAAAGAGGCAGAATCGTGATTTAATTCTGGATTTAACCCCAGGAATTCCAAACCCCTCTTCTTACCAGAGGAAATGGGAGGCGGAATTGTGATTTAATTCTGCCAGGCGGGATTTACATCTGGCGGACCTCGGGGTGCGTTAATTCCTGCTAATCCCATGGGAACAGGGATATGAACCTGCCCTGGGGAGCGTCTCCTTCCCAAGCCCTTCCCTGCCCCAGCTCCATTCCTGGATTCCCAAGCCCAGCTGGGAATTCCACGCTCCGAGCCTGGTCCCGGCTGGGTTTCCAGCACGTTCCCGGGGGTTTTGTGGCATTTCAGCAGCGCTGGAATTTTTTGGGAGTGCCAAAATCTGCTTTGCTTCTCCACCCCCAATCCCTGAGCCACCTGACGCTCCCAAAAATCCCAAATATCCCAAATCCCGGAATTCCGCAGCACCAGGAGCAGATCCAAGTCCTGCCCTGCAGAGCGCAGAAATCCTTTAAGTCAGGCTTAAAATAAAGCCCGGCCTGGCGCCCCATTAGGGTGTCAATCATTAATTAATCATTAATTAACTGCTCTAATTTGCCCTCTCCCGAGGGTTCTTCCCGCAGCAATCACCTCCTGGGGAAAGCGCGGAGAGGGAATGAGCTGGAAAATATTCCTAATATCCCTCTGGTTTGGCCAGCCTGGAATTTCATCTTCCTGAGCCGATTTTCCTGCTAAAAACCGTGGGATTGGGAGTGGGGGATATCCGCAGGTCTCAGCTGCGGGATTGGAAATTTCGGGAGCTGCGGGAGGAAGGGAAGTTCGCAGGTCCCGATGTTCCCTCTGGGGCTCCTTCCCGGCAAACTGATGGACCTCAGGGCAGCTCGGATAATGGGATAACCCAGCTGGGAATGGAAAAGGGAATATGAATTAAAAATGTATAAATAATAAATAAAGGAGATTCCAGTGGGATTCCGGCTGGCCTGGAAGGGCTGGGGGAGCTCGGAGAGGGAATTGTTTAATGAGCAGCTTTATCTGGGAATTGCCAGAGGTTGTTCCCACTCTAAGTCATTTTTCCGGCCGCTCTAAAGCACGAGAGGCTCTGCGGAAAAGAGGGAATTTTTTGTGCCCCACATCCCAAATGCTGCCCAGGCTCTGGGATTTGTCTCCTCGGGGAATTTTGGGTCCACTGACCCCGAGTTTTGGGATCAGGGAGGAGATTTTTCCCTGATTCTGCCCCCTGGGCTGCATTCCCGGATTTTTATCCTCCTGGGAATTCCTGCTCCAGCGGAGGTTTGCAGAAGGGTGGTGATGCTCAGGGTGAAATCCAGGTCCCAGGGAAAGAGGGAATGTCAGCTTTATCTGAGGCTGCTCCATGGAAAACCCAACTCAGGGAAGGCCATGGTTGGGATTTTATTCTGAGCGTGGCTGGAAATCACTTGGGCGCTGCTGGGTGCTCGCTTTTCCTGGACAATTGGGAAAAAATGGATTTTCTGCCCGTTTTCCAGGTGAAGCCATTCCCAGGGAGAGCTGGGAGCTGGGAAGGGCCATCGGATGTGCTCGGGCACTGAGAGACCCCAAAACAAAGAGCGGGGAAAGATCAGGCCCTAAACTCTTCGGGATGCTGGGAAGCACCATCCCGGCTTTTCCTGAGCGCTCCGTGCCAGCCGCGATCCCGAATTTCCTGCCATTGTCCGGAGTGTTCGGAACAACTTCCGGCTGTTTTTGTTTCATGCCCAGGCTGCAGCAGCTCCCGGGGAATGGAGGGGATGGAGGAACTTCCAGCGAAACCTTCTCGGCCTGCACGAATGCCGCAAAAACAATCCATGGGGAATTCCCGGAGGAGCCCTTGGGTCCCTGGGAGTGCCCAGGGCCAGGCTGGACGGGAGGGGTCCCAGGGCTGATCCGGGTGGGATTTGGGGTTAATATTCCATAATTCCCAGAATTTATGGATCGAAGCACTTCCGTGCTTGTCCCCAACATCTCCGTGACAGGTGCTCCGAGTCTTTCCAAGGCCATTCCGAGCCCCAGGCAGAGAATTCCTGGGAATTGCCCATGGGATGCAGGGAGGGAGAGGATTTTGGGATCAATCCGCTGCTCCGAGCCCTCGCTCTGGACCCCATGGCTCTGCCGGGCAGCACTTTGGGAATTCCAGGCACGTTCCACGCTGATTCCCTGATTTTCGGTGGCAATCGGGAATGTGGCTGTGGGATTCCAGCCCCAGCCCAGCCCTGCTGTTCCCGATCCCGGTCCCGGCTCTCCCCGTTCCCACGGATCCTCTCAGGCAATTCCTCCCTTTCCGGCTCCTGGAATAAATTCCAAGGTTTTCCTGCTTTTCCTGCCTTCCGGCTGCGATTGTCAGGCTCGGACACAGGAAAAGGAGATTTTCCAGGGAGAATTTCCAGGGGCAGAGGATGGGCTCTGCCACCCTCCCCTTCCCAATTCCCAGCTGGAATTTTGGGGCGAGGGATGCTCCGAGCACACGGAGCCTGGGTTTTTGGGAAAACCGAGCCTCTCTTCAGGGTTTGCTGGTGCAGGAAGATTTTCTGGAATGCCAATCCCCCCAAAAATCCAGCCCCAGCCTCCCTGAGCTGCCTTCGCTCCCTGTTTTCCTCTGGCTCCCCTGGATTTGCTTTCTCGGTTATTTCGGGGTGGATCGAAGGCTATAAATTAAATTATTAACCCAAAAAATAATCCCTGGGATTCATCCCAGCCCGAAAGGAGCTTTTCCAGCCGATCCCAAAGATCCTCCTGGAACAGCAGCAGCAGCGCCGCGGGAGAGGAGCGGAGCCCTGCTGGAAAAATCCCAGTTTTTATCGATTAGTCCCTCAATGCCCGGGAGAGCTGCGCTCGCTCTGATGGATTTTAGGGACAGGATTTGGTGACAGAACCGAGCCCGGGGCTGTTCTGAACGCACGGGAGCCTCATCCGTGCCTGGAAGGGAACATTCCGCAGGGAACGTCGGAGCCAACGCGGAGCTGGCGACGGCAGGAAAAGCGTCCACCCCCCGCGGGGACGCCCTGCCAAAATGTCCTTTATTCCCTGGGGACAGGGACCGGCGGAGGCAGGGCCCGGCCGGCCCCGGGAACGCGGCGCTGGAAAAATCCGAAATTGTCCGCGGAGCTGGTGGGAAAATCCAGCGGCCCGAAATTCCTGGGAGAGGGAGGGGAGAAGGGAAGGGAAGGGAAGGGATGGCCTGGGGGGTCCTGGGGCAGGAGGGTTTGGGGAGGTGAGCTTGGGATCGCGGCATCCGTGGGATCCATGGGATCACAGCATCCGTGGGATCCAGGGGATCCATGGGACCACGGCATCCATGGGATTCTGAGCTTGGGATCATGGCATCCATGGGATCCATGGGATCACGGCATTTATGGGATCACAGCATCCATGGGATCCATGGGATCACAGCATCCATGGGATCACAGCATACATGGATCCTGAGCTTGGGATCGTGGCATCCATGGGATCCATGGGATCCCTGGGATCACAGCATACATGGATCCTGAGCTTTGGGTCACGGCATCCATGGGATCCATGGGATCCTGAGCTCTGGATCATGATGCAGCATCCATGGGATCATGCCATCTGTGGGATCGGCTGTGCCGGTGGATCCCAACAATCCAGCAGGAACTGGGCAGGGAAAACCCAGCCCAGGATCAATCCCAAGCTCTGGTTTCTCCCGCTGGATGCGCTCCTGGATCCCGGTGGGCTTCCCTGGGGGCCCCCCTCACGCCAGGACGTGTTTCCCAGCCCAAGCTGCTCCCAGAGGCTCCCAGACATTCCTAGCCAGCCCCAAATCCATGGAATGGCTCCCGGCGTGGCTGGCACGGGCGGGGGTGTGAGGTGAGGCCATTTTGTGCTGGAATCCGGAATTTGCTGGGATCCGATGGGATGGGAAGGGATGGAATCCATGGGAAGAAGGGAAGGGAAGGGAAGGGAAGGGAAGGGAAGGGAAGGGAAGGGAAGGGAAGGGAAGGGAAGGGAAGGAAGGGAAGGGAAGGGAAGGGAAGGGAAGGGAAGGGAAGGGAAGGGAAGGGAAGGGAAGGGAAGGGAAGGGAAGGGAAGGGAAGGGAAGGGAAGGGAAGGGAAGGGAAGGGAAGGGAAGGGAAGGGAAGGGAAGGGAAGGGAAGGGAAGGGAAGGGAAGGCAGAGGAGGCTCCAAGGGCACCCCCAGGACCCTTCCCCACCCCCCTGGAGGGTGCTGGAGCTCCCTGAGCTCCCAAAGCTTCCAAAAGATTCCCAAATCCACCTGCAGCCAGGCGAGCTGGGATATTTTTAGCACCCAATCAGGATTTGGTTTAATTGTGGCAGAGCAGGGATGGAGCCGAGGGGATGAGAGACCCAAACCCAGGATCCGGGCAGGGGGAGACTAAGGATTGACCTGTCCAGGGGCTACCCCAGCACTGACCTGTCCAGGGGCTGCCCCCGGTCACTCACCGGTCCCTCACCTGTCCAGGGGGTGACCCCATCTCTCACCTGTCCAGGGGGTGACCCCATCTCTCACCTGTCCAGGGGGTGACCCCGGTCACTCACCAGTCCCTCACCTGTCCAGGGGGTGACCCCGGTCACTCACCAGTCCCTCACCTGTCCAGGGCTGTCCCCAATCACTCAGCGGTCACTCACCTGTCCAGCGCGATGGCGGTCATGGAGTAGATGCTGGCGCAGACGGCGGCGATGGGGAAGAAGTTGTGGAAGCGGCAGTAGGCCGTGCCGAAGTACCACTCGTTGTGCACAGCGTAGCTGAAGTTCACCACGGCGTTGAGCGCGGCCATGGCGGCCTCGGCGAAGGCCAGGTTCACCAGGAAGAAGTTGGTGACGGTGCGCATGCGCCGGTGCGCCAGGATGATCCACATCACCACCACGTTGCCCACCACGGCCACCACCACGATGAGCGCGTAGGCCACGGCCCACAGGGCCACCTGCCACGGCGGCTGCACGAATGGGTTGGCCCACGACTCGTTCAGGGAGGCGTTGAGGTGCTCCAGCTCCAGCTCCAGCAGCGGAGAGTCATCCATGGCCCCCGCGAGGGTTTGGGGTGTGGGGCTGCCTGGGTTCAAGTGCGGCAGGAGCAGTGCACGGCAAATTTGGGGCGCAGGGCCTGCCTGGTTTAGGGTGCAGTGGGGTCAGTTCACAGCAAATTTGGGGTGTGGGATGCTTCTGGGTTTGGGTGCAGTGGGGTCAGTGAGTGGCAAATTTGGGGTGCAGGGCCCTCCTGGTTGAGGGTGCAGCAGGAACAGGGCACGGCAAATTTCGGGTGCAGGGCCCTCCTGTGTTAGGGTGCAGTGCAGTCAGTGCATGGCAAATTTGGGGTGCGGGGCCCTCCTTGCTCAGCCGCTTTGGAGTTCAGGTCTCTCCTGGTTTAGGGTGCAGCAGGAGCAGGCCACAGCAAATTTGGGGTGTGGGGCACTCCTGGCTCAGCCGCTCTGGGGTGCGGGGCTGCTTCAGGGCAGGGGCACTTCCCAGTTCGGGGGCAGTGGATTTGGGGCCAAGGCTGGTTTGGGGATCTCCTGGTTCAGGGCGTCAATTTTGGGTGCAGGGCCTGTCTGGTTCAGGGCGCAGTGGGTTTGGGGTGCAGGTCCCTGCGGTGTCTGGGTGCAGCTGGCGCAGGGAGCCCGGCCATGGTAGGGCCGGGTCGGGGTTTGGACCCCTCCCGGTTCAGCTGGATTGGGGTTCGGACCCCTCCCGGTTCAGCTGGATTGGGGTTCAGATCCCTCCCGGTTCAGGCACAGCTGGATCGGGGTTCGGACCCCTCCCGGTTCAGCTGGATTGGGGTTCGGACCCCTCCCGGTTCAGCTGGATCGGGGTTCGGACCCCTCCCGGTTCAGGCACAGCTGGATTGGGGTGCAGATCCCTCTGGGCTTGGCTGCAGCTTGCCCAGGGTTCGGATCCCTCCCGGTTCAGCTGGACTGGGGCACAGATCCCTCCGAGTTCAAATGGATCGGGGCACAGATCCCTCCCGGTTCGTTCACAGCTGGATTGGGGCACAGATCCCACCCCAGCTCGGGCGCAGCTGGATTGGGGTTCGGGGTTCAGATCCCTCCGGGCTTGGCTGCAGCTTCCCCAGGGTTCGGATCCCTCTCAGTACCTGATGCAGCCGGTTCGGGATGCAGATCCCCGCTCGGTTTGGATTGCAGCCGGTTCGGGATGCAGATCCCCGCTCGGTTTGGATTGCAGCCGGTTCGGGATGCAGATCCCCGCTCGGTTTGGATTGCAGCCGGTTCGGGATGCAGATCCCCGCTCGGTTTGGATTGCAGCCGGTTCGGGACGCAGATCCCCGCTCGGTTTGGATTGCAGCCGGTTCGGGATGCAGATCCCTGCTCGGTTCGGGTTGCCGCCGGCTCGGAATGCAGATTCCTCTGTTCGGGCTGCAGCCGGTTCGGGATGCGGATCCCTGCTCGGTTCGGGAAGCCGCTGGTTCCCCCTGGTTCGGGATGCGGATGCCCCGGGGTTTGGGATGCCGATTCCTCTGTTCGGGTTGCAGCTGGTTCAGGGTACAGCCGGATCGGGAGGCAGATCCCCGCTCGGTTCGGGATGCGGATGCCCGCTCGGTTCGGGAAGCCGATCCCCGCTCGGTTCGGGTGGCAGCCGCTCCGGGAAGGCGCCGGTTCGCCCGGTTCGGGCGGGCTCGGGCGCAGCCGGTGCCGCGGACCCGACTGCGGCGGGCGAGGCACGAGCGGGGCTTTTATGGGCGGCGCGGGCGGGGCCGGAGCGCGGGGGGCAGAGCCGGCGCGGGGACAGCCCCCCGGCCCCTGTCCCCTCCCCCGGACCCCTGTCCCCTCTCTCCTGTCCCCTGTCCCCCGGCCCCTCGGTCCCCTACCCGGTCCCCCCTGTCCCCTCCCCTGCCCCCTGTCCCCTCCCTCGGTCCCTCGGTTTCCCCCCGTGTCTCCTCCCTTGTCCCCTCTCCCCAGTCCCCTGTCCCTCCTGCCCTCCTTGTCCCCTCTGTCCCCTCTCCTTCCCCGGTCCCCTGTCCCCCCCTCAGTCCCCCCAGTCCCCGCTGTCCCCTCCCCGGTCCCCCCTGTCCCCTCCCCTGTCCCCGCTGTCCCCTGTCGGTGCCCGGGGCTCCACTCCGGCTCTCCCCTCTCTCCCACCTCCCCTCCCCACTCCCCTCCCCCTCCTCCCCTCTCCCACCTCTTCCCCCCAAATCCGCACCTGTTTTTTGGCGATCGGGGCCCAACAGGCTCCAAAACCAAATCCAAAATCTTTAAAACCTCCCGATAACGGCAAGGCTCGGCTATTTTGTGAATCATTTTATATTTATTGATCACAAACCTTTCCGGCGCCGCAGCCGCGGGATCTCTCCCCGCGTGCTCCGCATCCCCAGGGAACAAAGCAAATCCCGGATTTCCCCATGGAAAAGCTCTTCCCTCCCCTTCCTTCCCCTCCCGACCGGACCCTGAATCCCAGGGCCCTTCCCTGACCGAGCAAACGCGGCCCCCAAAGGGCTGGAAAAACCTTTTTGAGCCCAGACCCTTTTCTCCCAGCGGCTGCAATCCAATCAGACCGCAAACAGGGATCTGCCCGGGTTTGAATCCAGGGATTGTAACGCCATCCCGGCCCTGCCGCTCCTGCCGGGAATGCCGCCGGGAATGCCGCCGGGAGCGCCGCGCTGCCCTCGGGATGCGCCGGAGCCGCCGGGAATCGCCACGGGGCGATCCCAAACCCTCCGGGGGCGATCCCAAACCCTCCGGGGGCGATCCTAAACCGCGTCCCGGGAACGCCTCGCGATCTGGGGGAAGAGGAGCCGCTCCCAGGTAAAGCCGGGAGGAATTCGGGTCGGGAAGGGAGGCGTGGGAATTCTCTCCGCAGCCCCGGGTCGGTTCCTGGAGCCGGACCGAGCCGTTTGTCCCGAGGGTGGATACGGGAGGCTCATTCCAGCCGGGATCGCCGCTTTTCCCAGCCGGGATCGCCGCTTTTCCCAGCCGGGATCGCCGCTTTTCCCAGCCGGGATCGCCGCTTTCCCAGCCGGGATCGCCGCTTTTCCCGCCGGGATCGCCGCTTTCCCAGCAATTCCCGGGGGATCCAGGGGGTCCGGGCCGGGGGCTCTGCCCGGAGCTCCGGGGCCGCTCGAGGGCAGCAGCGCCTAAAAATGCGGGAGGAGGGGCGGGTGAGCCGGGAATGGGAACTGGGAATGGGAACTGGGAATGGGAGCCGGGAATGGGAACCGGGAATGGGAACTGGGAATAGGAACCGGGAATGGGAGCCGGGAATGGGAACCGGGAATGGGAACTGGGAATGGGAGCCGGGAATGGGAACCGGGAATGGAACCGGGAATGGGAGCCGGGAATGGGAGCCGGGAATAGGAACCGGGAATGGGAGCCGGGAATGGGAACCGGGAATGGGAGCCGGGAATGGGAACCGGGAGTGGGAGCTGGGAATGGGAACCGGGAATGAGATTCCCGATCCCCCCGCGACTTTGGGGCATCGCAGAAAATGTGGGAGAAGCTGAACCCCGACCCAGGGACGCCCCGGCTGGGAGCCATTCCCAGAAATTCCTTCCCCTTCCCTGGGTCCCTGATCGCTCCAGGGAGCGGCGCTGGGAGCGAGCTCGGCTCTGCCGCCTGCCTCAGTTTCTCACTGGGAAAAGGAGGGAAAGGAGGAAAAAGAAAAGGAGGAAAAGGAGGGAAAAGGAGAAAAAGGAGGAAAAGTCAGGGCAGCTCCTGTGGAAAGGATGTGGCTCTTCTCCCCGGCGAGAGGAATTGGAATTCCGGCCGATGTCCCCATGGGAGCAGGTCCTGGAAGGGGCACGGTGGTGTTGGCACATCCAGGACCCAGCGCTGGGAATTTGGGGGGATTTCAAATTTTCTTTCCCTTGGAAGAGATTGAGTTTGAAGGAAATCAATCAATCAATCAATAATCAATAGGAGGGCAAGAACCCGGGTGAGGGTGAGCAGATGGATTTTATGGATCAGCACCAGCTTGGACAGCTCAGGATTCCCTGTGAGGATCCCAGGGCTGCTCCAGGCTGGGATTTCCTGACATTCCCGAAATTCCTGCTCCATCCTCTCTCCAGGGATGTTCCCATCCCTTCCTGTGCCTTCCAGAGCTTTGGAGCCTTTTCCAGGCGCGTTTCCTATGGGGACAGGATCCTGTCCCGCTGTGGTTTGGGGGACAGCAAACATTCCCAAATCCGCTGGTCCCGCAGGAAAACCTGGCCTCGTCCTGCAGGAAACTGCTGGAAATGGGAATTTTCCATCCTCGGAGGTTCCGGTTCCTCCATCCGCCCTGGCTAGGGGGTTGGATCCCAAAAATCAGCAATGAGCAAGGCCGGGAATGGGGTCAGGCTTTGCCACCGCCCCGGATCGAACCCAGCCCCCACCAGCCCTTCCTGGAGAGGTTTCCCTGGAATTCTGGCCGGGAAAAAAACCCTGCAGGTGCCTCAGGCTGAGCTTTGAATCTGCATTTGGCTCCTAGGTGGGGTTTGGGGGGTTGTAATTCCATCCTCCTCCTCCTCCCAAGGCACTTTTGGGATTTGGAGCCTCCCAAGCCTGGATTTAGGATTTGGATGCTCCCCAAGCCTGGATTTGGATTTGGAGGCTCCAGGCTGGGCAGGTGCAGGCTGGGCAGCTGGAAATTGTGGAGTTTTTCCTAAATCCAAGTTGGTTTTAGGTTTTTTTATCAGTCAGAGGGCGAAAGCTCCTGGTTTGGGGTTGGGATTTCTCTCCCTGGGGAGGGAACCTGCACTGAGGATCCAATGGGATTCCTGGAGGAGGGAAAATATCCCAGGGATTTTAAGGACTTCAGGGATTTAATCCTTAAATGGCTCAGGATGGGGTTTTAAACCCCGA
Source organism: Acanthornis magna (assembly GCA_036785705.1). NCBI lineage: Eukaryota > Metazoa > Chordata > Aves > Passeriformes > Acanthizidae > Acanthornis > Acanthornis magna. The sequence goes on from JAWUZG010000353.1 coordinate 1,436,536, forward strand.
ATTAACCCGCTGCTGCTGCTGCCGTGACTCCAGAGTGCTGAGATCCCTGATTTCCCCGGGAGAACAGGAAATCACTGGGATTATCCAGAAAAAACCAAAACCTCCAAAATCTAGGGGTTTCTTTGCTGCTGAGCCTTTTGGGATGCCGGAATGGGAAAGGGGCGGGAAAGGGGCAGGAAACATCCCAAAATCCCCAAATCCCCAAATCCCAAAAGCCCAAAATCCCAATATCTCAAAATCCCGGCACTGCAGGGAATGATTTGCGGATTTAATCCAGCATTAATAAGTTGGATTTTGCTGTTTATTTAAAGCTGGTCCTCCTCAGGATCCCTGGCTCAACACAAATCTTTCTGTGTGAAATTCCTTCTCAATTCTGTGTCCTCCTTCCCTAAAAACCCCTCAGGGGTTCGTGGTGGGGTCAGTTCCTCTCCCTGCCCTCATTATTCCCCAGCTTTGCTCCAATTTAGGCCGAAATTCTCATTTTAGGCTGAAATTCTCAATTTAGGCTGAAATTCTCATTTTAGGCCTAATTCTCGTTTTAGGCTGAAATTCTCATTTTAGGCTGAAGTTCTTCAATTTTAAGCAGAAATTCTCATTTTAGGCCAAAATTCTCATTTTAGGCTGAGATTCTCAATTTTGGCTGAAATCTCAATTTAGGCCGAAATTCACAATTTAGGCCGAAATTCTCAATTTACGCCGAGATTCTCAATTTTGGCCGAAATTCTCAGTTTAGGCCGAGATTCTCATTTTAGGCCAATATCTCAATTTAGACCTAGATTCTCAATTTAGGCTGAAATTCTCAATTTACACCGAGATTCTCAATTTTGGCCAAAATTCTCAGTTTAGGCCGAGATTCTCATTTTAGGCCAAAATTCTCAATTTAGACCTAGATTCTCAATTTAGGCTGAAATTCTCAATTTAGGCCGAAATTCTCAATTTAGGCTGAAATTTCAATTTAGGCCAAAATTCTCATTTTAGGCCAAGATTCTCGATTTAGGCCGAGATTCTCAATTCAGGGTGAAATTCTAAATTTAGGCCAAGGTTCTCAATTTGGGCCCAACTTCTCAATTTGGGCCAAAATTCTCATTTTGGCCTGGAATTCTCAATTTAGGCCGAAATTCTCAATTTAGGCCAAAATTCTCAATTTAGGCCAAAATTCTCATTTAGGCCGAGATTCTCAATTCAGGCTGAATTTCTCGCTCTTTGAGGCTGGGCCTGCCCAGGCTGGGCTGGGTTTGGCTCTGGGGGAGGGGAACAGTTCCTGGAGCCCTTTGGGGGAAATTCCAAAGCTTTTCCCAACCCACCAGGGCAGGAATTCCTGCTGGGACTGCAGAGGTGATGGGCAGCGGTTGGGGGTGCAGGGTTGGGATTTGGGGTGGAGGGCTTGGGATTTGGGGTGTAGAATTGGATTTGAGGTGTGCAGGGGCTGGAATTTGGGGTGCAGAGTTGGAATTTGGAGGTGTGGTGTTGGATTTGGGATGTAGGGCTAGGATTTGGGGTTCAGGGGTGGGATTTGGGGTGCATGGGCTGGGATTTGGGGTTCAGGGCTGGGATTTGGGGTTCCCCAGTGTTGGATTTGGGGTGCAGGGGTGGATTTGGGGTGTGGGGCTGGGATTTGGGGTGCCGGGGTTATAATTTGGAGTGAGGGGTTGGATTTGGGATGTAGGGCTGGGCTTTGGGGGCAGGGCTGGGATTTGGGGGAGCAGGGTTGGAATTTGGGATACAGGGGCTCAGATTTGGGGTTCCCCAGGGCTGGAATTTGCAGTGCAGGGCTGGGATTTGAGGGGTGCAGAGGCTGGAATTTGGGGTGGGGGTTGGATTTGGGGTTCAGGGCTGGGGTTTGGTGTTCCCCAGGGTTGGATTTGGGGCAGCAGTTTGGGATTTGGGGTTCAGGGTTGGATTTGGAGTTCAGGGTTGGATTTGGGGTCCGGGGTTGGGACATTCTCCATCCTGGGGCAGAATGGGGTTCCCAACTGCTCCCGAAGCTCCAGCTGGGCCCCGGGAGCGACAGAATTCCCAGAAATTTTGAGAATCCTGCAGCTTTGGCTCCTCCAAATCCTCCCCTCTCCAAAAACCCCCTCTGCTGCCTCTCCCTCGCTGCCGGCAATTAACGAGCTGCTCCTAATTAAGGCGTTTTTAATTCCCAGCGTTCCCTCGCGGGGGTGGATCCAGACTGGGATTCGGGAGATTTCCATAAAAACAGAACCCTCTGAACTGCTTTTATCCCGGGAATTCGCTTCATCCCAGGAATTTGGGGATTGATCCCACAGGAACAGTGGGGTTTGGGGGTTGATCCTACAGGAACAGTGGGGTTTGGGGATTGATCCCATGGGAACAGTGGGATTTTGGGATTGATCCCATGGGAACAGTGGGGTTTGGGGATTGATCCCATGGGCACAGTGGGGTTTGGGGATTGATCCCACAGGAACAGTGGGGTTTGGGGATTGATCCCACGGGAACAGTGGGGTTTGGGGATTGATCCCATGGGCACAGTGGGGTTTGGGGATTGATCCCACAGGAACAGTGGGGTTTGGGGATTGATCCCATGGGAACAGTGGGGTTTGGGGATTGATCCCATGGGCACAGTGGGGTTTGGGGATTGATCCCACGGGAACAGTGGGGTTTGGGGATTGATCCCATGGGAACAGTGGGGTTTGGGGATTGATCCTACAGGAACAGTGGGATTTTGGGATTGATCCCATGGACACAGTGGGGTTTGGGGGTGTAAACCAGGACGTGGTGCCATCCCAGACTCTCCGACCCCAAAACCACAGAATATTCCGGTTGGAAGTGCCCTGAGGACAATCCCATTCCAGGCCCTGCCATGGAATTCTGGAACCTTCCATCCCTGGGGCAGCAGAGCTTCAGGAGCTGCCGGAAGCACAAAATCCTGAAATCCCAAAACCCCAAAATCCCAGAACCACAAAATCCCAAAATCCGCCCTCTCCCAGCTCCCACGTTTCCCTCCCCATTCCAGGCGATGCCGGGCGCTCCCAAGGGCTTTTATTAATTACCTTATTAATTTATTATTAATTTATTAATTGATCTGTTAATTCTGGCCTGGCAAAACCTCTCCTGATTCGGAGCTGGGATTATCTGGGATGGGAATGGCACAGACGGGATGGATCCGTCTGGAATTTGGGGTTGATGGGATGACCCCAAGAAATCTTCCTGGGATTTCTGCTCCTCTTCACTCCTTTGGGTTTTTTGGGAATTGAGGGTCTGATCCCTCCAGGACAGTGTTTTCCCAGGGAATTAAGAGAGGAAGTAAATGTCAATTTAATGTTTTTTCAGGGAATTAAATCCAAATAAATCTTCTTGGGATTTCTGCTCCTCTTCACTCCTTTGGGTTTCTTTGAGAATTGAGTTTTGGGATCCTTCCAGGACAATGTTTTCCCAAGGAATTAAGTGAGGAATTAAATGTCAATTTAATGTTTTTCCAGGGAATTAAATCCCAATGAATCTCCCTGGGATTCCCTCTCCTCTTTGCTCCTTTGGGGTTTTTGGGAATTGAGTTGTGGGATCCCTCCAGGACAGTGTTTTCCCAAGGAATTAAGAAAGTGTTTTCCCAACTAATTAAGAGAGGAAAATGTTTCTCCAGGGAATTAATCCAAATAAATCTTCTTGGGACTCCCTCTCCTCTTTGCTCCTTTGGGTTTTTTGAGAATTGAGTTTTGGGATCCCTCCAGGACAGTGTTTTCCTGAGGAATTGACTGGGGATTGTGTTTTCCCAAGGAATTAAGAGAGGAATTAAATGTCAATTTAATGTTTTTCCAGGGAATTAAATCCCAATAAATCTTCCTGGGATTGCCTCTCCTCTTCACTCCTTTGGGTTTTTTGGGAATTGAGTTCTGGGATCCCTCCAGGACGGAGTTTTCCCAAGGAATGAACCCAGGACGGTGTTTTCCCAAGGAATTAAGAGGAAAGTGTTTTTCCAGGGAATTAATCCAATTAAATCTTCCTGGGATCGCCTCTCCTCTTTGCTCCTCTTGGGTTTTTTGGGAATTGAGTTGTTGGATCCCTCCAGGATGGTGTTTTTCCAGGGAATTGAGGAATTAAATGTTAATTTAATGTTTTTCCAGGGAATTAAATCCAAATAAATATTGGATTTTTGCTCCTCTTCACTCCTTTGGGGTTTTTTGGGCATCGATCCCTCCAGGACAGTGTTTTCCCAAGGAATTGACCCAGGATTGTGTTTTCCCAAGGAATTAAGAGAGGAACTAAATGTCAATTTAATGTTTTTCCAGGGAATTAAATCCCAAAAAATCTCCCTGGGATTGCCTCTCCTCTTTGCTCCTCTTGGGATTTTTGGGAATTAATCCCTCCAGGAAGGTGTTTTCCCAAGGAATTAACCCAGGATGGAATTCCTTTCCCCAGGAATTCAGAGAGGATCATGTTTTCCCAAGGAACCCAAGGCACCCAAACATTTCCTCCCAAGCTGTGGCTTCCATGAATTTCCTCCAATTCCCAGGACTTCGGAAGGATTCCATTTATCTCCTCCCAAGCCATGACTTCCATGAATTTTTCCCAAATCCCAGGATTTTGGAAGGATCCGCTTCATCCCCTCCCAAACCATGGGAATTTTCCATTAATTTTCTCCAATTCCCAGGATTTGGGAAGGATCCCAAATATCTCCTCCCAAACCCTGACTTCCATGAAAATTGTAATTTTTTCCAATTCCCAGGATTTTGGGAAGGATCCCATTTATCACCTCCCAAACCTCCATGAATTTCCTCCAATTCCCATTTTTTATTTGAGCCGTTCATCTTGACACGGAGCAGCTGAGTTGGGAAATCTCTGCCGGAATTTTCTGTGGGAAGGTGCAGCTCCCTCCTCAACGCTGGAATTCTGATCCTGCAGCTGAGATTTTTCCAGGAAAAGCCGAGGAAATTCCCACAGGAACATTTTCAGGGATGAAATCGCCACCGCGGCTCCCATTCTGAGCAAATCCCGACAACCTCCAGGAATTCCAAGGAGTTCTTGACTTTGAAGAAGAAAATTTGCTCAGTCCAAGGGGAGAAATGACGAATGAGGAAAGGATTTGTGGGATAATTTGTGGAATAATTGTGGGAGGGGGGAGGTTGTTTTTCTCTCCAGCTGCTGCAGAATTCCCACATTCCCCCAGGTCTATTCCGTGTGTTTTTCCAGGATTAAACACCCCCGGAAGAGGCCAAGCTCAGCCCAGGAGGGGGAATTGGAAATAACAATTCCCAGGGAATCCCACAGAGAGTGCAGGGGCGAGGGACAGAGTGCAGGTTTTTAGGGTTTAACTATTTTAAAATTATTTTAGTTATTTTTCATTATTTTTAATTATCTTTCAGTTATTTTTAAGTATTTTAAATTATCTTTAGTTTGTTGGGGTTTTTTTATTAGTTTTCCTTCTTTTCAGCCTCAGGAAGCCCCGTTAATGAGTTAATTGGCTGGGGGTTCGTTAGCTCGGGTTCGTAATGGAGGGAACTGCACTGACTCAGCGCTCTGGGAATTTTTCGGGAGTGTGGGTTTTACCCAAAGAGCAAGTTCACACAGAAAACAGCACCAAATCCCCATTTTCCAGGGGTTTGGGAATTAAATAATTCAGAAAAAAAACAGGGAAAGGCAAAGCTGCCAAGGCTGAGCCTTTTTCCTTTTTCCTTTCCTTTTCCTTTTCCTTTTCCTTTTCCTTTTCCTTTTCCTTTTCCTTTTCCTTTTCTTTTTCCTTTCCCTTTTCCTTTTTCCTTTCCTTTCCTTTCCTTTCCTTTCCTTTCTTTCCTTACCTTTCCTTTCCTTTCCTTTCCTTTCCTTTCCTTTCCTTTCCTTCCTTTCCTTTCCTTTCCTTTCCTTTCCTTTCCCTTTTCCTTTTCCCTTCCCTTTGTCCCCTTTTCCCCTTTTTCCCCCTTTTCCCTTTTTTCCCCTCTTTCTCTTTCCCCCTTTTTTCTTTCCCCCCTTTTTTCCCTTTCCCCCCTTTTTTCCCTTTCCCCCTTTTTTCCCTTTCCCCCCTTTTTTCCCTTTTCCCCTTTTTTCCCTTTTCCTTTTCCCTTTTCCCTTTTTTCCCCTCTTTCTCTTTCCCCCTTTTTTCCCTTTCCCCCCTTTTTTCCCTTTTCCCCCATTTTCCCTTTTCTCCTTTTTCCCCACTGGCCAATCCCTATCCCTCAGAGCCACCCCCACCACCCTCAGCACATCCCATCCCGAATTCCCGCGGATTTTTCTCTCCCATCGGATTCTCCCCGTGGGGTTTTCATCCCATCCCCAGCACGGCGCGAGCATCCGGAACAGAGAAAAATCAATGGAAAACGGGGAAAAAAAATGTAAATATCGTCAGGGAACGAGGCCCTGGGGAGCTGCCAGGAAGGAGAAGCTCAGGGCTCGTCCAGGCCTTGGGAATTCCCTGCGGTCCCACAATTCCCTAATCGGATTCTGCGGAAATCGCAGAGCGGAGCTCGGGAGCGGCAGTGCCTTCCCGAGGGACGGGAATGGGACTGGGGGATTTGTGGGGGATTCGTGGGGGATTCGTGGGGGACTTGTGGGGCATATGTGGGGGATTTTTGGGATTTGTGGGGGATTTGTGGGAGCAGCAGCGCCTTCCCGAGGGATGGGAATGGGATTTGGGGGATTTGGGGGATTTGTGGGGCATTTGTGGGACCAGCGGTGCCCGGGGATGTGCAAGGGGATGTGGATCCAGGGCTGGGATTGAGCCTCGGGAGCAGGAGATGGAGGATTAATTATTGATTAATGGTTGATTAATGAATGATGATGAATGATGAATGGTGAATGATTTATGGTTAATGATTAACAATTAATGATTAATGGTTAATAATTAGCGATTATTGGCTCCCAGCTTTCCTGGTTTTGCTGGTTCCGCAGGTGGAAGTGCCCAGCAAATCCTCGGGAATCCCATCCCAAACCTTCCCGGGATCTGAGCAGCGCAAATATCCGGAACAATGTCCCAGGGATGACGGAATTCCCACTTCCCGCAGCTCCGGGGGCACAGGGATGGATCCAACCCCCCGGGACGTGGGAAAGTGTCCCTGCCCATGGGATGGGGTGGGATGAGGCCATCCCGGGTGTCCCTCCCAGCACAACCCCTCTGGAATTCCACGGGAAGGACCAGGCTCTGCTCCAGGGTCCTGGAAGAACCTTCCTCGGGATGGGATGGGATGGGATGGGATCCATGGGATGGGATGGGATGGGATCTATGGGATCCATGGGATCCATGGGATGGGATGGGATGGGATGGGATGGGATGGGATGGGATGGGATCCATGGGATAGGATCCATAGGATGGATGGGATGGATGGGATGGATCCCATTCCCGCCCCATGCCCGCTGAGCTTCCCTGAAGTGCCAAACCTGTAACCAGAGCTTTTCCCAGCCTGACTCCAGGGAATTGCAGCTGAATCCATGGGAAGCCTCACAAATTAATTAATGCCTCATTAAGACAGCGAACCCAGGCAGGGGGTGAGCAAAGAGCAGCCATTCCCAGAACTTCCAGCTCCAAACTGGGAATGTGAGTGGCCATTCCCAGCCCTGGCACCCCAGCTGGAGGTGTGGAGCTGTCAGAGCAGGGCCAGAGGAGGCCACGGAGCTGCTCCAGGGCTGCAGCCCCTCTGGAGCCAGGCTGGAGAGCTGGGGGTGTTCCCCTGGGGAGGAGAAGGCTCCAGGGAGAGCTCAGAGCCCTTGCTGTGCCTGAAGGGCTCCAGGAGAGCTGAGGGGACTGGGGACAAGGGATGGAGGGACAGGACACAGGGAATGGCTTCCCATGGGAAAGGGGAGATTGCAATGGGATTGGGGAAGGAATGAGGGTGGGGAGGGCTGGGATGGAATTCCCAGAGAATCCCTGGATCCCTGGGAGTGTCCCAGGCCAGGCTGGACAGGCCCTGGAGCACCCTGGGATAGGGGAAGGTGTCCTTGAGGGTGGCACTGGATAGGCTCCAAGGTCCCTTCCCACCCAAAGAATTCCAGGATTTAAATCCATTCTGGGCCTGCTGAGGAGGCTTGGATGACCCAGCCCTGGGCCAAGGACTGGAGCTGGATTGGGATGAGGGTGAGGATGAGGATGGGGATGGGGATCAGGATCAGGGTCAGGATCAGGATCAGGATCAGGAGCAGAATGAAGATTGGGATCAGGATGAGGATTGGGATCAGGATCAGGATCAGGATCAGGATCAAGGTTGGGATCAGGATCAGGATCGGGGTCAGAATGAGGATGAGGATGAGGATGAGGATGAGGATGAGGATGAGGATGGGGATCAGGATCAGGATCAGGATCAAGATCAGGATCAGGATCAGGAACAGGATCAGACAGTGCTGCAGCAGCTGCTCTCATCCAGCAGCTCATTCCTCCATGGATCTCTGCCAGGCCCCAGATTTCGGGACTTTTTTACCCCAAAATCTCCCTTTCCCCTCCGGCAGCTCAAGATCCCCCTCTGTTCCTTGCTCCCCCTTCCTGATTCCCCATTCCCATTTTCCATTCCCTATTCCCCATTCCCCGTTCCCTGTTTCCCATTCCCATTCCCCATTCCCCCATTCCCATTTTCCATTCCCTATTCCCCATTCCCTATTCCCCATTCCCATTCCCCATTCCCCATTCCCCATTCCCCCATTCCCCGTTCCCTATTCCCCATTCCCCGTTCCCTGTTCCCTGTTCCCTGCACCCCAAACTCCTCCAATCTCGCCCGGGCTCCTCCCAGCACCTGCGCGGGGGCAAAGTTCCACCCGGGAATGCCAATCCCGGGAATGCCAATCCCGGGAATTCATCTCGGGCCGGGCCCCCATTGCCAGGGATTTCCCATGGGAATTCCCGGGAGCAGCTCCGTTCCCGCGGATCGGGGCAGGGCCAGGGGCACCCCGAGAGCTCAGCCCGGGCCCTCCGAGAGCTCGGAGCGCTCTCCCTGATCCCGAATTCCTGCTTTCCCTGAATTATCCACGGAAAATGAATCCCGGGGGGAATCTGTGGGGTGGGAAGGGAATCCCCGTCCTCCTCCCCATGGAAAACCCCCGGCAGCGGCAGCACCCCAATCCCGGCCCCAATCCCGGCCCCAGCTCCCCATCCCGAGGTTTGGGGTCCCTGCGGACCCCGAGGCGCTGAGTCAGCCCCGCCCGCGGGCGGTGATTCATTCCCGGGGTCGGGAATGTTAATGATTAAATCCCATCAATCAGGGCCTGTCCAGGTGCCGATCCCGCTCCGGGCTCATCCCCAGCCCCAGCAGCGCTTCCCGACGGGAAAAACACTCAGGAATAACAAACCCCACACCGTCCCCACCTCCCTTCCCCTCCCCGGGGGCATGGCTCGGGAGCCGTGCCGAATTCCCAGATTTAAATCTGGATTTTCGGGATCGATTCCAGCGGCATGGAGCCTTTTCCAAGCCGCTCCCCCGCGTCCAGCAGGCCCCGGCCATTAGAGGAAATAAATGGATGAAATAAATGGATCGCTGCTGCTTATTCATCCCCCCGGGGTGGATGGGGAGAGCTTCCGTGTGCGTCGGAGCTGCCGGAACAGCTCCAGCGGCTCTTTTCCAGGAGGGAAAGAGGGAATTCGATTTTATTTGCCTGGGGGAAAGGAAAAAAAAAGGGAAATTTAAAGAGTTCTCAGATCCTAGCAAATGGGGATTTTATCACCGGGTTGGAAGGGAGGTTAAACATCATCCTGCCGTGGCTTCGGGGTGATTAAAAAAATCCAATTAAGGTGTTTTGAAAGGGAATAAAATGGCTGTGGTCATTCCTGATTCCCAGGTGGGAATTCTCCCGGCCCAAGGGCTGAGGGACAGCAAAGTTCAGCCCCATGGGAAGCAAATTTCTCCTTTTTGGGGTGTGTGGATAATGTCAATTATCAATTGATATGAATTGATAATTGATATTAATTGATAATTGGGTTTGTTGCTGCTCCCATCCCTGCAGCCACAAATTTGGGATTTGGGGAATGAACTCCACCGATTAATTACCCACGTGTGGAATCTCGGGTGTTAATTACCAGGAGGATCCTGGGCCACGCTCAGGGTGCTCTGGCCTGAGGGATCCCAGCGGAGCTTTGGGATGTGCCGGGGCTCAGTGAAGGAGAGCCCCAAATCCCAGCGATTCCCAGGGCAGGAATCACATCCTGGATCAGGAGCCCTTCTCCTGCCCATCAGCAGCCAGGCTGCAAACCAGGGATGGGACCAGGGATGAACCCAGGGATGAACCCAGGGATGAGCCCAGGGATGAACCCAGGGATGAGCCCAGGGATGAACCCAGGGATGAACCCCAGGGATGAACCCAGGGATGAACCCCAGGGATGAACCCAGGGATGAACCCAGGGATGAGCGTAGGGATGAACCCAGGGATGAACCCCAGGGATGAACCCAGGGATGGACCCAGGGATGAACCCCAGGGAAGAACCCATGGGTGAACCCCAGGGATGATCCCCAGGGATGGACCCAGGGATGAACCCAGGGATGAACCCAGGGATGAGCCCAGGGATGAACCCATGGGTGAACCCCATGGATGGACCCAGGGTTGAACCCAGGGATGAACCCCATGGATGAACCCCAGGGATGAAACCCAGGGATGCTCCTCATGGCTGGGGGTCTCCTTGGCCAGGGACTTCCCATAGCTGGGGTCCTCTTGGTTGGGGTCTCCCCATGGATGGGATTTTCCCTGGGCTGGGGTCACCCCTTGACCGCAACCTTCCCTTGACCAGAGTCTCCCCATAACCGGGGTCTCCCCATGGCTTGAGTCTCCCTTTTTTTGGGGTCTCCCCTTGACTTGAGTCTCCCCATGGTTGGGGTCTCCCCATGGCCAGGGTCCCTCTTTAACCAGGGTCTCCCCTTGGCTGGAGTCTCCCCTTCGTTGGGGTCTCCCCTAGGCTGGATGCTCCCTTTGTCCTGTGTCCCCCTTCAGCCACGGCCCCCCTTGGTTGGGGTCACCCCTTGACCAGGACCTTCCCTTGACCACAGTCTCTGTTTTGCCGGGGTCTCCCCATGGTTGGGGTCACCCCTTTGCTGGGGTCACCTTTATTGGGGTCCCCTTTGTTGGGGTCACTCCTTGTCTGGGGTCCTCTTTGTTGGGGTCACCCTTTGTTGGGGTCACCCTTGGTTGTGGTCACCCCATGTTTGGGGTCTCCCCATGGTTGGGGTCTCCCCTTGATTGGGGTCCCCTTTGTGGGGGTCACCCTTGGTTGGGATCATCCCTTGGTTGGGGTCCCCACGGTTGGGTTCACCCTTTGTTTGGGGTCCTCTTTGTTGGGGTCAGCCTTTTTTGGGGTCACCCCTTGTTTGGGGTCACCCTTTGTTGGGGTCACCCTTTTTAGGGGTCACCCTTTTTTGGGGTCATCCCTTTCTGGGGTCACCCCATGGTTGGGGTCACCCTTGTTGGGGTCACTCCTTGGTTGGGGTCACCCCAAGGCCGGGGGTTCTCCTTGCTCCCTGCCTTGACTGAGGGAAAAAAACCAAAACACCAAACCAAAACAATCAAAACCAAAACCAAAACCAAAACCAAACCAAACCAAACCAAACCAAACCCAACCAAACCAAACCAACAACAAAAAAACCAAAACCCCAAAAAACACACACACAGAAAAACCCCAAAAAACCCCCAAACAAAAAATCCCCAAAACCCCCACAAACCCTAAAAAAACAAACAACCCCCCCCCAAAAAAAAAAAACACGCAAAAATCCCCAAAACCCCAAACAACAACAAACTACCAAAAAGAAAGAAACAAACAAAAAAACCCACCAAGAAACAAAACAAGCAAAAAACCCCAAAAAACCAAACAACCAAAAAAACCCACCAAAAAACCAACCAAACAAAAAAACCAGCAAAAAACCTAATCCAAAACGAAACAAAAACCACCACCACCAAAAAACACAACACAAAAAAAACCCCCAAAAAACCAAAAACCAACCCAACCCCCAACCCCAAACCCACAAAACCCACAAAAAAAAAAAAAAAAAACCGCAAAAAAAATCCCCAAAAAACCCCAAACCCCCACAAACCACAAAACCCAACAATCCTTTCAAGGCGCGATTTCCCCGCTCCGGACAGGAAATTCCGGCCCCGGGCCCCGCAAGGGTTAACTGCGGAGCCTCTTCGGCCGCGCTCGGTCCCCGCCGGGCGGAAATCGGAGCCGCTGGAGTTCGAGCCCCGCGGGAATTCCGGGATTCCGGGGACTCCGGGATTTTAGGATTTCGGGATTTCGGGACGGAGCCGCGGGGATGGCGCGGAGCTCCGAGTGCCGCAATTCTCACTTTTACTACTACGGCATCAAATTCGCGCTCTCCGCCTACGCCACGCTCTTCTCGGTACGTTCCCTTACCGCGTTTTCCCATGCTTTCCCAAGTTTTCCCATGTTTTTTCCACGTTTTCCCATGTTTTCCCATGTTTGACCATGTTTTCCCAAGTTTTCCATGGTTTTTCCACGTTTCCCCACGGTTTTCCGTATTTTCCCACGTTTTTCTGCATTTCCATATGTTTTCCCATGTGTTCCTATGTTTTTCTGTGTTTTCCCCGTGTTTTCCATTTTTCCCGTGTTTTCCCATGTTTTCCCCGTGCTTCCCCGCGTTTTCCCATGTTTTTCTGTGTTTCTCCATATTTTTACATATTTCCCCATGGTTTCCTCATGTTTTTCCATGTTTTCCCATGTTTTTTTGCATTTTCCCATGTTTTCCCGCGTTTCCCCATATTTTTCCATGTTTTCCCACATTTTCCCATGTTTCCCCATATTTTCCCACATTTTCCCAGCTCTTTCCCGGTGTTTCCCCACCCCCGTGGGGTGGATTTGGGTTTCCCAACCATTTCACTTTCCCATGTCCCAATTTCCCCTTCCCAAAGCCCCAAATCCTTGAGGAAAACCCCCGGTGCCACCTCCGAACTGAGAAATTTTGGAGCAGCTGGGAAATTTTGCCCAGTTCAGCTCCAAACTGGGCAATTTTGGGGTGAACCCGCGGGTTTTGGGGGTTTCAAAGATCATCCCTCCCTTGGTGCCGCTCCCGGCAATCCTTTGTGGCAGCGAGTTCCATTTGGAGGCATTTGGAGCACAAAAAAAAATCGGGAAATTCGGTGTTTTCACCCTCCAGGTGCCCCCTGCCCATCTCAGACACCGAGTGGGGTTTTGGCCATGTTTCGGACTGGAAAAATTCAAAATAAAGCTGATTTTGGAGCGGTTTTGAATCCCCGAACTCCGCTCGGGCCGAGATTTCCCCACACCTGGGAGGTGCAAACACGTGCGGGAGCAGGGGATGGGAAAAAACGGGAATTCCACCGATTCCGCAGCCCTTCTGGTGGAGTTTTGGGGTTAAATCTCGCGTGATTCTGATTTATTCGCAATTATTTCCTGCCGAGGTTAAATAACCCCAGGGTGGGGCTGGCAGCGCAGGTGTGATCACGGAAACGCCGCGGGCAGGGCGTGGGGCGGCTCGGGAATGATTGAATTCCCAGATTTATGGATTTATGATCCGTGGATGAGCGCCTTGGGAGGGCAGGGCCGACCCTTGTGCCCCAAGGACTCAGGCCGGCCCCAAAAATCACCAAAAAAGGGTTTTTTTGGGGAAAATCTCCTTTATTTCCTGGGTAGGAAGGCTCCTGAGGGGCCAGGCCTCGGTGAGATTCCCACAATCCCCAAAAATCCGGGTTTTCCCCCCATTTCTGGGGTTTTTGGGTGAGAATTGCGCAGGATTTTCACTGTCCGAAGGAATCGGGGGGAAATCTTGCAGGTTGGGGTTCCCAAGGAGCCGATCCCGCTGGGTTTGGGGTGTCCCAGATGTTTTTAGGATCTCAGAGGAGCCCCGGAGTTCCTGGGGACACACTTTGGGAAACGTGGAATATCCGTGGGACAATCCCCATTTTTGGGGGGAATTTGGGGCGCTCAGTGGAGCTTCCCAGCAAATCCACCAGCTTTTACGTGTTTCCCCATGGTTTCCTCATGTTTTTCCATGTTTTCCCATTTTTTTTGCATTTTCCCATATTTTTCCATGTTTTCCCACATTTTCCCATGTTTTCCCACATTTTTCCGCATTTTCCCGTGTTTTTCCGCATTTTCCCATGTTTCCCCCTGTTTTCCCGTGCTTCCCCATATTTTCCCACATTTTTCCACCTCTTTCCCGGTGTTTTCCCGGTGTTTCCCAGCTTGGATTTGTCCGAAAAACAGAGAAATAACCCCAAACCACCCTCCCACACACATCGGATGGCTCCAGGGAATCCATGGGAATGGCGCGGCCCGGGAGCCTTTCAGCCCTGACCTAATTCCAGCCTCGTCTGCACAGTCGCCGCCCAATTAATTCCGAAAGGCCTCGTTAACCCGGCGGAGGCGCCGGCGCTGTTTGTCCTGGGGAGAAAAAAGGGATTTTGTGGGAACATTTGACTCCCCGGAGTGAAAATCCCGCGGGGTGAGGTTGAGTCGGTCACCGTCGAGGATTGAGGAGGTTTCGGGGTTTTTTAGCATTTTCCCTGTGGAGAACTGGATTTAGAGCTGGTGGATCCTTCCCGGTGGCCTCATTTTGGGTGGAAAAATCGGGAAAGGAGCCTGGGATGAGCCGGAGAGAGGATTTGAACCAACCGTGGGTTGGCTTTGTCCAGGAGGTTTTAATCCGGCGGGGCGAAGATTTGGGATTTCTTTCCCCAAAAGAGCCAATTCCTTCCCTTCCTTAGAAAATCCAGAAAGAGAAAAAATGTGGAAACACAAAAAATAGAAAAGATTCCCATCCAACCGAAAGCGGAGGTTTTCAACGACCCCTCTAAAAATCGGGATTTTCACATCCCAGCGCGGCGGTTGAGGAATGGCTTTTTCCAGAGGGAATGCAGGAATGGCCTTTTTCCCCCCAAAATTCCATGAATACAGAGTCAAAGCCATGTCAGGAATGGCAGGAATGGCCATTTTTCCCAAAGGGAGCATCAGGAATGGCTTTTTTTTCTGGAGTAAATCGCAGGAATGGCCTTTTTTCCATAGGGAACAACAGGAATGGCCATTTTTTCCATAGGGAACAACAGGAATGGCCATTTTTTCCATAGGGAATGCAGGAACGGCCTTCCCGCCCCCCCCAAAATTCCATGAATGCAGAGTCAAGACCATGTCAGAAATTACTTTTTCCATTGGGAATGGCAGGAATGGCCTTTTTTGATAGGGAATGGCAAGAATCGCCTTTTTTTTCCAGAGGAAACAACAGGAATGGCCTTTTTTTTCCAGAACAAATGGCAGGAATGGCCTTTTTTCCAGAGGGAACATCAGGAATGGCCTTTTTTCCAGAGGGAATATCAGGAATGGCCTTTTTCCCCACAGGGAATGGCAGGAACAGCCGTGTCGGGGCCTCTCAGCTCCACGGGGAACAATCCCAGGTTCAGCCGCGGCCTCAGAGGCTCTGAAATCCTGGATTTGGTCCCAGAAATCCAATTTTTTCTCTCCAGCCCCTGCCCCCTCAATCCCGACCGTTCCTGGGGCTGGGATCAAATCCCGCGGCTTTTCCCCGGTGGATGGAGGGAATGGGGGCAGGGTGGGGTCCGGGGGGGGCTCCAGCCGCCCCCAAATGGGAAAAGCCTCCTCTCCCAGGGGGAAAGGCAGGATTTGTGTTTTTCCTTGGAGCGGCGGGAATCTCCAGCTCCCCGCCCCGGAATTCCCACTCTGAATTAAGGCGATCAATTAACGGAGGATTCCCCACGAACCTCGTTAAGGCCTCGAGATTCCAGGGCTCAGGAATGTCCCTGCTGCCAGAATTCCTGCGGGAAAACAGCCCCTGGAGCCCAGGGGTGGGAACCAGGCCCTGTGGGGAGGGAAAAACTTTTCCCTGGATTTTGGTGAAATAAGGGATTATTCCATTATTCGCCATGCCGGGGTTTTGCAGGCAAAGGCTCAGAACCTCTTGGATTGCCCCAAATCCAGCATTTTTCCCCCCAGCATTTTTTAATAGATATATTCCATATTTTATATATTTTTATTTGAATTGATTTTTTTGGGGGGGGGAGAGAATCCCGACACTGCCCCGTTTTTCCCACCGCACGCTGGCTCTCCATCCTGAATTTTCCAGGAACAGCTGCAAACTTCCCAAACCCAGGGAATGCTGGTCCTTTCCCTCTGGATTTTCCATCCGGATCCCTCTGCACTCCCTGCTCATCCATTCTTCCGGAACATTCCGGAGCCTTTCCCTGCGATCTGCTTTCCCAGGAGCCATTCCAGGAGATCCATTCCCTCCCTCGGGGCTTCCCAAGATGTTCCTTTGTGCTTGAGGCCGCTTGTAGGAGGGAAAATTAATTAATTTTTGTTAATTAGAGGAGGATTTTTGGCTTTTGGGGGGGGTGGGGAAGGGCTGGGGCCCAACCTGGGCCCTGCCCACTAGGGGTTAAATTTAAAAACCTGGAAATTCCGGCTGCGCCTGGATCCCGGGAAGTGTCTGAGGCCAGCCTGGAGCACCCTGGGATGGTGGGAAAAGGCTTCGAGGTCTTTTCCAGCCCAAACCATTCCAGGATTCTCTGGAAGATGAGGAATTCGGGTGGATCAGCTTCGTGTTCGCACAGGGAATAACTGCGGTGTGGCCAATCCATGAAAACTGTGCAGGGCTTTCCCGAAAGGAAAATCCTGGAGGCAGCCTTGGGAATTCCATGCCTTTTCCATTTTCCGAGGATGCTTTTCGGTCCTGGAGAAGCCATTTTTCTGCACTCCAGGTGTGCATCCCAAAAACCCTCCTTGTTTTCTCCTGCTGGGAAGTGAAGCCAATCCCATCCCATCCCATGGATCCCATCCCGTGGATCCCATCCCATGGATCCCATCCCATGGATCCCATCCCATCCCATCCCATGGATCCCATCCCATCCCATCCCATCCCATCCCATCCCATCCCATCCATCACCTAAAGTTGGCACCAGGATTAAAACCTGCCCTCGTTAATGCTCTCATTAACAGCCCTGTTTAATCAGGAATCACAAAAGGTGCTGGGAAATACTCCGGCTGGAATTTCACTTCCAGAGAGATTCCGGTGCCTTTGTGGCTGAGACAGAGCTGGCAGTGATTGACAGCTGTCAATCAGCGATGTCAACAGGCTTTAATTAATGACATCAATGGGTGTTAATTAGTGACAGCAACAGGCGTTAATTATCAGCAGGGACACACCAGGAATAGCATCCGGGAAGGGAGAGGAGGGAAAATTCCACATCCCCAAAAAGCAAAGATGGGACATGGAAATGAAGGATGGAATTTCTGGGAATTGGCAGGAATTTGGGTGATCCTGTGAGGAGCAGTGGAGCCTCTTGGGAAGGCAGAATGATGGGAAAAGGCTGGAAAAGGAGAGGTTTTCCCTTCCTTGGAGATGGAGGTTTGCGGCCAGGGCTTCCCAGAGCTCCCGCTGGGATTCGGGATGCAAAGAGCAGCGGGAAAACAGAGCTGGATTTTCCTTGGGTTCCTCCGTGCGGGAACGAGGGGTCAGTGGCTGCGGGACAACCGGAGCAGCTCCAAACCCCCGGGATGGAGCCTCTGGATCAAATCCCAACACTCCAAACCCCCGGGATGGAGCCTCTGGATAAAATCCCGACACTCCAAACCCTCTGGATCAAATCCCGGCACTCCAAACCCTCGGGATGGAGCCTCTGGCTTTGTTCTTGGAGGAGCTGGAGGATGCAAAATCCCGCCTGGAGCCCGGCTTTATCCCAGATTCCTCAGGGTCCCTTTTACCATTCCAGGGAAGGGGAAAGGAGCGAGGGAATGCTGTCAGAAACCATCCCTGGATTTTTTAATGGTTTTTAAAAAAAATTATTGGGGTTTTCTCCCCCCGGGATCCAAAGCCCTCTGGAAGGTGCTGGGAATGTCGGGATTCATTGGAGCTGGGAAGTGGAGAGGGGGAGGAGGCTCCAGGTGCTCCAGAAGGTTCAAAATGGGGCAAATTGTGGAATTTTGCTGTTCCTGCTGCCTCGGGGGCACTCGGGATCAATCAAAGCCAAGGCAGTGCCAAGCGGAGAATCCAGAAAGATCCAGGCTGAGAACCTGGAAAATCCCAGCTGGATTCATCCAGCCAGGTGGATTCATCCCACTGTAGGACACATTCCCTGCCTGGAAAAGATCCCGGATTCCCGTTATCCCGAATTCCCGTTATCCCGAATTCCCGTTACCCGATTTCCCGTTACCCAAATTCCCGTTATCCCGAATTCCTGTTATCCCAAATTCCCGTTATCCCAAATTCCCGTTATCCCAGCCCTGAGCGAAGGGGGCGCTCCCAGAGCCGTTTGGGATGGGATGGGAGCATCCCGGAGCCAGAGCCAGGTGGGTTTTCCTGGGACACCTCCCACCTCCACGGCTGGGGGATCCCAGGGCAGGAATTCCATGGATCTGGGGGATCCACCATGTCTGGGGGATCCCCGGGAGGGAATTCCATTAATTCAGAGTCACCCCCATGGTTTGGAGGATCCCAAGGAGGGAATTCCCTCAATCCAGAGTCACCGTCGTGTCTAAGGGGATCGCCAGGGCGGGAATTCCGTGAATCCGGAGTCAAAACCATGTCTGGGGGATCCCAGGGAGGAAATTCCATCAATCC
The DNA here is from genome assembly GCA_036785705.1 of Acanthornis magna. Taxonomy (NCBI): domain Eukaryota; kingdom Metazoa; phylum Chordata; class Aves; order Passeriformes; family Acanthizidae; genus Acanthornis; species Acanthornis magna. The sequence continues at coordinate 1,454,994 of JAWUZG010000353.1, forward strand.
GGGGGATCCACCATGTCTGGAGGGTCCCAGGGAGGAAATTCCATGAGTCCAGAGCTGCCACCATGGTTTGGGGATCCCAGGGAGGGAATTCCATGGATCCAGGGTCACCCCCATGGTTTGGGGCTCTGAGGGAGGGAATTCTGTTAATCCAGGGTCAAAATCATGTCTGGGGGATCCCAGGGAGGGAATTCCACGAGTCTGGAGTCACCTCCATGGTTTGGGGATCCCAGGGAGGGAATTCCATGAATGTGGAGAATCCACCATGTCTGGGGGATCCCTGGGAGGGAATTCCCTGAGTCAGTGAGGGAATTCCATCTCTTTTCCCCCGAATCCCAACATTCCCATAGCTGCTCCCAGAGAGGGAATTCTGTGAGGGAATTCCATCTATTCTCCTCCCAAATCCCAAAATTCCCGTCCCTGCTCCCAGGGAGGGAATTCCACAAGGGAATTCAATCTCTTTCCCCCTGAATCCCGAAATTCCCATCCCTGGGAGCGGGGACGGAATTCCATGAGCCCGAAATCTTTTTTCCTCCCAAATCCCAAAATTCCCTTCCCTGCTCCCAGGGGGATGGAATTCCACGAGCCCGGAGTCTCTTCTCCTCCTGAATCCCGAAATTCCCTTCCCTGCTCCCAGAGACAGAATTCCATGAACCCAGAGTCTCTTCTCCCCCTGAATCCTGTCCATGCTCCCAGGGACAGAATTCCATCAGCCAGGAGTTCTTTTTTCCTCTTGAATCCTGAAATTCCCGTCCCTGGGAGCAGGGAGGGAATTCTGTGGGTCCATGAGGGAATTCCATCTCTTTTCCCCCTGAATCCCGACATTCCCATCCCTGGGAGCAGGGACAGAATTCCACGCGGGAATTCCATCTCTTCTCCTCCCGAATCCCGACATTCCCATCCCTGCTCCCATGGGGGGGGACAGAATTCCACGAGCCCAGAGTCTCTTTTTGTCCCGAATCCCAAAATTCCCGTCCCTGGGAGCAGGGTCAGAATTCCACGAGCCCGGAGTCTTTTCTCTTCCCGAATCCCAAAATTCCCGTCCTTGCTCCCGGGGTGGGGAGGGAATTCCACAAGCCCGGAGTCTCTTTTCCTCCCGAATCCCGAAACTTCCGCCCCTGCTCCCAGGGGATGGAATTCCGTGATTCCGCGAGTGAATTCCACGTCTCTTCCCCCCGCTGGCGCAGGTGCTGGGGCTGCTGATCCTGGCCGTGGGGATCTACGCCGAGGCGGAGCGGCAGCGGCACCGCACGCTCGAGGGAATTTTCCTGGCGCCAGCCGTGCTGCTGCTGCTGCTCGGGGCCACCATGTTCCTCGTGTCCTTCCTGGGCATGCTCGGCAGCCTGCGCGACAACCGCACCCTGCTGCGCCTGGTGAGCCGCGACGGACCGCGGGAAGAGCGGGAATGGGGGATCGGAAATGGGATGGGCCCTGGTGGGAATAACGGGAATGGGGGATCGGAAACGGGATGGGCCCTGGTGGGAATAACGGGAATGGGGGATCGGAAACGGGATGGGCCCTGGTGGGAATAACGGGAATGTGGGGTCAGAAATGGCGGGAATGTGGGGTCGGAAACGGGATGGGCCCTGGTGGGAATAACGGGAATGTGGGATTGGAAACGGGATGGGCCCTGGTGGGAATAGCGGGAATGTGGGATCGGAAACAGGATGGGCCCTGGTGGGAATAACGGGAATGGGGGATCGGAAACGGGATGGGCCCTGGTGGGAATAACGGGAATGGGGGATCAGAAATGGGATGGGCCGGGGGAATAACGGGAATGTGGGACCAGAAACGGGATGGGCAGGGGGAATAACGGGAATGGGGGACCAGAGCCGCGACGGACAGGGGAATAGCGGGAATGGGGGATCGGAAATGGGATGGGCCCTGGTGGGAATAGCGGGAATGGGGGATCGGAAACGGGATGGGCCCTGGTGGGAATAACGGGAATGGGGGATCGGAAACGGGATGGGCCCTGGTGGGAATAACAGGAATGTGGGATCGGAAACGGGATGGGCCGAGGGAATAACAGGAATGTGGGATCAGAAACGGGATGGGCCCGAGGGAATAACGGGAATGTGGGATCAGAAATGGGATGGGCCGGGGGAATAACAGGAATGTGGGACTGGAAACGGGATGGGCCAGAGGGAATAACAGGAATGTGGGATCTGAGCCGGGATGGGCCGGAGGGAATAGCGGGAATGTGGGATCTGAGCCGGGATGGGCCAGGAGGGAATAACAGGAATGTGGGATCAGAAACGGGATGGGCCTGGAGGGAATAACGGAAATGTGGGATCTGAGCCGGGATGGGCCTGGAGGGAATAACGGGAATTTGGGGTCTGAGCCAGCATAGGCCGGGTGGGAATTCCAGGAATATAGGGTCAGAACTGGGATGGGCCCAGGAGGGAATTCCGGGAATATGGGGTCAGAACCAGGGGTCCTGGGGAGGGAATTCCGGGAATCCGGGATCAGAACTGGGATGGGCCCGGGAGGGAATCCCAAGAATTTGGGGTCACCACCATACCTGAGGGGTCTTCAGGAGGGAATTCCGGGAATCCAGGGGCAGAACTGGGATGGGCCCGGGAGGGAATTCCAGGGATCTGGAGTCAAAACCAGGAATCCCAGGGAGGGAATTCCTTGGATCCAGGGTCAGAACCAGGGACCCCAGGGAGGGAATTCCACGAATCCAGAGTCACCTCCATGGCTGAGGGATCCTGGGGAGGGAATTCCGGAGATTCGGGGTCACCTCCATATCTGAGGGCTCTTCAGGAGGAAATTCCACGGATCCATGGTCACTGCCATGGCTGGGGGATCACAGGGAGGGAATTCCGGGAATCCAGAGTCGTTCCCATGGCCGGGAGATCCCAGGGAGGGAATTCCAGGAATCCAGAGTCACTTCCATGTCTGAGTGGTCCAAGGGAGGAAATTCCGGGGATCCGGGGTCACGTCCGTGGCTGAGTGGTCTCCAGGAGAAAATTCCATGAATCCAGAGTCAAAACCAGGGACCCCAGGGAGGGAATTCCATGGATCCGGAGTCATGGTTTGGGGGATCCCAGGGAGGAAATTCCATGAATCCAGAGTCAAAACAGTGCTTTGGGGGATCCCAGGGAGGGAATTCTGGGAATCCGGAGTCGCCGCCATGGCTGGGGGGTCCAGAGGATGGAATTCCAGGAATCCGGGGTCAAAACTGTGTCTGAGGGGTCTCCAGGAGAAAATTCCATGAATCCAGAGCCACCACCACATCTGAGGGATCTCAGGGAGGAAATTCCATGAATCCAGGGTCAAAACCATGTCTGGGGAATCCTGGGGAGGGAATTCCATGGATCCGGAGTCTCCGCTGTGTCCGAGGATTTCGGGTGCGGTTGTGAAGATTGGAATTTAATCCAATCCAATCCAATCCAGGAATTCCTGCTGGAAAATCCAATTTTCCCTGTCCAAGTCAACCTTTCCTCCTCCGGAAGAAGAGCAGAGGCTGAGCAGGACCTGCCTTTGCCCTGAGGGAATTCCGTGGGATTTAGGGAATAAAACCCAATCGTTTCCTTGGACGGGTTGGGTTTGGAGCTGGAATTCCCGTGGGCTGCTCCAGGAATTGGGATTTGCCGTTGGCCCCGCAGGAATTTCCTTCTTTTTGGGCTGGAATTGGGTCAGGTCTCCCACTGGGGCCTTTGGGAGATTCCCAATCCCAAAAAGCCAGGAAAGCCCTGAATTCCCAGAGGGAATTTTGCTAAAACTGGTTTGAAAATTCCCGCAGAATTCCCGTGGGGTCGAGTTGGTTTTATCCTGAGAGGAAATGGGATGAGGAATCCCAACTTCCATTTTCCTTCCCGTTTGGGGAATTTTGGATTTTGGAATTTGAATTCTGGAATTTTTCCTGCCTTGGATTTGCCAGGGTTTGTCAGGATGGGACTTGGACTGGGATTAGTGTGGGATTTTGGGAATTGCGGGGGTCCCATGGATAGAAAATAGACCTGAAATGTAGAATAGATAGAAATCTAAAATAGGTTAAAAATAAATATATATAAAATGTAAAAATTTTAAATATGTAAAAAAAATCGAAATACGTAAAATATAAAATAGATAAATATAAAATATAAAGGATATAAAAATATATAGAAGATGTAAAAATAGGAAGTTCATAAAATATAAAAATGTAAATATAGATAGCATTATGAAATATATAGAATATTAAATATAAAATGTTAAAGTATATAAAATATAGATATATAGAAAATAGAAAAATATAAAAAGATATCAAATATAAGATATATGGAAGTATATAAAATATTTAACATATAGAAATGTAAAATATATTAAAAATATATATAAAATAGAAAAACTTAAAATATAAAAAATCTAAATATATAAAAATATAAAATAGAAAAAATAGATAAATATAAAGTATATAAAAGATATAAAAATAGAAAGTTCATAAAGTATAAAGAAACAAAAATATAAATATATGTAACATGAAATATATAAAGAATACTAAATATAAAATAATAAAGTATATAAAATATAGAAATATAGACAATGGAAAATATATAAAATATATAAAATTCATAAAACATAAAAATATAAAATAGATAAAGATTAGCAAATCTAAAATATTAAAGTATATAAAATATAGAAATATTGAAAATATAAAAATATCTTTTATATATAAATATGCATAAAATATAAAAATGTATTTCATATATAAAATATATAAAATAGATAAAATATTTAAAATATAAAATCCAGAATCTATTAAATCTGTCTCTAACGCCTATAAATGTTCACGCCTATAAATGACTATTTTTATTCCTATTCCACTTCCCAAGGCCACAGGAAGATGGGAAAATCCAACTTTGCCCCCGATTCCATTGGCAATTCCATTTTTTCCCTCCCGGGCTGTGAACTCCCGAGGACAGCCCCTCCCCCTCCCTGCCAGGGCCTGTTTTTTGAGAATCAGAGGGAAAAGTTGGGAATGATGAGGAGCGGAAGGAGGAGGGCACGGGCGGTGCTCGGAGCTCTCGTGGGGATTGGGAATTGTCCTTTCCCGGCAGGAGATGCCCTGGAGAGGCTCGGGAACAAAAGCAATCAGAGCAGAGGAGCTGAGGAGCTCTCGGAGCCGAGCGGGGCCGCGCAGCTGCGGCTGGGCCCCGAGCTTGTGGGGAAACGGGAAAAGTGGGCACGGAAAAGATCAGTCAGATCCCCGTGCCGTGCTCCCAAAACCCACAGATTTTATGGGAAAACGGGAAAAATTAGAATGGAAAAGATCAGTCAGATCCGTCTGCCGCGTTCCCAACATCACAGATTTTATGGGAAAACGGGAAAAATGGGCATGGAGAAGATCAGTCAGATCCATCTGCTGCGTTCCCAAAAACCACAGATTTTATGTGAAAACGGGAAAAATGAGCATGGAAAAGCTCCCTCGGATCCCTCTGCCCCATTCCCAACATCACAGATTTTATGGGAAAACAGGAAAAATTAGAATGGAAAAGCTCAGTCAGACCCCTGTGCCGCGTTCCCAACGTCCACAGATTTTATGGAAAAAATGGGAAAAATTGTCATGGAAAAGCTCTGTCAGATCCCTCTGCCGCGTTCCCAAAAACCACAGATTTTATGGGAAAACAGGAAAAATTAACATGGAAAAGCTCAGTCAGACCCCTGTGCTGCGTTCCAAACAGTCACAGATTTTATGGGAAAACAGGAAAAATGAGCACGGAAAATCTCCCTGAGATCCCTCTGCCGTGTTCCCAAAAACCACAGATTTTATGGGAAAACAGGAAAAATGAGCAGGGAAAAGAACAGTCAGATCCCTCTGCTGCATCCTCAAAACCCACAGATTTTATGGGAAAACAGGAAAAATTAGAATGGAAAAGCTCCCTGAGATCCCTCTGCCACATTCCCAACATCACAGATTTTATGGGAAAACAGGAAAAATGAGCGCAGAAAAGCTCCCTCGGATCCCTCTGCCACATTCCCAAAAAACACAGATTTTATGGGAAAACAGGAAAAATTGACATGGAGAACTGACATGGAGATCCCTCTGCCACATTCCCGATATCCCCAGACCCGCCCGATCCCGGATTTCTCCAGGAGGTGAAAATCCCAATAAACAGCGCCTTCCCCTCGATTTCCTTCCACGTTCAGAGTTGGGGGAAATCCTTGGGAAGAGCCAATTCTGTAATTCCAAACAATTCCGTGGATGCACTTGAGCCCCACGGGAGAATTCCTGGGTGAGCTCTGGTGGGGTTTGTGGGGCAGGGGAACCTCGAGGGTTCTGATCCCAATGATTCCCTAAATCGGGGCTCTGCTCGGGACCTGTGGGATTTTGGTGTTCGGCTCATCGAGAAGGATTCCGGGGAGAAGGATTCCAGGGAAAAGGATTCCGGAGAAAAGGATTCCAGGGAAAAGGATTCCAGGGGAAACTATTCCGGGGAAAAGGATTCCAGGGAAAAAGGATTCCGGGGAAAAGGATTCCAGGGGAAACTATTCCGGGGAAAAGGATTCCAGGGAAAAAGGATTCCAAGGGAAAGGATTCCGGGGAAAAGGATTCCAGGGGAAAAGGATTCCGGGGGAAAAGGATTCCAGGGGAGAAGGATTCCAGGGGAAAAGGATTCTGGGGAAAAGGTTTCTGGGGAAAAGGATTCAGGGAAAAGGATTCCAGGGGAAACTATTCTGGGGAAAAGGATTCCGGGGAAAAGGATTCTGGGGAAAAGGATTCCAGGGGAAAAGGATTCCAGGGGAAAGGATTCTCATCCCTCTGACCCAGGTCATTCTCCCCTCCAGGCCCTGGAATTTTGGCAACAAAGAGGGAAATTCCCAAGAGCTCTGGGCTGGGAAAAGGAGCTGGGATTGAAGGGTGGGATTCGGGCTGGGCTGGGGTTGGGAAGTTTGCAGCTTTCCCTGGGAAATGCAGGATGGAGAGCTGGGATGTGGTGGGAAAAATGGGATATTTAGGGGAAAGGTTGAGATTCTCTTCCAGGAAAAGAAAAAATCAATATAAATAGAACTCTATAAAATATGGAATATATCTATCAAAAAACCATTCCAAGCTGAAACGGGATTTGACCTTTCCCAGGTTTTTGGCTCTCGCTGGAATTGCTCTGCCTGCTCCAGGAGCCAAAGGAATTTCCCCGCTCGTTTTTGGCTCTTTGTAGGGGAACCGGGGGTTGATTTGAGGAGGTTGATTTGAGGTGGCTTTGTGCAGAGCGTCCCTGGAAAATCCCAATTCCTCCTCCGGGGACTGAGGTGGGGCTCAGGATCCTCCGGCCCAGGGTGGGCTCGGCTCCCGGAGCCCACAGGGACGAGTCCCGGGGCAGAAACGGCCCCGGAAAAGTCCCAGGGACGGAAGGGTCTGGAACTGTGTTTGAAAAGATCTGGGATCGTGTTTGAAAGGATCTGGATTCATGTTTTAAAGGATCTGGGATCATGTTTGAAAGGATCTGGGATTGTGTTCGAAAGGATCTGGGATTGTGTTCGAAAGGATCTGGGATTGTGTTTGAAAGGATCTGAGATTGTGTTTGAAAGGATCTGGAGTCACATTTAAAAGGACTCGGGTTTGTGTCTAAAAGGATCTGGAATCCTGGTGAAAAGGATCCGGATTTGTGTCCAAAAGCATCGAGGATTCAGGACTTATGTTTAGAAGGATCCAAATTTGTGTTTAGAAGGATCTGGGATTGTGTTTAGAAGGATCCAAATTTGTGCCTAAAAGGATCTGGGATCACATTTAAAAGGATTTGGGATTGTGTTTTAAAGGATCTGGGATTTGCGTTTCAAAGGATTCGGGATGGTGTTTAAAAGGATCCAGGGCCATGTTTAAAAGGACCCGAATTTGTGTCTAAAAGGATCTGGAATCGCATTTAAAATCACATTATTCGGATTTGTGCTTAAAAGGATCCGGGATCCTGGTTAAAAGGATCCGGATTTGTGTCAGAAGGAATCTGGCATCACGTTTTAAAGGATCCAGGACTGTGCCTAAAAGGACCCAAATTTGTGTCTAAAAGGATCCTGGATTTGTGTTTAAAAGGATTTGGGATTGTGTTTCAAAGGATCCAGGGCCATGTTTAAAATGATCCAAATTTTTGTCTAAAAGGATCTGGGATCACATTTAAAAGGACCCAGATTTGTGTTTAAAAGTATCTGGGATTTGCGTTTAAAAGGCTCTAGGATTTGTGTTTAAAGGGATCCAGGGCCATGTTTAAAAGGATCCAAATTAGTGTCTAAGAGGATCTGGGATTGTGTTTAAAGAGATTCAGGATTTGTATCTAAAAGGATCGGATTTGTGCTTAGAAGGATCCAGGGTCATATTTAAAGGGATTCAGGATTTGTGTCTAAAAGGATCTGAGGTTGCGTTTAAAAGGATCTGGGATTGTGTCTAAAAGGATCCAGGATTTGTATTTAGAAGGATCTGGGATCATGTTTAAAGGGATCCAGGATTTGTGTTTAAAAGAACCTGGGATTGCGTTTAGAAGGATCCCGATCTGTGTTTAGAAGGATCTGGAATTTGTGTTTAGAAGAATCTGGGATTGTGTTTAGAGGGATTCAGGATTTGTGTTTGGAAGGATCAAAATTCGTGTCTAAAAGGACCTGGGATCGTGTTTAAAGGGATCCAGGATTTGTATTTAAAGGGATTCAGGATTTATGTTTGGAAGGATCTGGGATCGTGTGTAAAGGGATCCAGGATTTGTGTTTAAAGGGATTCAGGATTTGTGTTTCAAAGGATCCGGGATTTGTGTTTGGAAGGATCTGGGATCGTGTGTAAAGGGATCCAGGATTTGTGTTTAAAGGGATCCAGGATTTGTATTTAAAGGGATCCAGGATTTGTGTTTAAAGGGATCCAGGATTTGTGTTTAAAGGGATCCAGGATTTGTGTTTAAAGAATCCGTGATTTGTGTTTAAAGGATCAGGATCTGTGTTTGGAAGGCTCTGGAACGGTGTCTCACCGAGCCCGGCTCTGTTCCGGAGGCTCCGGGGTTGTTTTCCCCGGAGCCGTGGCGTTCCCCGCGGAATTCCGTGCCGGGGATGATTGGTGCCCGCTCAGCGCCGGCTGAAGGCTCATCCATCTCCTCCTCCTCCGCACCGCAGCCGAGCGGCTCCGTCCCTTCCCGTTTATCCGCCTGGAACAGGTTGTTCCCGAGGTCCCAAAAACCCCAAAATTGATGTGCTGGAGCTCCAAACCCGCGGGATTTGTGCTCCGTAGGGCGAGGGATTCAACTGCGCACATTTCTCTACATCTCGGGGTTGGAGGATCCGGATTTTCCACCCTGGATATCCATACTTTCTGTCCGTATTCCCGACCCTTTTCCTGCCCCTGCTCTGGCTGGAAAAGCTGCCGTGAAAAGGGACAGAAATGGGATATTGGGAGGGTTTTGTGTCTGGACAGGGAAAACAGTCGCTCCATGGGGTTTGGGGGTGGCTGGAATGGGAATGAAACCATCCCCACCCTCCTGAAAGGGCATTCTGGCCCCACTATCCCATCCTGGAGAATCCCATTTTCTGGAATCGCAGCATCTTTCATTTTCAGCCGTTTTTTCCTCGGCAAAATTCCAATTTTTCCGTGGCTGAAGCAGCCATTGAGGCCCTGCCTGCAGGACCTTCGTGTGCAGTTCATCCCGAGGGCAGGAGGGTTCGGGAACAGCATCTCCAATGTTCCCAAGGGCCTGGAAAATCCCTGGGAATTCATTTATGGCTCTGTTCCCACATCCCAGCCTTCCCCGTGCTGAGCTGGAGGAGGACACAGACCATCCAGGAGGGAATATTTTCCCTTATCAACTCCCCAGGACACCTGGGAAGCTGCGAAGGCCGGGAAAAAGGGAAGACTGGGAGAGAGTTGGGATTTTCCGGATGCTTGGAGCAGCCGGGGGCTCTCCCTGGTTGGGCTGGGAGGTCACAGATGGAATTGGCTCTGATTCAGAAATAATCCTGAATTTCTCCAGTGCTTCCATCTCATTCCGGGGATTTTCCATCCCAAAGGGTGCATCTCATGGAATCGTGGGATCCTGGAATGGTTTGGTTTGGGAGGGACCTTAAATCCGGGAAGGGATTGATTGATCTGGGAAGGGATCGATCAGGGGAGGGATCGATATGGTAAGGGGTTGATCTGGGAAGGGATTGATCCCGAAGGGATCGATCCCGAAGGGATTGCTCCGGGATGGGATCACTCTGGGATGGGATCACCCCGGGCAGCCCGGGCAGTGCTTTTGTGAATCGACCCAAACGATTCCCAGAACTGGGAATGGCCCTGCCTTGGCGCCTGGGGCAGAGCAGGGTCCGTGGGGGCTTTTCCCAGCTGGGATTTGGGAAAAATGTATAAAAGAACAAAAAAACCCCAAAAGCCCACCGGAGACCCCCGCGAGGAGGGAAGGCGCTGTTCTTGCTCCGCTGCTCCTGGGGCGGGGCCGATCCATCAATCCCAGGGTTCCTGTGGGAATCGGGCAGCGCCATTTATTGGGAACGTTTGGATGGATGAGCTCGTTAGCGGCAGCGTTAATTGGATCAGGATTGAGCGGCTCTTCCCTGACTCAGCATCCTGAGCCGGACAAGGATTTTATCGGGAATTTTCTCTGCATGAGTTCCGGGCTTTGTGCTGGGGGGGCCTCAGGCACCTTCGTGATCCCTTCTGATCCCTTCCCAATCCATTCCCGATCCCTTCCCAATCCTTTCCCGATCCCTTCCCAATCCCTTCCCCAATCCTTTCCCGATCCCTTCCCAATCCTTTCCCGATCCCTTCCTGATCCCTTCCCAATCCCTTCCCAATCCATTCCCGATCCCTTCCCAATCCATTCCCAATCCCTTCCCAATCCTTTCCCGATCCCTTCCTGATCCCTTCCCAATCCCTTCCTGATCCCTTTCCAATCCCTTCCCCAATCCCTTCCCGATCCCTTCCTGATCCCTTCCCGATCCCTTCCCGATCCCTTCCCCAATCCCTTCCCCATCCCTTCCCGATCCCTTCCCGATCCCTTCCCGATCCCTTCCCCAATCCCTTCCCAATCCCTTCCCGATCCCTTCCCGATCCCTTCCCGATCCCTTCCCCAATCCCTTCCCGATCCCTTCCCGATCCCTTCCCAATCCCTTCCCGATCCCTTCCCGATCCCTTCCCAATCCTTCCCCAATCCCTTCCCGATCCCTTCCCGATCCCTTCCCCAATCCCTTCCCAATCCCTTCCCGATCCCTTCCCGATCCCTTCCCAATCCTTCCCCAATCCCTTCCCGATCCCTTCCCGATCCCTTCCCCAATCCCTTCCCAATCCCTTCCTGATCCCTTCCCGATCCCTTCCCAGTCCCTTCCCCAATCCCTTCCCCAATCCCTTCCTGATCCCTTCCCGATCCCTTCCCAGTCCCTTCCCCAATCCCTTCCCCAATCCCTTCCCGATCCCTTCCCAATCCCTTCCCGATCCCTTCCCGATCCCTTCCCGATCCCTTCCCAATCCGTCTCGATCCCCTCTCCGGGACGGAGGAGGACACGTGGAGGGAGACACGGCCACCGCTGCCGTTCAAAGGGGGAATTTCGGGCAAAATTCCCGGAGAAAACAGAATTCCGATGGTTCATTCCCTGCTCCCCTCATGATTTCGAGCTCGCCGCGCACTCGGGGTGGCTCCGGGATCAGATCCTGGCTCAGGTGGACTTTCCCCTCTTTGTTTGGCCGCCGGAATTCCCTTTGGGAGCCAATTTCTGATGTATGGATGCGGCCGAGCCCTGGGGGAAGGGAATGTTCCGGACGGTGCCAGGAGTTCCATTCCCAATGCGCACTGCGGCTGCCGCAGCCCTCGGGAATGCCAAAATTCCTCTTCCCACCCTGTCCGTGGGCTTGGCTGCCCCACCAGGGCGATTTTTGGGTGAAGAAAAGCTGGATTTCTCTCCGGCTTCCCGATTTTCCCGGAGACCTGGATTTCCGGCCGCGTTCCTGGGAAATCCTCTGGGAATTCAGAGTGAATTGTGGGGTTCGGAAGGCGAGGGTACACATTTTGGGGTCCGGGGGAGCTGAGCGTTCCCTCTGGTTGGGAATTCCAGTCAGAATCTGCCATTTTTCTCCCCAGTTAGTGCCAGCTTTTCCCGGGAATTATCCGGACCACGAGCTGAGCTCTTTTTTGGGATTTCCCCCCTGGAAATGGGGATTTTCCCAATCTCTTCCTTCAGGTCTTGGCTGGAGGAGCTTCCCGGCCCAAAAGGAGGGAGTGAGACAAAATCCAGGCACAGCCGAAGGGAGAAAACCCAGTGGGGATCGAATCCTGGTTTTCCGGGAAGAGCTGCGGGATTGGGGATTCCAGAGGAAGCTTTGTAGAGACAGAAATTCACCCCTGAAATAGATTTTAGGAATTTCTTGGCGCCCTGCTCTGACCCATTCGGATTTGAATCCTCGGTCTCAGCTCCGAGTGGGAAAAATTGGAATTTTTTTGTGTTCGAACCCCAATCCTCAGTCTCTGCTCCAAGTGGGGAAGAATTGGAATTTTTTTGCATTTGAACCCCAATTTTTGGTCTCTGCTCCGAGTGGGAAAGGATTGGAATTTCTTCGGGTTAAACCCCAATCCTCAGTTTCTGCCCTGAGTGGGAAAAATCGGAATTTTTTCATGTTTGAACTCCAATCCTTGGTCTCTGCTCCGAGTGGGAAAAATTGGCATTTTTTCACATTTAAACCCCAATCCTCAGTCTCTGTTCCAAGTAGGAAGTTGGAATTTTTTCCTCCTAAAAAGAGCCCAAACCCCCTGCGATTCCTTTTTTCCCTTGGGGTTTTAACTGAGGCCGGAGAACAAAAATGTTCCCAAAAGGGAATTTCTCCCTCCTGCTGTGGGGTCCGGAGCCGTGACCCAAAACTGCCCCGAAATCCACTCCGTTTATTGGGAATTTTGATGGATGTGGGGATTTGCGGGTGGGGATTTGCTCCTGTCACCTCCTTAATTAATGAATGAATTCATTAATTCATTAATTTCTTTCCCTAATTCCACCTGGCCTGGAATGAGCTGCTCTGGGCGGTGCTGCTCGTTAGTGGGGATTAATTAGCAGCCCCTGATGAGTTGGGATTGGGGTTTTGCTGAGCTCCAGGAGGAATTTTGGGATGTGCAGGTCAGCGGTCAGAGCGAATATCCCAGGAATGAATCCCCTCTCTCCCAAATCCCGGTGTTTCGGAGCAGGATTTTGGGATGCGAGCCGGTTGCCATGGGAACCGTTCCCCTTCCTGTGAGTGGGGAGACTCCAAAATCGCCGCGGGAGAAAACCTCGGGGGGAAAACTGAGCCGAGCTTTGCTCTCCCCCCGTGGAAAAGTTGGATACGATTCCAGGCGGGAATTCCTGGAGGGGGAATAGGAGACCGATGGGAAAGGGCAGCGATGACCCCAAACCTCCTGGTTCGGGCCCTTGGCTCCTCCCGGATCCTAATTCCTGGATTCCATGGGGTGGGTGATCCTCCATGGGAATTCCAGCCTGGAATCCTCAGTGTCCAACCGCCCCACCCCAGAGCCGATATTTGCTCCCGCTTTTCCCGTTTTCCCGCTTTTCCCGTTTTCCCGCTTTTCCCATTTTCCCTCTTTTCCCTGGCGGAATTCTGCCTCCTGGCTCCTCCCGGATCCCGATTCCCAGCCAGGATTCCATGGGGTGGGTGATAAGGAATTCCAGCCTGGAATCCCCAGTGTCCAACCCACCCACCCAGGAGCCGATATTTGCTCCCGCTTTTCCCATTTTCCCGCTTTTCCCAGGCAGAATTCAGCCTCCTGGCTCCCCCCGCTCTCCTTCCCCACTCCCCAAAGTCTTTTCCCAAAGGTCAGGGTGAGCCCTTCGGAGCCGATCCGCAGCTCCCCGGGGAGCGGACGGCAGAATTTTGGGATCTCTGAGGTTCCCAGAGCAGCTCCGGGTGTCCCTGTTGGAGCAGGACACGGACACGGGGCTGGGACAATCCTCTCCTTCCTCCTTCCAGTTCTTCTGGGTGCTGCTGCTGATCTTCCTCACCGAGCTGCTGCTCATCTTCATCGAGATCATCTTCGAGAACAAGGTGGGTGCTGACCCCGGGCGCCCGTCATTCCCGAAAATGGAGTGGTTATCCCCGAAAATGGAGTGGTTATCCCCGAAAATGGAGTGGTTATCCCCGAAAATGGAGTTATCCCTGAAAATGGAATTGTTTCTCCCGAAAATGGGGTTTTTATCCCTGAAAATGGAGTGGTTGTCCCTGAAAATTGAGTCATTATTCCTGAAAATGGGCTTGTTATCCCCGAAAATGGAGTTACTATCCCCAAAAATAGAGTGGTTATCCCTGAAAATGGAGTGGTTATTCCCAAAAATGGAGTGGTTGTCCTTGAAAATTGAGTTATTATCCCTGAATATGGGCTCGTTATCCCCGAAAATGGAGTGGTTATCCCCAAAAATGGGGTCGTTATCCCCAAAAATGGAGTGGTTATCCCCCACCCTGGAATTCTCTCTCCTGGGGCTCGTTCCCGGGAAAACCCGTGGGGTTTTTAATCAGGGACTCATTAAATCTGATCCCGTTAATTGCTGCCTCCCAGGGCAGGGACAGGTCGGGATGGGAAAGGTTTCCCTTTCCCGGCCCCTCCCGTTCCGATCCCATCTCCCCCAAAACCCACGGAACGATAGATCCGCGATCGATCCCTGCCGGCTCCCTCGGGAATCCCTCGGGAATGGCGATCCCAGCCTGGAAATCCATTCCCCGATGGACACAGAGCTCGCGGCTTCCGAGCCATCCCGGAATCCTGGAACGGGGTGGGCAGGGACCTCAAATCCCACCCAGGGACACCTCCAGGGCCTGTCCAGTCTGGCCTGGGACACTCCCAGGGATCCAGGGATTCTCTGGGAATTCCATCCCAGCCCTCCCCACCCTCATTCCTTCCCCAATCCCATTGCAATCTCCCCTTTCCCATGGGAAGCCATTCCCTGTGTCCTGTCCCTCCATCCCTTGTCCCCAGTCCCCTCAGCTCTGCTGGAGCCCTTCAGGCACAGCAAGGGCTCTGAGCTCTCCCTGGAATTTCCCTTCTCCTGGTGAGCATTCCCAGCTCTCCAGCCTGGCTCCGGAGGGGCTGCAGCCCTGGGATCAGCCTGGGACAGGGCTGGATTTGGGATTTCCGACCCCAAAAGGGAAGAGGACACCACCCTGGCAGGGAAGAATTCCTTCCCAAATCCCATTAAAATCTGCCCTCTCCCAGCGGGAGGCCATTTCCTGTGTCCTGTCCCGCGCTGGATTTGGGATTTCTGACCCCAAAAGGGACAGGGACACCGCGGGAGGGCTTTGCCGTTCCCCCCTGCGGCTTCCCAGGCCCCCGACCGCTCTGATCCTGGGAAATCGCTGCCCTTCCCATCCGAGCAAATCCGCTCTGTTTGGCCCTTCCCGCACCGATCCCTCGGTGCCGCCCCTTCCAGGCTGGGATTTTTGGGGAAAATTCGGCGTTAAATCCTTGGCTTTGATCCCCGAGGATGCTCTGGCCCCGTCCCATGCTCCAGGAACCTCCGGAGAAATTTGGGATCGGATCCTCGTGTGGAGCTCCGGCGTGGAACCGTCCCTTAATTCGAATTTAATGGGGTTGATACCAAAACTTCATTTAACGGGGCGATACCAAACCTGATTTAAAATTTAACGAGGCGATATCAGAACCTGATGTAAATTTATTGGGTTGATATAAAAACCTAATTGAAATTTATTGGGTTGATATCAGAACCTAATTTAAATTTATTGGGTTGATATCAGAACCTAATTTAAATTTATTGGGTTGATATCAAAACCTGATTTAAACTCATCAGGGCCATATCAAAACCTGATTTAAAATTTAACGGGGCCCTATCAAAACCTAATTTAAATTTAACGGGGCGATATCAAAAGCTGATTTAAATTTAACGGGGCCATATCTAAACCTGATTTAAAATTTAACGGCGCGATATCAAAACCGGATTTAAATTTAACGAGGCAATATCAGAACCTAATTAAAACCCCAAACAAGGAGGGAGGAGGGAGCAGCGGCAAATCCGACAGGCGATGAACCCACCCGGCCTGGAGTTGTCGGGAGGCACAAAATCCGCCCCCGAAACAGCGGCTGTTGATTAAATTCCCTAAAACCAGATTTAATTGGATTTGATATCAAATCAGCCGCGACGAGGAATTAATTCAAATCAGCTCCGTTGATATGCAAATGAGGCCGGGGTGATTAATGGGGGGAGGGAGGGGGCGCTGAGCAGTTCAGCTCCTCCTGAAAATCAGGATTTCATTGCAGAGCGATCCCGGGATCAGCCTTTTTTGGGGAAAAAAACGCAGGAAATGGTCAAACCCAGAGCGGTGCGGGTTCGGTGAGGAGCGAAGTGGGAATGAGAATATTCCCGGAGCTGGCTGAGGTTCCCAGGAATCATCCCTGGCACATTTCCTGCCGTTCTGAGTTCTTCTTCCCCCATTCCCGCTCTGCCCAACCTTTCATTTTCCTGTCACAGGCAATTGTGAAAAGAGACATTTTCCCCTTCCCTCCTTTCTTCCTCCTGCTTCGAACTCAGGGGAAAAAAGTTCTTTATCAGCTCCACCTTTTTTCTTTTTTTTCATATTTTATTTCACTTTACTTTCTTGTTCGAATTTTATTTTTAATTTCTTATTTTATTTTTATTTTTATTTTGTTTTTAATTTCTTATTTTATTTAAATTATTTTCATTTTTTATTTTATTTTTTATTTCTTATTTCATTTTAATTCTTTAAATTTTTATTTTGTTTTTAATTTCTTCTTTTATTTTAATACTTTTAATTTTTAATTTAATTTTTGACTTCTTATTTCATTTTAATTCTTTTGATTTTTTATTTTATTTTTAATTTCTCATCTTATTTTAGTTTATATTTTTGTTTGGTTTTATTTTTTTTATCTTATTATTTTTTTATTTTATATTTTATTTTACTATTTTAAAATAGATTTGAATTTTTTAATTTAAATTTTTTCCCCCCTTCACTAACATTCCCGCCTCGTGGATTTTTTGGGAGTTGAGCAGAGAATCTGCTCTGGGCTCCTCCTTGGACACTCTGAGCCTCCGAGAACCTTCCCAGGCACCCCCAAAATCCATTTTTGACCCAATTAATGCTTAATTAATGTCCCGGAGTGTCCCCAGAGGAGCAGCAGGGACAGCCCCATCCCATCCCATGGATCCCATCCATCCCATCCCATCCCATGGATCCCATCAATCCCATGGATCCCATCCCATGGATCCCATCAATCCCATCCCATCCCATGGATCCCATCAATCCCATGGATCCCATCCCATGGATCCCATCCCATCCCATGGATCCCATCCCATGGATCCCATCAATCCCATCCCATCCCATGGATCCCATCCCATGGATCCCATCAATCCCATCCCATCCCATGGATCCCATCCCATGCCATCCCATCCCATCCCATCCCATGGATCCCATCCCATCCCATGGATCCCATCCCATGGATCCCATCCCATGGATCCCATCCCATGGATCCCATCCCATCCCATGGATCCCATCCCATGGATCCCATCCCATCCCATCCCATCCCATCCCATCAATCCCATCCCATCCCATGGATCCCATCCCATCCCATCCCATCCCATCCCATGGATCCCATCCCATGGATCCCATAAATCCCATCCCATCCCATGGATCCCATCAATCCCATCCCATGCCATCTCCATGGTTCCCTGATGAAATTCCCGAGGGAGTTTTTGGGATTGGGAACGCTCCAGGGCTCTGCAAGGCCTCTGCCCCCACACGTGGAACATTTATCTGTGGATTTTCCCCTCCCGCGGATTTTCCCCTCCCGCGGATTTTCCCCTCCCGCGGATTTTCCCCTCCCGCGGATTTTCCCCTCCCGCGGATTTTCCCCTCCCGCGGATTTTCCCCTCCTGTGGATTTTCCCCTCCCCTGGACCCTCTGCCGGGGTCCAAATCCCGATTTTCCGCGGGGTTGAAGAGCTTTGAGATGAAACCCAACGGAAAAGGGAAAGTCAGGAGGCGCTGGGGTGCGCCGGCAACAGAGAGAGCTCCCCGTCCAGGCAGCCCCAAAACCGTGGATTTCACCCCAAAAATCCGCCCGGCGCGGGGTGGAATTCCTCCCCCGGGGACGGCCGTGGAACACACGGAATTCTGAGCGGCGGATTTGGGTTTTCCACCCACAGATGAACGAGGTTTTCCACTCCAACATCCAGGAGGGCATCCGGCACTACTACGACGACCTGGACTTCAAGAACATCCTGGACTTCGTGCAGGAGAAGGTTTGGCTGGGAACGCCCGCGAGCTTTCCAAGGAATCCCCAGTCCTGTGCCGTTTTCCCGTGGTTTTAGGGTTTATTCCCACACCGTTCCCATCCCTGGGGTGTTTTCCGTGGGTATCTTCAGCCGTTTTGGTTGCAGTGGGATTTTTTTTGATTTTTGGGATTTTTTTGGGATTTATCCTGACATTCGCGTGCCCTGCGCCGTGCTTGGATCACGCCGGGATATTCCCATTTCCATGGAAATTTCCCCATTTTTGGTGGGAAATCGCTGCCTGGAAGGTTTTTCTCTCTTCCCAACCTGCCCAGAGAGGGAGGGAGGAGGGAAATTAAAAAATTACAAAGTTTAAATAAATAAATAGATTTAAATAAAATTAATTTAAAATAAATAATTTAAATTTTATAATTTAATTTTAATTTCAATTTCAATTTTAAATTTCAATTTTGAGTTTCAATTTCAATTTTAATTTAAATTTAAATTTTAATGTTAATCCTAATTTTAAATTCTAAATATTAAATTTTACATATAAAACTAAATTTTAAATTAAATTTTTTATTTTCATTTCAATTTTAATGCTAATCTTAATTTTAAATTTTAAATATTAAATTAAATTTCACATTTAAAACTAAATTTAAAATTAAACTTTTAATTTCTATTTTAATGCTAATCTTAATTTTAAATTTTAAATTAAATTTTACATTTGAAATCAAATTTTAAATTAAATTTTTTTATTTTAAATTTTAATTTTAAATACCTAAATAAATAAATAGAGCTTCTCCAGGGCTCCTACAAGCCCTTGGATAAATCCCTCCAAGATCATCCGATCCAACCGTTCCCTAAAACACATCCCATGGGTTTGGGAATTCGAGGATATGGGATCGCCCCTGCCCCAAGTGAGGATGTTCCTGGAGGGAAAAAATGGGAAAAATTTTCTAAAAGGGAAAAAAAAGCATGGAAAAACCCCGAAATTTGAGGAGGCGACTCAAATTTTGCACCCCAAAATTCCTTCTGGAAAGCCGAGGAAGAATGGGAAAGACGCAGGAAACTCCGAGTTTTTGGGGTCTCCAGGCTCGTGTCCCAGCAAAACAAGGGATCGAATGGGGAACCGAAATTTTCTTTTTCCCAGGGGATTAATTCCCAGATCCAGCAGCTCCCAGGCCCGGCAGGAATCCGAGGGAAATCCGTGGGATTTTCAGCACCGCCCTCAGTGTCTCCATGGAATTGTTGAGGTTGGAAAAGCTCTCCGAGGCCATCCGATCCAACTGTTCCCTGAAGCACATCCCAGGGGTTTGGGAATTCGGGGATGTGGGATCGCCCCCGCTCCCCTGAGGAGATTCCCAGAGGGAAGTGCTCGGCTCTGAGCATTTCTAAATGGGAAAAAAAATACAGAAAAAAACCCGAAATTGGAGGAGGAGGCTCTGGGGGATGTCCTGAGGGACCAGGACCTGCCTTGGAGGCGAAGGAATGTTCCCAATTTCCCTCATTTCATCTCGGAGCATCCCAAATCCACCGATTTCATCCCTGGGTTTGGAGCTCCATCCTCCTGGAAGTGCCTGGAATTCCAACATTTCCGTCCGGGATCGCCCCCTTGGCTCCAGGAGCTGTTCCCGGCTTTAGGCCTGGCCTTGCCGAGCCGAGCTCAGGAATCCATCCGGGAATCAATCGGGACCTGCCCGATCTGGGGAAAGGTCGGAATTCTTCCCAAGTTCTGCTCCGATCTCCCTGGGAAGAGGCCGGAATTCCGCAGGGGTGAGAAATGGGAGCAGCCAGGAATTTCCTGTCGGGGCCGTTCCCCGGAGCCGATCCATGAATCTCCAGATGATTTATGGGATTTATTTGTGGGAATTCCAAACCATCCCGGGCCAGGCTCTTTTTACACCATTTCCTGGTATTTTTGCCCCATTTTCCCCATCCGCTGCTTCCCTGGAGTTTTTCCTGCAGGTTTCCAGTGGCAGATCCTTATTTAAAATTCCTTCTGGACTAAGAGAGGCTGTGGCCACTTCAGGGGGTGCTGAGAAATCTTTATCAGCTTCTTTTATTTTATTTTGTTTTATTTTGTTTTATTTTGTTTTATTTCATTTCATATTTCATTTCATATTTCATTTCATATTTCATTTCATATTTCATATTTAATTTCATGTTTTATTTCATGTTTTATTTCACATTTTATTTTATTTTATTTTTCAAATTCTGTATTTTAAAAATAGTTTCGAATGTTTATTTTAGTATATTTTATTTTAAATTTTTTATTTTATTTTAATTTTTTTTATGTTAGATTTTTAAGATTTTATTTTATTTTATTTTATTTTATTTTATTTTATTTTATTTTATTTTATTTTATTTTATTTTATTTTATTTTATTTTATTTTAATTTGCCACAACGGTTTTACAGGATCCTGTGATTCCCAAACCGGGAGCAGCAGCAAAATCTGGGAATCAGCAGAGCTGCCCCATCCTGAGGGCAGGACAAGGAAAAGAGGAATTCCTGCTTTTAACGCAGAGAATTTGCATTTATTTGGAATCTGAGCAGCCCAGCTCACCCTGAGAGGAGGAAAACTTGGAATGAGAACTCCCAAATCATGGAATGAGAACACCCAGACCTTTTTTTGGGATAAATCCCAATCCCAGAGCAGCTTTTGTCCCCACTAATTTTTCCCATTTTTCCCATTTTTTTCCCCCATTTTTCCCATTTTCCTCATTAAATCCCCAGGCTGGGCCTAGTTAAGGCCAGGCCCTCCTTAGGATTTGAGCTCGGCCCAAACTCTCCCTCGGGCGAAGCTTTAACCCACCCTAAACCAGAATTTCCAGGAAAAATAACTTTAATTGTGGCCTAAATGCCAGAAATTCCCATTTTCCATTGCCAGGATGAGGGTGAAAATCCTAATTTTTCCCCTGGACACCTCCCGGGCCTGGGAGCCGCTGGATCTGGGAATTAATCCCCTGGGAAAAGAAAATTTCCGTGCATTCGATCTCTCCTTTTTGCTGCGACACGAGCCTGGAGACCCCAAAAAATCAGAGTTTCCTGCATCTTTCCCACTCTTTCCTGGCTTTTTGAAGGATTTTTGGGGTGCAGATAGAAAAGGGAATTCCCCCTGTTTGGATCTGGATTCCAGAGCTGCCGGGGCTGCGCTTCCTGCCCAAAATCCGAGGAAAAGTCCTCAGATGGGATTTATGATGTTTTTCCCATTGTTTTTCCCATTTGTTATCCCTCTGGGAGCTGCGGGAGCTCCCCGGAACTAAAATCCACCTGGAGAGTGGGGAAAAAAATTGGGAATTTGAGCCAAACTTCTGCTTGGAGAGGAGAGAATTCCTCGAGAAGACTCCCCTTGGTTGGAGGGGTTGGGACCAATGTTTTCCCAGTTGTGAAAGGAAAAAGGGAAAATAAAGGAAATGGGGAAAGGGGGAAAATAAGGGAAATAGGAAAAAAAGGGAAAAAAGGGAAATTGGGGAAAAGGGAAATAGGGAAAATAAGGGAAATAAGAAAATAGGGAAAAAAGGGAAACAGGAAAAAAGGGAAATAGGGGAAATAGGGAAAATAAGGGAAATAAGGAAATAGGGGAAAAGGGAAATAGGGAAAATAAGGGAAATGAGGAAATAGGGAAAAAAGGGAAATAGGGGTAAAAGGGAAATAGGGAAAATAAGGGAAATCGGGAAGAAAGGAAGTAGGGAAAAAAGGGAAATAGGGAAAATAAGGGAATAGGGAAATAAGGGAAATAGGGAAGAAAGGGAGGAAAGCCCTTGGCAGGATGTGGATATTATCCAAGATCCCGTTAGGATTTTTCTCCCCTTTTTCCATGGACTTTTTGGAGGCTCTTCTCCCTCTCTGGCATGGGTGGGATGAACAGAAATCCAGGAATTCCAGGTGGGAAAAGTCAGGAATTGTAATTCTGTGCCGTGGCTGCTCCTGGGATGGACCAGACCAGGAGGATCCCAAGAATTTTCCTTCTTCCCTTGGAGCAGAGGCTCCCAGGGATAAACCTCTCCCAAAAATCTGCTCCTGGGTGAGTCCGGTGCTTCCAAAATTGGGGAAAATCCCTTTTTTTCCTGCCTTTCCAAGCACTCCAGTCTTTCCTGCCCGCTCCAGGCTTTTCCTTTCGGGGGAAATTTCAGATATTCCGATTGTTTTCCACAGGGAGGGATGAGCCTCGCTTTGATTCCGTGGAGAACGCGGAGTGACTTTGATGGGATTTTTTTTTTGTCTTCCTTGTGTGAAGAGAAGGAAAAAAGGAGCTTTTTATAAAATTATTTTATTATTTTATTCCCTTTGTAGCTGCAGGATTTGATCCTTAATTTATCCTGACGGGAAGAGAAATCCCCGCGAGGCTCCGGAGCCTGATGAGGATTTTGTGGGATGGCTGAAATCCCTTCCCGAGGGAAAAAGCAGGGATTTGTCACCTGGAATTAAATCCCAGAGCATGGATGAGGCTGATCCTGCTGGAAGCTGGGATGGATCCACGGCCCGGGAAAGCCATGCCCCGACCCCTCTGAAATGGGGAAAAAGTGGATAAATCGGCCAAATTCCCACTTTTCCTTTTTACCTGGTGCCTTCGGCTTCCCTGGGAGTTGAAGGGAAAAACTGGGAATTTCGGTAGGGAATAATTGGGGATTTTGGTAGGGAATAATTGGGGATTTTGGTAGGGAATAATTGGGGATTTTGGTAGGGAATAATTGGGGATTTCGGTACGGAATAATTGGGGATTTGGGTGCTGGGAGTGGAGAGGCAGGGAAAGGCTGTGGGGGAGGCTTGGGATTGGTCACCATTGGAATGGTTTGGGTGGATCGGATTTCAAATCCCATCCCATTCCAGCTGCATTTCATGGAATCACAGAACCCTGGAATGGTTTGGGTGGATGGGATCTCAAATCCCATCCCAGTCCGGCTGCATTTCATGGAATCACAGAATGGTTTGGGGTGGATCGGATCTCAGATTCCATCCCATTCCATCAGGGACACCTTCCCCGATCCCAGGCTGCCCCAAGCCCTGTCCAACCTGGCTTTGGACACTCCCAGGGATCCAGGGGCAGCCACATTCCTCTGGGAATTCCATCCCAGCCCCTCCCCACCCTCCCAGCCTGGAATTCCTTCCCAATTCCCATCTGTCCCTGGGAATGCGTTCCCCGTGCCCTGGGGGTGTTCCCACAATGACCCCAATGGGAACAAACGGAATTCCCCCAGGCAGATCCCTGTTCTATCCATAAAAGTGAGAATGAAGGACAAGGAAATCCACAGGGTATCCATGAAATCCTTAATTATTCAATGGATTAAGTGAGAATGAAGGACAAGGAAATCCACACGGTATCCATTAAATCCTTTACTTTTTTATGGCAAAGTGAGAATGAAGAACCAGGACAACCACAGGGTATCCATCAAATCCTTTACTTTTTTTATGGCTTTTCCAGAGAAATGGATCCTTGCTCAGTGCGGGTCCCATGGGCCCATCCCGAATTCCCTTTGCTGAAGGTTTCCCATTCCACGGCCCCAAATCCCGGCCGGGGCCTCTCCTGGAGACGCCACCGAATTCCAGATTTCCCTGTGGGTCCCTCCCATTCCCGGCTCCCTCCGTGCTCCCTAAGGGCCCCAGGCTCATTCCCGACCCCTTTTCCAGGCAGAACGGGATTTTTTCACCGTTTCCAGGACCTCCAGGGATCCAGGAGCAGCCGCCGCTTCCCAGGAATCCCATCCCAGCCAGGAATTCCTTCCCAAACCCCACCCAACCCCGCCCTGCATCCATGGGAATCCATTCCCTGCTGCCCCAGGCTGATTCCCAACTCCCTTTCCAGGATTTTTCTACATTTTCCAGAGGATCCGGGGGCACCCACAGCTTCCCCGGGAATTCCATCCCTCACCCTCCCAGGGAGCAATTTCCCCACCAATATCCCAACCCAACCCCAAATCTCCGGGAGCGGGAACCCCTTTTATCCCGTTATCCCGTTATCCCAGGACTGTCGGGATCCCCTCTCACCGTGCCGCGGTGTTCCCGCAGTTTTCCTGCTGCGGAGGGGACGAGTACCGCGACTGGGCAGTCAATCAGTACCATGCCTGCAACGGCAGCGGCGCCCTGGCCTGCGGCGTGCCCCACACCTGCTGCATCCGGAGGGTGAGGCCCCGGCGCGCGGAAAACCCCCCAATCCCCGCCAGAATTCCCGGAAAAACTCCTTCTCCCAGCCGGGCCAAAGGGTTTGTGGCCCACAGCATTCCCAGCTTGGGAAAGGGTTCAAGGGAATGTGGGCGGGAGAGGGTAGAGGAGTGGAGGGGTAAAGGTTTATTGGTGGCTTCCACTGGGATTCACTGGGCTGGGATTGTGGAGATGGAATCCTGGGATAATTCTGAATTTATTGGTGGATTGCGCTGGGATTTGCTGGGTTGGGATTGTGGAGATGGAATCCTGGGATAACTCTGAATTTATTGGTGGATTGTGCTGGGATTCACTGGGTTGGGATCGTGGAGAGAAAATCCTGGGATAATCCTGAATTTATCGGTGGATTGCGCTGGGATTTGCTGGGTTGGGATCGCAGAGATGGAATCCCGGGATAATTCTGTATTTATTTATGGATTGATTGATTCTGTATTTGTTTATTGATTGGAATTTGCTGGGCTGGGATCAGGGAGATGAAATCCTGGGACAATTCTGTATTTATTGGTGGATTGCGCTGGGATTTGTTGGGCCGGGATTGTGGAGATGGAATCCCTTGATAATTCTGTATTTATTGATGGATTGACTGATTCTGTATTTATTTATTGATTGGAATTTGCTGGGCTGGGATCATGGAGACCAAATCCTAGGATAATTCTACACTTATTGATGGATTGTGCTGGGATTTGCTGGGCCAGGGTCATGGAGATGGAATCCTGGGATAATTCTATACTTATTGATGGATTGAGCTGGAATTTGCTGGACTGGGGTCATGGAGACAAAGTCCCAGGATAATTCTATATTTATTTATGGATTGCGCTGGGATTCACTGGGCTGGGATCATGGAGATGGAATCCTGGGATAATTCTATATTTATTTATGGATTGATTGATTCTGTATTTATTTATTGATTGGAATTTGCTGGGACGGGATCGTGGAGACCAAATCCTAGGATAATTATTTATTTATGGATTGCGCTGGGATTCACTGGGCTGGGATCGTGGAGATGGAATCCTGGGATAATTCTGTTGGTCCTGTGGAGAGGAGGTGTTGGAAATGCCAAAGTTTTCAGCTGTAGGTCATAAAAAGGTTTGGGAATGGATTTGTTTGGGATAAAAATGGCGGCAGCTTGGAAGGACTTGGGAATGTTCACCGGGAGAAGGGAAATTCCAGGGAGAGCTCAGAGCCCTTGCTGTGCCTGAAGGGCTCCAGGAGAGCTGAGAGGGACTGGGGACAAGGGATGGAGGGACAGGACACAGGGAATGGCTTCCCATGGGAAAGGGGAGATTGCAATGGGATTGGGGAAGGAATGAGGGTGGGGAGGGGCTGGGATGGAATTCCCAGAGAATCCCTGGGAGTGTCCCAGGCCAGGCTGGAGCACCCTGGGACAGGGGAAGGTGTCCCTGAGGGTGTCCCTGGATGGGATTTAAGGTCCCTCCCGACCTAAACCATTCCAGGATTTCGGGATCTTCGACCTTGGCTCTATCCCAGAGTGGATCCTCCCACTCCGTGTGCTCCAATTCCCTTCCCAGCCTGACCCCGTGGGGTTTAGGAGTTTTTGGGATCCTGTTCATGGTGCCTGCTCCCAACGAGGGGATTTCTGAGGAGTGACAGGATTTCGGGGGAATGAGGGAATTTTTGGGGAATTAGGGAATTTCTGAGGAATGAGGGGATTTTTGTGAATTTGCCGCCAGCGGGGCTGGGAGGGCTCTCCCCAAGGAGGGAAAAGCCCCAATTCCAACCCGGGATGGAGTCGGGTCCGGAGGGGAGCGGATCCCCAGAGCCTGGAGCTTCTCCCGGGGGATTTTCCCATCTGGGAATCCAAACCCAGCAGGGATTTGGTGCTCCGAGTGCGGAGCGTTTCACCCAACGCCGCTCCTCCCCAGAATCCATCCCGGGATAGAACCTCGGGATCCGCGCCAAGGCAGGGAAAAACTCCAAACATCCCTAGAAACTCCAAAAAAGGCAAAACCTCCTGGAAGTTTGGATTTCTGGGAATATCAGCGCTGGATCCGAGCCTCGGCCCCGCCCGAGGATGCGACAGTGGCACAAGGAAAATTCCTCATCAATCCTTGATTGTTCTCGGGGTTTTTAATGGAAAAAGAGGGAAGTGTGGAGTGGTTTAACAAGCAGTGCAGGCCTGCCATGCAAATGAGGTGCAGAATTAATTGGCCTCTCTAATCAGGGCCTTGATTAAAGAATCCTGGAGCTCCTGGAGATGGAATTAGGAATTCCCGCGGCGAGGACGTGCCGCAGGGAGCCGAGGGTGGTTTTAGGCATTTTTACACCCCCGTGGTTTTTGGGGCATAATTTGGGAAAGAAAAACCTTGTGAGGGAGAGGGAAAAATCCTGTTCATCCGGAGGGGAAGGATTTGGGGAAGTTTTTGGTTCCCAGGGAACGGTCAGGGCTGGGCTCGAGCAGCCTGGGGTAGGGAAGGTGTCCCAGGGTGGGGCTGGGTGGGATTTGGGGTCCCTTCCCACCCCAACCCTCCCAGCATTCCGTGAGCTGCGTCCGGAAGTGGCTCCGGGAGGAAATTCCGCCTTTAAATCCCTGTTTTTTCCAAGAGGGAAAGCCCCTGGAGAGGTTTCTTGGGAAGTGCTCCCAAACCTCCATGGGATTTTTGGCTCAGCCAAACCTCGCGGTGGCTCCGGCCTCGTTCGGAGCGCGGTGAAGGGATCGGCCCGACAGGAATTCCGGGAAAAGGATCGGGAGAGCCAAATCCCGCGGGAATTCTCTGCTGCCTGCGACACCAAACAAACAAATCCCAACAAATCCCTTTGGAGCTGCCGGGCTCTTGGGAGGGTTTTCCCGGGAAGGAGAGAAAAGCCCCTCGGGATCCGTGTGGGATCTCTGGACACTCCTGCCTGGATCCCGGGAATGTTCCAGCCCTGCCCGAAACCCTTCCCACCAAAATGTGCTCCTTTTGGGGTGCAGGGAAGGTCTGGGATCAGCCCTGGAGGAATCAGGGGTGTGGGAATTCCCTGGGAATGTGCAGGAATTCCCTGTTGGCTCCCGAGGGTTCGCGGTGATCCAGAGGTTCCTGTTCGAGGGGAAGACCTGGGATTAGGGAATGGGGTGGGAATGTCTGAGGATAAAAACCCTGGGTTAGGGAATGGGTTGGGAATGTTCTGTTTGAAGGGAAAAACCCTGGGTTAGGGAATGGGTTGGGAATGTACATTTGAAGGGAAAAACTCTGGATTAGGGAATGGGTTGGGAATGTACATTTGAAGGATAAAAACCCTGGGTTAGGGAGTGGGTTGGGAATGTTCTGTTTGAAGGGAAAAACCCTGGATTAGGGAATGGGGTGGGATTGTCCATTTGCGGATAAAACCCCTGAATTAGGATATGGGTTGGGAATGTTTCCAGGCTGGCATTAAACACAGCCACGAACCAATCCCATTTTCCAAGGAAAGGCCTTTCCCATCCCAAAACCCTCCGGAGTTTTGTGTCCCATCCAGGAGGGGCTCGGTTGAGCATTTGAGTTCCTCAACGAAAATCTCCAATTTTGGGGGTGCCTAAAATCCTCAGGTTTCTCCGCAGCATGCTGGAAATTCAGGGGAAATTCCCCCCAAATTCCTTCTCCAGCCCTTTTTACTGTATTTAATCTTATTTTATTTTAATATTTTTGAATTTATTTCTGTTTTATTCTATTTTAGCCCATTTTATTTTGTTTAATTTTTTTTCATTTGATTTCAATATTTTTATTCTGTTCTATCCTATTCTATTTTATTTTATTTTATTTCATTTCAATATTTTTATTTTATTCTGTCCTATCCTATCGCATTTTACTCTGTTTTATTCCATTTTATTTTATTTCCTCCTACTTTACCATTTTTATTTGATTTTATTTACATTCTATTCTATTTATTCAATTTTATTATTTTGATTCGATTTCCATCCCATTCCATTCTATTTATTTGATTTCACTTCACTATTTTTGATTTGATTTGATTTTCCATCGCCGAGATCCCGAACCTCATTCCCTGCGATTTCTATCCTTCCCCACAGCTCTTGGAGCATTTGAATTCCTCAACAAAAATATCAAATTTTGGGGGTGCCTGAAAACCTCAGGTTTCTCCCCAAAATGCTGGAAATTTAACAGGGAGAAAAACGGGTTAGAAATTTAATTGAACAGGGAGAAAAATGGGTTAAAAATTCAGTTTAACAGAGAGAAAAATGGGTTAAAAAAATCCATTTAACAGGGAGAAAAATGGGTTAAAAATTCAATTTAACAGGGGGAAAAATGGGTAAAAAATTCAATTGAACAGGGGGGAAAGGGTTAAAAATTCCCTTGACCAATCCCAAACCTTCCTGCCGACATTCCCAGGGTCAGGGTCACCTTTGGGGTCACGGAGGGACCTGGGGTGACCCCGGGGGGGTGAGGCCCCGATTGTCCTGGGATCACTGAGCTCTTCCATTCCCCAATTCCCCCCGACTCCTGGTTTTTCCCTTTCCTGGGATAATTCATTCCCGTTCCCTTGCAGGTCCCTGGCGGAGTGGTGAACACCCTGTGCGGGTACCGGACCCTGGCCAAGGAGGTGACCTTGCGTTTTGTGGGGGGTTCGGTCCTTTTCCTTCCCCAAATCCCAAATCCCAAACCCTCCCCGCGGGAATTCCGCTTCCCGAGCATGGCTGGGGTGAAGCTGCTCCCAAACTCCGTTTTGGGGCTTTTCTCTGGAATTTTGGGGCACTTGCAGCTCCTCCCTTGTCTCGTTCCCAACCCACGGCTGGGGTAGAGCAGCTCCCAAACTCCGTTTTGGGGCTTTTCCCTGGAATTTCCCCGGAATTCCCAGGACATTCCCTGTGGGATGGTCACCCTCCCACGCTCATGGACAGAGGCTGGGCAAGGCTCCCAGCAGGAATTCCCTGGGATCAGTGGGATCTTCCTGCCCATGGAGCCTTGGGGAGAGGAGGGATCACCCCGGGATCTGGTGTTTCCCAGGGATCCCCAAGTGCAGGGATGTGGGAATTCCTGGCTCAGGATCTGGCGTTTTCCAGGGATCCCCAAGTGCAGGGATGTGGGAATTCCCGGCTCGGAGAGGCCCCAGAAAAGGGAATTTGATGGTGCGGGATCTCTCCGAGTCCCACTCAAGGCCATGAAAGTTGGGATTTAATCCCAACAATGTTCGGACCTCAGGTCCGGAACTTTCCTTGAAGAGCAAAAATCTCATCCCGCTGAGATTTGGGCCAAAAAAACCCCCCAGTCCAAGGCTGTTTGTGAAAGAATTTGCGGCCCTCGGGAGAATTCCGGAATTCCGATCGCTCTCTCCGCCCTTCCGCAGCGCCTGGAGCTGCTCGGCACCATCCACGTCCGGGGCTGCATCCACGCCGTGGGGCTCTGGCTCAAGGACAACTTCGAGGCCACCTTGGCCATCGTCTGCTCCCTGCTGCTGCCCCAGGTATGTGGCGATCCCGCGGGAATGCCGTCCCGCGTTCCCGGAGCGCTCCGAGCGGGAGGAGACCCACAGGGATCAGGGATGAACCCCCGATTTTTGGGGTGATCGGTACCAATCTCCGACCCACGGAGCTGATCGGGGCTCTGCTCCTGTCCCCGTGCTGGAGGGTGGGAAAGGGATCGTCAGGAGTTCTTCCTTCCCAGATTCCATCTGGCATTTGTCCCTTTGGAATGGATGGTCCGAGGCTGGCTCGGATTTCCTGAAATCCGATTTGGGATCAAATAACGACCCCTAAAACAAACCCCGGGCCTGCGGGAGCTCAGGGAATCCTGCCCTGGTCGCTCCCTGCAAACAGCAGGAGTAGGACCCCAAATCCATCCCAATCCCAATCCCAAATTCCGCTGGCTTTGCCAGGCCTTGCCAATCCTAATTCCCACTGACAGTGCTGGGAATTTTGGGAAGAGAGAAGGAATCAAGCTGGGAACAGAACCGGGAGTTCTGGGAAGAGGGCAGGGACTGAGCTGTCCCACCTCTGCCCTTGGCCGTGTCCCACATGGAAAACGTCTCTCCATAGGGATGCAAACCTCCCTGGATGCTGCAGGGAAATTTGGGATTCTGATCCCTAAATTCCAACCCCAGACCCATGGGAGCTCAGGGAATCCTACCCTGGTCGCTCCCTGAAAACAGCAGGAGTAGGACCCCAAATCAATCCCAATCCCAATCCCAAATTCCGCTGGTTTTGCCAGGCCTCGCCAATCCCAATTCCCGCTGACAGTGCTCGGGGATCCCAGCACAGGCAGTGAGGCTTTTCCCGATGAACCTGGAGGGAAATTCGGGGGTGCAGCCTTGGCATGCTTGGAGTGTCTCCCTTGGATCTTCCCGAATTATCCCTGACCAAACCGTGATGATTTGGGGTGGATTTGACCCTTTTTGGGATTCATTTTGAGGGTCATGAGCAAAAAGTTTTGTTTTTGTGGCAGTGGCTGCAGCGTTAGGATTGCTGGGGGTGATGCTTCCCAAATGTGGGGGTTTATCCAAACGGGAATGAAATGATTCCTGGTTTTCCAGGTTTTATTTTGGAAATTACTCCTGGTTTTCCAGGTTTTATTTTGGGAATGATTCCTGGTTTTCCAGGTTTGGGGTTTTTTTTAAGTTACTCCTGGTTTTCCAGGTTTTATTTTGGAAATTACTCCTGGTTTTCCAGGTTTTATTTTGGGAATGATTCCTGGTTTTCCAGGTTTTTTTTTAAATCACTCCTGGTTTTCTGCTCGCAGCAGAAGGCAGGAAGGGCTCGGATAAGGCGGCAGCGGTGGGGGAAATTTGGGGTGAATTTGTCAGAGCTGCCCTTGGCTCTGCAGACGGATCAGACTCGATCCCGAGGCAGGGGAGCCGTTCCCGCCCGATCCTGGCCGCCATTCCCAGCTTTTCTTGGAGCGTTCCCTGCCAAAGATGCAAATGAGCAACTGCGGGAAACGCAGGAATGGGAAAATAGCATAGGAATGGGAGCGACCCCCCCAGCCCATCCCAACCAATCAGCCATTAACAGCCGGCTTTAATTGGGAATGATGAGACGAATCCCCGGGAATGCCGAGCGCTGATGGATCTGGAGTGCTGTCACTAATTGGGAATGCTGGGGACAAGTCCCCAGGAATGTTGAGCGTTGATGGATTTCAAGTGCTGCTGATAATTGGGAATGCTGGGGACGAATCCATGGGAATGCCGAGCGTTGATGGATCTCATCTGTGGGAATGTCGAGCGCTGATGGATTTCAAGTGCTGCCGATAATTCGGAATGCTGGGGACAAATCCCCAGGAATGCCGAGTGCTGACGGATCTGGAGTGCTGCCGATAATTGGGAATGCTGGGGACGAATTCATGGGAATGCCGAGCGTTGATGGACTTCAAGTGCTGCCGATAATTCGGAATGCTGGGGACAAATCCCCAGGAATGCTGAGCATTGATGGGTCTGGAGTGCTGTCACTAATTGGGAATGACAGGGGCAAATCCATAGGAATGCCGAGCATTGGTGGATCTCATCCGTGGGAATGCCGAGTGCTGATGGATCTGGAGTGCTGTCACTAATTGGGAATGCTAGGGATGAATCCATGGGAATGCCGAGCGTTGATGGATCTGGAGTGCTGCCGATAACTGGGAATGCTGGGGACAAATCCCTGGGAATGCTGAACATTGATGGATTTCGAGTGATGCTGATAACTGGGAATGCTAGGGACAAATCCCTGGGAATGCTGAACATTGATGGATTTCAAGTGCTGCTGGTAATTGGGAATGACGGGGACAAATCCACGGGAATGCCAAGAATTGATGGATCTCATCCATGGGAATGCCGAGCGCTGATGGACCTCGAGTGATGCTGATAACTGGGAATGCTGGGGACAAATCCATGGGAATGCCGGGGGCAAATCCATGGGAATGCTGGGGACAAATCCCTGGGAATGCCGAGCGCTGATGGATCTCATCCCTGGCAATGCCGAGCGCTGATGGATCTGGAGCGCTGCTGATAATTCGGAATGCTGGGGACAAATCCCCAATAATGTCGAGCGCTGATGGATTTCAAGTGCTGCCGATAATTGGGAATTGTGGGGACAAATCCCCAGGAATGTCGAGCACTGATGGACCTCGAGTGCTGTCACTAATTGGGAATGCTGGGGACAAATCCCCGGGAATGGTGGGGACAAATCCATGGGAATGCCAAGTGTTGATGGATTTTGAGTGCTGCCGATAATTGGGAATGCTGGGGACAGATCCCCGGGAATGCTGAGCGCTGGTGGACCTCGAGTGATTGTTGAAGCTCTTCCCGCGGAGAAGCTCAGCCTCTCCATCTGCTCCCTGGTTCCAGCACTGGAGGATGGATCGGGTTTGGATCCTGCCGGAATCCAGAGGGAATTCGGTGGGAAATGGCCCTCAGGGAGCTTCATTCCCAGAAAAAGCTTTCGGGAATCGTGGATCCGAGGGGGAAAGGGTTGGTGTGAGGAGGTGACAGAACTGGGAATTTTGGGAAGAGGGAAGGAATCAAGCTTGGAACAGAACCAGGAATTTTGGGAAGAGGGCAGGGACTGAGCTGGGAGCAGAACCAGGAATTTTGGGAAGAGAGAAGAGATCAAGCTGGGAACAGAACCGGGAATTCTGGGAAGAGTGCAGGGACTGAGCTGTCCCACCTCTGCCCTTGGCCGTGTCCCACATGGAAAATGTCTCTCCATAGGGATGCAAACCTCCCTGGATGCTGCAGGGAAATTTGGGATTCTGATCCATGTCCTGAGCCAACTTTTGGGGTTTTTTCCCACTTTTCCTCACTGTCGCTCTTCCTTAAGGTCAGACTCCGGCCTTGGCTGATCTTGGTTCCTGTCCCTCATCCCGGATGGATCTCGGGGGAGCACTGGATCCTGGAAAAATGCTCCAGGGGAAGCTGTGGCTGGCCTGGAGCACCCCTGGACAGGAGGAATTCTGTGTTGCCCTCCTGCCGTGCTCAGGGGTGGGAAACGATTCCGTTTGGGGAACCTTTCCCATCCTGCAGGAAGGGCCTGGATTTGGAGGTTTTCCCGTTTTTTCCCAAGTCCAGGTGGGAGCCCAAGGACACAGGAGAGGCTGCTGGGTCCCGCTGGGATTTGCTGTGGTCGGAGAGGGAAAAATCCCACCTGGATGCAGCCGGAGCGGAAGCGACTCCTCTGGAGCCCGTGCGAGGCACAGGGAGCCAGGGAATCCATGATCCCCCAATCCAGGAGCATCCCTGCCTTTCCCAAATAAACCACAGGAAAAGCCCAATCCCGCTGGAGAAGTGGGAATTCCTCGGGTTCATTTTCATCTCCGTTTGGAGCAAGGCACCGACACCGACTCCATCCATCCCCACCCCTGCAGCGCTCCCGGAATTCTCCTTTTCCCCATTCCTGTGTCCCACCGTGCCCTTCATCCCACGCGTTCCCTGTCACTCCGAAGGGCCTTTTAATTCCGCACAAATCCCCGCCCCGGCCTCGCTCCAGGTGCCTTTAATCACGGAGCAGCCCCGGGTTTCCCAGCGGGAGCGGCAGAGCTCATCCATCGCTGCCCTTCCCTGCCTCCAGCAGGATTTTCCAAGGAGCCGGGGATGTGTTTGGGGTGGGAATGAGGCACAGAAACTCCTGGGGTTTTCCCTCCAGCAGCTTTCAGGGAATGCGGCTCCTGCTGGTTCCTTCCCAGGGGATGTTTGTTGATGTTATTCCAGAGAATCCCGGAATGGCTGGGGTTGGAAAGACCTTTGAGATCTCGGTCCCACCCCATCCATGGCAGGGACACCTCCCACTGTCCCAGGCTGCTCCAGCCTGGCCTGGGACACTCCCAGGGATCCAGGGATTCTCTGGGAATTCCATCCCAGCCCCTCCCTACCCTCATTCCTTCCCCAATCCCATTTCAATCTCCCCTTTCCCACGGGAAGCCATTCCCTGTGTCCTGTCCCTCCATCCCTTGTCCCCAGTCCCCCTCAGCTCTCCTGGAGCCCTTCAGGCACAGCAAGGGCTCTGAGCTCTCCCTGGAGCCTTCTCCTCCCCAGGGGAACACCCCCAGCTCTCCAGCCTGGCTCCGGAGGTTTTCCAGCCCTCGCTCTCCTCATCCAGGTGAAGACGCAGCCCCTGCATTAAACCACAAAGAGGAGCAGAAAAAAACCTCCCCATCCCTTTTATTTTCCTTTAAAAATGGATTCTTTCCCACCCCGAAGAAGCAGAAAGTGACGCAGATCCAAACAGAACGAGCGAGCTCCCCGAAGGTCCCTGCCGAGGGCTCCCATCCATCCCGGTGAATTATTCCTCCCTCAGTTCTGCTCCGACATCCCATCCATCTCCGAACTCCTCGGCGCGGGGGCGGCCGTTCCCTCCTCGGAGCATCGATCCCGGAGATCGATGGCTCCGCTCCGTGAAAAACGTGGAATCGTCCTCGTGCCGGGCGTTCTCCGGGCCGGCATCTTCATCTCCTGGCGACAGGGACAGAGAACGTTCCCCAGGCAAAGGGCAGCTCCCTCGGGATGATGGATTTGGGATTTGTTTGTCCTCGAGCGTTAATGGGGCGGGAAAAGGGAATAAATGGGATTTTTCCATTTGCAGGACGCGGCCTCTGCGAGGGCCTCTCCGATTTAGGGAAGGAAAAGTCAACAAAGGGGGAAAAGCAAACACTTTCAGCTCCGTTAGCTCCGGGAGAGCCTGGAATGGTTTGAACAGGGAAGAGCTCCGGAACCGGCGTGTGTTTCTGTATTTCCATGGAAAAGGGGATTTCTGTGGGAAGTTTTCCTTGCTGGAGTCAGGCAGAGCCCATTCCAGAGGGAAAACATCCATGGGCTTCCAGGCCTTTTTCCCCTGGAAAATGGGGTGAAAATGGAATTTTGAGCCTTTTCCTTCATCACTTCCCAAAGCCCCCGAGCCCTTTTGCCAGGACTGAGCCATCGATCCCTCCCGGGGAGGAGGGGTTTGGGTCATCCCAGCCCCCTGTGGGGACAATTCCCAGTGGGAATCTGATCCAAGGGAACACACGGAGACACCGCGAGCGGAGCTGGGCCTTGGGGTGGAGCCGAGCCCTGGAATTCCACGTGGGACACCGAAATCCCCAGCTCGGGGTTAGAGGAATCGCGGAATGCTCTGGGCTGGAAGGGGCCTCGAGGAGCAGCCCATTCCGTGGGGCAGGGAATTCCCAATGATTGATTCCTGATGGATTGATTCCCAGTGATTGATTCCCAATGGATGCATTATGGATTCCCAATGGATTCCCAATGGATTGATTCCCAATGGATGCTTTATGGATTCCCAATGGATTGATTCCTGATGGATTGATTCCCAGTGATTGATTCCCAATGGATGCATTATGGATTCCCAATGGATTGATTCCCAATGGATACTTTATGGATTCCCAATGGATTGATTCCTGATGGATTGATTCTCAGTGGATTGATTCCCGATGGATTGATTCCCCATGGATTGATTCCTGATGGATTGATTCCCGATGGATTGATTCCCAATGGATTGAATCCCGATAGATTGATTCCCGATGGATTGATTCCCCGTGGACTAATTCCCCATGGATTGATTCCCGATGGATTGATTCCCGATGGATATTTCACGGATTCCCAATGGATTGATTCCCGATGGATTGATTCCCCATGAATGCTTTATGGATTCCCGATGGATTGATTCCCGATGGATTGATTCCCGATGGATGCTTTATGGATTCCCGATGGATTGATTCCCGATGGATTGATTCCCGATGGATGCTTTATGGATTCCCGATGGATTGATTCCCGATGGATTGATTCCCGATGGATTGATTCCCGATGGATGCTTTATGGATTCCCGATGGATTGATTCCCAATGGATTGATTCCCGATGGATGCTTTATGGATTCCCGATGGATGCTTTATGGATTCCCTCAGCTTTTCCATGGATTCGCACCCCCGGGCACTCAAATCCTGCAGCAAAAACCCTAGGAAGGGACAGAGCCGACACCTCCAGGCCGAATTCCAGCCAGGAAGAACAGGCCATTCCCTGACTTTAAACGGCAGTAATTCCCGAACAACTCTCCCGGCACTCCGCAGTTTCCACCATCCCAGAAAAAAGCTTCCATTTTTCATTTTCCTTCCCAGCTTTTTCATTTTCCAGCCTCATCTCTTCCCCATTTTGTTCCCGTTTTCCCCCGCAGCGCCTCCGTCCCGAGCTCCGCGCTGCCATAAAATCCACGCCCGCCCTCGGATGCTGTCAGCCCGGGAAAGGCACGGTGCCCTCGGTGCCGCGGATATTGGATCCATCCATAATTCCTGACAGCTTCGGCTGCTCTCATTAGGCGGGAGAGGAGATTTAGGGCCGGGCTGGGACGGCAATGGGATCATAACTCAGCGTGGAGCGACGGCTCTGGGATTCGGGGTCCTGGCCAAGGGCTTTGGGTGATTTCATTCCC
Organism: Acanthornis magna; assembly: GCA_036785705.1. Classification (NCBI taxonomy): domain Eukaryota; kingdom Metazoa; phylum Chordata; class Aves; order Passeriformes; family Acanthizidae; genus Acanthornis; species Acanthornis magna. The sequence continues at coordinate 1,491,626 of JAWUZG010000353.1, forward strand.
TTCCCGAATTCCGTGTTTTTACCAGGATACCTCAGCGGGGGGAGCAGGAGGAATCGTGTCCCCGGCCCTGGCTTCATTTGCATGGAATTTGTCGCCAACAGAAATCTTTCCAGGATTATTGTTTGCTTTGGGGCGGGAAAATGACAGATTTGTCCTAAAATCCCTCATTTCAAAGGGCCTTTCCCGCTCCGCGCGATCGGGAGCGGATTTTAATCAGGAGCGATGACAGTTTAATAGCAGGAATGATTCAGAAGCCTGACATCCGTGGAAATATGATTCTAAAAGTTCCTAAATCCTGAAAGGATTTGCCGTTGGATAGGGATTAGCGCAATCCCATTATCCGGAGCGGTGTCTCCGGGCTCTCCCAGCGTTCCTGGAGCTGTCCCTCAACATCCCCCACAGAAATCACCGGAACTGAGAGAAAACCTCGTTCCAGGCCCTTGGGATCACGGGACATTCCAGGAGATTTCCAGGCCTCACTTTTCCCTTCTGCACCTGCAGTGGTTTTCCCCACAAAACAGCCCCGATGGCAGGAATCCCGAATTCCTGGAGCTGGGAACACCGTGATTGCAGGAACCCCAAATTCCCGGAGCTGGGAACATCCTAACAGCAGGAATTCCGAATTCCTGGAGCTGGGAATGTCCTGACGGCAGGAATTCCGAATTCCTGGAGCTGGAAATGCCCTGACCCTGATGGCAGGAATCCCAAATTCCTGAAGCTGGGAACACTGTGGTCGCAGGAACCCCAAATTCCCAGAGCTGGGAATGCCCTGACAGCAGGAATCCCGAATTTCTGGAGCTGGGAACACCCTGACACCAGGAATCCTGAATTTCTGGAGCTGGGGACGCCCTGACAGCAGGAATCCAAAATTCCCAGAGCTGGGAATGCCCTGACGGCAGGAATCCCGAATTTCTGGAGCTGGGAATGCCCTGACAGCAGGAATCCCAAATTTCTGGAGCTGGGAACGCCCTGACAGCAGGAATCCCAAATTCCCGGAGCTGGGAATGCCCTGACGGCCATGACCCAGCCTCCTCCACCTCCCCTGTCCTTCCCAGGACTGATCCCGTTTTCAGTGGGATATCAGAACACCGGGATCCCCTGAGGATCCGTGGGAGCGATCGGGAAAGTGGGAATGGGGCAGGATCCAGCTGAGGGTTCAAGGATGAGCTCAGTGTTGGGAGAATATTTCCAGGGATGGGATTTTTCACTTCCTCTGGCTTGGGGAAGATGTTGATCCACGGGGATTCCCTTGGGATCCACGTCTGGGTGAATTTGGGAAGGAAAAACACACATTGAGTTGTTTTGGGGTGGGCTCTGTGCAGGGCCCAGCCGCTCTCAGTGCTGGGAATGCATCCCCAGGGAGGAGGTTTTCCACTTTTTCTGGCTTGGGGAAGATGCTGATCCATGGGGATTTCCTTGGGATCCACATCTGGGTGGATTTGGGAAGGAAAAACGCACATTGAGTTGTTTTGGGGTGGGCTCTGTGCAGGGCCCAGCTGCTCTCAGCATTTCCAGGGAGGAGGTTTTCCACTTTTTCTGGCTTGGGGAAGATGCTGATCCATGGGGATTCCCTTGGGATCCACGTCCGGGTGAATTTGGGAAGGAAAATGGACATTGAGCCATTTTAGGGTGGGCTCTGTGCAGGGCCCAGCCGCTCTCAGTGCTGGGAATGCATCCCCAGGGATGAGTTTTCCACTTTTTCTGGCTTGGTGAGGCTATTGATCCAGGGAAATCCCCTTGGATCCACATCCAGGTGAATTTGGGAAGGAAAAATTGAGCCATTTTGGGGGTGGGCTCTGTGCAAGGCCCAGCCGCTCTCAGTGCTGGGATAACATCCCCAGGGATGAGGTTTTCCACTATTTCTGGCTTGGAGAAGTTGAAATTCCCCTTGGATCCATCTCCAGGTGAATTTGGGAAGGAAAAATCAACATTGAGCCATTTTGGGGTGTGTTCTGTGCAAGGCCGAGCTCATGGGGTTTGTCCAGCCCTGGAATCCAAACGAATCCCGGGGATTTTGGGGTTTTCCCTTCTCTTTCAGCTCCCCGGGGGTCACTTCACGGATTTGCTTTTTCCCTGTGGAGTTTTGGCTCCCATTTCCCGCAGGATCCTCCAGGCAAACCCTTTCCCCTTCCCACCATGGGACAAAACGCTCCCGGATCTGAGATTTATCCCAACCTTCTGCTCCTACTTCCATTTCCCTCTCTCCCTCAATATTCCCGCTTTCCCGAGGGTCTAAGGATTTGGAACCCCGGGAATGATCCACAGTTCAATTTTCCAGCTCTAAACCCCAGGCAGGAGATTCCGGCCCATGGATGCTCCAGGGGGGGCTGGGTCATTTATGGATTTTCTGGTGCCAGAAATGGTTCTGCAGGAAAAGGGGTGAAAATTCCCAGGAAAAGGTGTGAAAATTCCCAGGAAAAGGGGTGAAAATTCCCAGGAAAAGGTGTGAAAATTCCCAGGAAAAGGGGTGAAAATTCCCAGGAAAAAGGGGTGAAAATTCCCAGGAAAAGGGGTGAAAATTCCCAGGAAAAGAGTGAAAATTCCCAGGAAAAAGGGTGAAAATTCCCAGGAAAAGGGATGAAAATTCCCAGGAAAAGGGGTGAAAATTCCCAGGAAAAAGCGTGAAAATTCCCAGGAAAAAGGGTGAAAATTCCCAGGAAAAAGGGTGAAAATTCCCAGGAAAAGGGGTGAAAATTCCCAGGAAAAGGTGTGAAAATTCCCAGGAAAAGGGGTGAAAATTCCCAGGAAAAAGGGTGAAAATTCCCAGGAAAAGGGGTGAAAATTCCCAGGAAAAAGGTGAAAATTCCCAGGAAAAAGGGTGAAAATTCCCAGGAAAAGGTGTGAAAATTCCCAGGAAAAGAGTGAAAATTCCCAGGAATAGGGGTGAAAATTCCCAGGAAAAAGGGTGAAAATTCCCAGGAAAAGGGGTGAAAATTCCCAGGAAAAGGTGTGAAAATTCCCAGGAAAAGAGTGAAAATTCCCAGGAAAAAGGGGTGAAAATTCCCAGGAAAAGGTGTGAAAATTCCCAGGAAAAGAGTGAAAATTCCCAGGAAAAGGGGTGAAAATTCCCAGGAAAAAGGGTGAAAATTCCCAGAAAAAGGGTGAAAATTCCCAGGAAAAAGGGTGAAAATTCCCAGGAAAAAGGTGAAAATTCCCAGGAAAAGGGGTGAAAATTCCCAGGAAAAAGGGTGAAAATTCCCAGGAAAAGGGATGAAAATTCCCAGGAAAAGAGTGAAAATTCCCAGGAAAAGGGGTGAAAATTCCCAGGAAAAAGGGTGAAAATTCCCAGGAAAAGGGTGAAAATTCCCAGGAAAAGGGATGAAAATTCCCAGGAAAAGGGGTGAAAATTCCCAGGAAAAAGGGGTGAAAATTCCCAGGAAAAGGGGTGAAAATTCCCAGGAAAAGGGGTGAAAATTCCCAGGAAAAAGGTGAAAATTCCCAGGAAAAAGGGTGAAAATTCCCAGGAAAAGGGGTGAAAATTCCCAGGAAAAAGGTGAAAATTCCCAGGAAAAAGGGTGAAAATTCCCAGGAAAAGGGGTGAAAATTCCCAGGAAAAAGGGTGAAAATTCCCAGGAAAAAGGGTGAAAATTCCCAGGAAAAGGGGTGAAAATTCCCAGGAAAAGGTGTGAAAATTCCCAGGAAAAGGGGTGAAAATTCCCAGGAAAAAGGGTGAAAATTCCCAGGAAAAGGGGTGAACATTCCCAGGAAAAAGGGTGAAAATTCCCAGGAAAAAGGGTGAAAATTCCCAGAAAAAGGGGTGAAAATTCCCAGGAAAAAGGGTGAAAATTCCCAGGAAAAGGGGTGAAAATTCCCAGGAAAAAGGGTGAAAATTCCCAGGAAAAGGGTGAAAATTCCCAGGAAAAGGGATGAAAATTCCCAGGAAAAGGGGTGAAAATTCCCAGGAAAAGGTGTGAAAATTCCCAGGAAAAGCCCCAAGCCTCCGGAGGGGTTGTTCCTTCTCCGTCCCGCGGTGCCCATGCCCAAAATCTGTGTCGGATTGGAACTCTGGGGTGGGACTGAGGGGTCTTTGGGGCCCCTCCCAACCCAGACCATTCCAGGATTCCAGGACTCAGGCTGGATATTGGGAAAATTCCTTCACGGAAAGGATTGTCCAGCCCCGGCCCAGGGGTGGAGTTCCCATTCCCGGGGGGTCAAACATCCCTGCGGAGGTGACACTTGGGGACACTCCAGTGGTGGCCTCGGACTCCACCTCGTGGGGCTTTTCCAGCATCGGGAATCCTTTAAATCCCCGAATTCCACGGGAATTGTCCTCCCCTGCCTCCCGGGCAGGTCTGGTGGCCCCGGGGAAGGGTTTGGGGTGACAGCGCAGGGTTTGGGGTGACAGCTGGGGGTTTGGGGTGACAGAGCAGGGTTTGGGGTGACAGCGCAGGGTTTGGGGTGACAGCTCAGGGTTTGGGGTGACAGCTGAGGGTTTGGGGTGACAGAGCAGGGTTTGCGGTGACAGCGCAGGGTTTGGGGTGACAGCTCAGGGTTTGGGGTGACAGCGCAGGGTTTGGGGTGACAGCTCAGGGTTTGGGGTGACAGCTGGGGGTTTGGGGTGACAGCACAGGGTTTGGGGTGACAGCTGAGGGTTTGGGGTGACAGCGCAGGATTTGGGGTGACAGCTCAGGGTTTGGGGTGACAGCTGGGGGTTTGGGGTGACAGCTGAGGCTTTGGGGTGACAGCTCAGGGTTTGGGGTGACAGCACAGGGTTTGGGGTGACAGCGCAGGGTTTAGGGTGACAGCGCAGGGTTTGGGGTGACAGCTGAGGGTTTGGGGTGACAGCTCACGGTTTGGGGTGACAGCTGGGGATTTGGGGTGACAGAGCAGGCTTTGGGGTGACAGCTGAGGCTTTGGGGTGACAGCTCAGGGTTGGGGTGACAGCACAGGGTTTGGGGAGACAGCTGAGGGTTTGGGGTGACAGCTGGGGTTTGGGGTGACAGAGCAGGGTTCGGGGTGACAGCACAGGGTTTGTGGTGACAGCTCAGGGTTTGGGGTGACAGCTGAGGGTTGGGGTGACAGCACAGGGTTTGGGGTGACAGCACAGGGTTTGGGGTGACAGCTGAGGGTTGGGGTGACAGCACAGGGTTTGGGGTGACAGCTCAGGGTTTGGGGTGACAGCTGGGGGTTGGGGTGACAGCTCAGGGTTTGGGGTGACAGCGCAGGGTTTGGGGTGACAGCTCAGGGTTTGGGGTGACAGCTGGGGGTTGGGGTGACAGCTCAGGGTTTGGGGTGACAGCGCAGGGTTTGGGGTGACAGCTCACGGTTTGGGGTGACAGCACAGGTTTGGGGTGACAGCTGAGGGTTTGGGGTGACAGAGCAGGGTTTGGGGTGACAGCACAGGGTTTGGGGTGACAGCTCAGAGTTTGGGGTGACAGCTGGGGGTTTGGGGTGACAGCTGAGGGCTTGGGGTGACAGCACAGGGTTTGGGGTGACAGCACAGGGTTTAGGGTGACAGCGCAGGGTTTGGGGTGACAGCGCAGGGTTTGGGGTGACAGCTCACGGTTTGGGGTGACAGCTGGGGATTTGGGGTGACAGAGCAGGGTTTGGGGTGACAGCTCAGGGTTGGGGTGACAGCACAGGGTTTGGGGTGACAGCTCAGGGTTTGGGGTGACAGCTGGGGGTTGGGGTGACAGCTCAGGGTTTGGGGTGACAGCGCAGGGTTTGGGGTGACAGCTCAGGGTTTGGGGTGACAGCTGGGGGTTGGGGTGACAGCTCAGGGTTTGGGGTGACAGCGCAGGGTTTGGGGTGACAGCTCACGGTTTGGGGTGACAGCACAGGTTTGGGGTGACAGCTGAGGGTTTGGGGTGACAGAGCAGGGTTTGGGGTGACAGCACAGGGTTTGGGGTGACAGCTCAGAGTTTGGGGTGACAGCTGGGGGTTTGGGGTGACAGCTGAGGGCTTGGGGTGACAGCACAGGGTTTGGGGTGACAGCACAGGGTTTAGGGTGACAGCGCAGGGTTTGGGGTGACAGCGCAGGGTTTGGGGTGACAGCTCACGGTTTGGGGTGACAGCTGGGGATTTGGGGTGACAGAGCAGGGTTTGGGGTGACAGCTCAGGGTTGGGGTGACAGCTGGGGGTTTGGGGTGACAGCTGCGGGTTTGGGGTGACAGCTCAGGGTTTGGGGTGACAGCTGCGGGTTTGGGGTGACAGCTGGGGGTTGGGGTGACAGCGCAGGGTTTGGGGTGACAGCACAGGGTTTGGGGTGACAGCTCAGGGTTTGGGGTGACAGCACAGGGTTTGGGGTGACAGCTGAGGGTTTGTGGTGACAGCACAGGGTTTGGGGTGACAGCACAGGTTTGGGGTGACAGCTGAGGGTTTGTGGTGACAGCTGGGGGTTTGAGGTGACAGCACAGGTTTGGGGTGACAGCTGAGGGTTGGGGTGACAGCTGAGGGTTTGGGGTGACAGCTGGGGCTGTGGGGTGACGCTGGCGGCTGTCCTGTCCCGCAGGTGCTGGGGCTGGCCATGGCCTGGCTGTACTGGCAGCAGCTCAACGAGCTGCACTCCCGCCTGGACGCGGTGGATTTCCGCGCACTGGAGGCGCGGGAGCTCAGCTTCGCCGCGCTGGACCTGAGCGGGGCCGGCTGGTGCTGGTGCCTGCCCCGCGAGGGAGGCTACGTCCCCGTGAGCCCCGGGAGAGAGCGCGGGCGACAGGACGAGGATGAGGATGAAGAGGAGGAGGAGGAGGAGGAGGAAGGCAGCGCCCGCCGCAGCCGAGTGTGAGCGCGAGGAGGAGGACTGCGAGCTCGGAGAGGAGGACATGGAATGTGGGAAAAATGGGATTTTCATCTCGGCTCCCGAGGTTTTATTCCTTTTTGGATTCCCCGTTGGGAGGAGAAGGACAAAATGTGGGAAAAATGGGATTTTCATCTCGGCTCCCGAGGTTTTATTCCTTTTTGAATTCCCTGTTGGGAGGAGAAGGACAAAATGTGGGAAAAATGGGATTTTCATCTCGACTCCCTTTTTTAATTCCCCGTTGGGAGGAGGAGGACTCCGAGTGGAGGAGGAGGACACGAAATGTGGGGAAAATGTGATTTTCCTTCTCAGGTCCCGAAGTTTTATTCCTTTTCAAATTCCCCTTTGGGAGGAGGAGGACTCCAAGTGGAGGAGAAGGACAAAATGTGGGAAAAATGGGATTTTTCATCTCAGCTCCCAAAGTTTTATTCTGTTTTGAATTCCCTGTTGGGAGGAGGAGGACAAAATATGGAAAAAATGGGATTTTTCTCCTCAGCTCCCAAAGTTTTATTCTGTTTTGAATTCCCTGTTGGGAGGAGGAGGACATGGAATGTGGGGAAAATGGGATTTTCCCTCTCAGGTCCTGAAGTTTTATTCCTTTTCGAATTCCCCATTGGGAGGAGGAGGACTCCGAGCTCAGAGCGAAAGACGAGGACAAAATGTGGGAAAAATGTGATTTTTCCTCTCAGGTCCCAAAGTTTTATTCATTTTAGAATTCCCCATTGGGAGGAGGAGGACAAAATGTGGGGAAAATGGGATTTTTCTTCTCAGATCCCGAATTTTATTCCCTTCCCGAATTCCCCGTTTTTTACCGGGATACCTCAGCGGGGGCAGCAGGGGGAATCCTGTCCCCAAACTTGGCTTCATTCACGTGGAATTCGTCACAAACACAAATCTTTTCCAGGATTATTGTTTGCTTTGGGGTGGGAAAAATGACAGATTTGCCCTAAAATCCCTCATTTCAAAGGGCTTTTTCCCACTCCGTGGGGTCGGATTTTAAAACTGTAAAATCTTAACTTTGGGAAAAGTGTACAATCTTAACTTTGGGAAAAGTGTACAATCCCGCTGGGAATTCCCGAACCCCTCCCTGGACTGCGCGGGCAGAGCTCCCCAGGCCCGGGGTTTGTGCGGCGCCGTTTTGGGGGAATTTGGGGTTTTTTTTGCTTTTTCCCAATAAATGGAATTTCTGCCACGTTTTCCAACACGTGTTTTCCAATTCCCTGGGAATTCCTCCGGAAATTCCCGCCGATTCCCTGGGAGATCCTGGCTTTCCGACGGATTTTCTGGGAATGAAACCGATGGGAGCGCGACTTCCACGCCCTGGATCCCAACGGCTGCTGGGGAAAAAAAACCAAAAAATCCCAGTTCCTAGAGATTCCGGGAAATTCCCAGAAATTCCCCATTCCAGCTTTTCCCGGGAGCTGCCGATTCCAGTTTCGTTCCCGGGCAAGGAGAAGGAGATCCCAGGAAATTTTAGAAGCAGGATGGAATTATTTGGGATTGTTTGGGATGCAGGAAATTCCCCTTCGCTCAGACCGACCCCAAAGGAGCAGGTAAGGAATTGCCTTTCCCAGGATTTGGGTTTTTAGCACAAAAGTGGGAATTCTGTCCTGAATCCCTTGGGATTTGGGAATTCGACACCGTGGGGTTGTGGCTCCAACCCTGGAGCAGAGGAATGGCAAAAATAGGTGGGGTTTTACCCCCAAAGTGGGGGGTTTTACCCTGAAAAATGGGGTTTTATCCCAAAAATGCTGGGTTTTATCCCCAAAATGTGGGGTTTTATCCCAAAAAGGTGGGGTTTTATCCCAAAAATGCGGGTTTTATCCCAAAAATGTGGGGTTTTATCCCCAAAATGTGGGGTTTTATCCCAAAAATGCGGGGTTTTATCCCCAAAATGTGGGGTTTTATCCCAAAAATGGGGGGTTTTAGTCCAAAAATGGAGGGTTTTATCCCAAAAATGTGGGGGTTTATCCCCAAAATGTGGGGTTTTATCCCCAAATATGTGAGCTTTTATCCCCAAAATGTGGGGTTTTACCCCAAAATGCAGGGTTTTATCCCCAAATATATGGGGTTTTATCCCAAAAATGGAGGGTTTTATCCCCAAAATGTGGGGGTTTATCCCAAAAATATGAGGTTTTACTCCAAAAATAAGTGTGATTTTATCCCAAAAATGTGAGGATTCACCCCAAAAATGTAGGGTTTTATCCCCAAAATGTGAGGTTTTATCCCAAAAGTGTGGGGTTTCATCAGAGCCAGAAATCAAATTTTGGGACTGGGGAGTGGAGCAGGGACCCGTTTTGACCCCAAATGTCCCAAAATCGTGGGGACAGCCCAGGGTGGGCTGGGATTGTCCCAAGTGAGAAAAATCAGCTCAGAACTGAAAGAAAAAGGAAAAAATGGGAAAGGAAAAGGGAAAAACTGAAAGGAAAAGGAGAAAATGTAAAACTAAAAGCCAAAAAAAAAAGGAAAAGAAAAACAGGGAAAGGAAAAAATGAAAAGGAAAATAGTGAAAGAAAAGGTCAAAAAGTGAAAGAAAAAAGGGGAAAAAGTGAAAGAAAAAAGGGAAAAAGTGAAAGAAAAAAGGGGAAAAAGTGAAAAGGGGGAAAAGTGAAAGAAAAGGGAAGACATGAGAGGAAAAGGAAAAAAGGGAAAAAAATTAAAATTAGAGGAAGAATTAAAGAGAATGGACAAGGAAAAGAGGGAAAGGAAAAAAGTGAAAGGGAGAGGAAAAAAGTGAAAGGGAAAGAAAAAAGTGGAAGGAAAAAAGTGAAATTAAAGGAGAAAAGGGAAATGAAAAGGGAGAAGGGAAAGGGGAAAAAAGTGAAATTCAAAGGGAAAAATGGTAAAGGGAAAAAAGTCTTTTTTTCCCGAGAGTGACAGAAATCCCAGGATTATTCCATGAATTGGCAGATTCGGGAAGCGAGAACTCGGCCTGGGCCCTGCGGCTGCGACTCGCGGGCTCTGTCTCCCTCTCCTGACCATCCCTTTTAGGGCTTCCCTTTTCCCTAATCCAGGAAAAATTCCCAGAACAGCCCTGGAAAACCCCTGGAATATTTGGGGACATTTTGGCCAAAATTGGGGGTTTTTTGGGGGGGAGATGGAGAAGGGAAGACCAGGGAGCAGCCCAGGGAAATGGGATGAGCACGGATATTTAGGGAATTTCGAAATTTCCCTTTCCCTTCTCCCTCTCTCTGATAAAACCTCGGGGAGTGCAGGGTGGAAAATCCGAATAAATTTCTGTTAGTTTGGGGGGAAATTGGGTTTTTTCTCTCAGTTTCCAGGACGAGCGGCCACCAACATTGGGATTCCGATTCCCGCGGGGTGGGAGCAGAATCCCATTGGGGTTCCGATCCCGGGACTCGTCCTGGGATCAGGGAGGTGATGGGAAAAATGGATTTTCCTCTGGCCTGGACCACAAAACGCCTGAAAAATGGGAAAATCAGATTTGATCCCAAAATCCCAAATCCCTCAAAAGGGGATGCCAAGGACATTCCCAAATTCCCCCTAAATTGAGCACCTCGGGGTCGCTGCTGCTGGACTCCACAGGGAAAGGAAAATCCAATAAAATCCCAATAAAGTCCCAATATATCCCAATAAAATCCCAATAAAATCCCAATAAAGTCCCAATAAAATCCCAATATATCCCAATAAAATCCCAATAAAATCCCAATAAAATCCCAATATATCCCAATAAAATCCCAATAAAATCCCAATAAAGTCCCAATAAAATCCCAATATATCCCAATAAAATCCCAATAAAATCCCAATAAAGTCCCAATAAAATCCCAATAAAACGGGAGCAGGGATGGAGGACCCAAAGGTCCTGCTCGGTTCGTCCCAGGTGGTGCCGTGGAATCATCCCCGGGAAAGTCCCGATTTGGGATGAGTTTAAAGCCCAAAATCCCATTTCCCAGTCCTGGGGTTTTTCCTGGGATGAAGCGCCGGGCGCTGTTGGATGGGGATTTATGGAGATCCCAATGAAAATGCCGGAGGGGAATGGGAACGGGGCAGGAACGAGAGATCCCAAAACCCCAAATTTAGGGATGTTCAGAGAAAAACACGGAATTGGGAAAAAATTCCATGGGAAACCCTCACCATAACCCCAACCCCCAAAATGGGGTGATGCTCCAGGGAACGATCCCGGTGCTCCACAGGATTTGGGATCATCCATGGACGGGATTTGGGATCATCCATGGATGGGATTTAGGGTCACCCCATGGATGGGATTTGGGATCATCCATGGATGGGATTTGGGATCATCCATGGATGGGATTTGGGATCACCCATGGACGGGATTTAGGGTCATCCCATGGATACGATTTCGGATCACCCCATGGATGGGATTTAGGGTCACCCCATGGATGGGATTTAGGGTCATCCATGGATGAGATTTAGGGTCACCCCATGGATGGGATTTGGGATCACCCCATGGATGGGATTTCGGATCACCCCATGGATGGGATTTAGGGTCACCCCACTGCTGGCGCTGCCCCTCCGCACTTCCCTTTGGAAATTCCTGCCATTCCCGAAGATCAGGACCCGACCTTGGCCAGAGCTCAGGAATTAGCACAGTTCCCCTCCCGAATCCCTCAAAATCAAGACAAAATCCATGGGAAAAAGTCCCCCAGAAGCTGCAAACCCAAAACCCACAGGTCAGGGAGGAACAGAGTTAGGGTTTGGGTTAGGAAGCCCCAAATCCCAAATCCCGCAGGCCGGGCAGGAACAGGAATGATCCTAAATCCCCATCCATAGGATGACCCTAAATCCCCATCCATAGGATGACCCTAAATCCCATCCATGGGGTGACCCTAAATCCCATCCATGAGTGATCCTAAATCCCATCCATGAGGTGACCCTAAATCCCATCCATGGGTGATCCAAAATCCCATCCATGGGTGATCCTAAATCCCTTCCATGGGGTGACCCTAAATCCCATCCATGGGTGATCCTAAATCCCATCCTTGGGTGATCCAAAATCCCATCCATGGGTGACCCTAAATCCCTTCCATGGGGTGACCCTAAATCCCATCCATGAGTGATCCTAAATCCCATCCATGAGGTGACCCTAAATCCCATCCATGGGTGATCCTAAATCCCATCCATGGGTGATCCTAAATCCCATCCATGGGGTGACCCTAAATCCCATCCATGGGTGATCCTAAATCCCATCCATGAGGTGACCCTAAATCCCATCCATGGGTGATCCAAAATCCCATCCATGGGTGATCCTAAATCCCATCCATGGGGTGACCCTAAATCCCATCCATGGGTGATCCTAAATCCCATCCATGAGTGATCCTAAATCCCTTCCATGGGGTGACCCTAAATCCCATCCATAGGATGACCCTAAATCCCATCCATGGGGTGACCCTAAATCCCATCCATGGGTGATCCTAAATCCCATCCATGAGTGATCCTAAATCCCATCCTTGGGTGATCCAAAATCCCATCCATGGGTGACCCCAAATCCCTTCCATGGGGTGACCCTAAATCCCATCCTTGGGGTGATCCTAAATCCCATCCATGGGTGATCCTAAATCACCCTTAGTGGGATGATCCTGAATCTCCATCCATGAGATGATCCTAAATCACCATCAGTGGCCCCCATTTTATTGGGATTTTATTTGGGTTCGGAAGCCCCAAATCCCACACCCCACAGGCCGGGCGGGAACACCGCGGATTTTCCCTATGCCAGCGCTCGGAATCCCTGCCCCTTCCGCGGCCCGATTCCGCCGTTCCGATGTCCCGCCCTCCCCGGAGCCCATCCCGTGATGCTCCCCGACCCCAAAGTCAATCCGAAATCCATTTGGGGCCGGGAGCAGCAGCAGTCGATGGACGTGGGCAGAGCAGCTCCAGGCGATCCCGGCTCCCAGCCCTGACCTCGCGTTCCCGAGAGCTTTTGGGGAGCTCGAGGTGAGTTTTGGGGGGGAAAGCTCATTTTTGGGGTTTGATCGGGAATTTGGCAGCGCTTGGCTGTCCCTGCGCTGATTCCCATGGGATTTGGGGTCGGGTTTGCCGAGGGTTCTGCTCTGGGTTCGTCCGCAGGGATTTAGGGGGGAAAGGGTTTTGTATCAAATATCAGAGGGAAAAACCCCGGGTTTTCCAACCCCATAAATCACCCAAAATCCATCGAGACCTTTCCCTTACCGGGGTCGAACAAAGCCTGGCTTTACCCCATGGGTGCTGCCCAGCCCAACCAGATTGCCCCAAAAATCCCAGTTTCTTCCCAAAACATCCCAGTTTCTTCCCAAAACTATCCCATCCGTCACCCATGGATCCCCATCCATCCTCTGGGGATCCCGATGGATCCCAGGAATTCCCTGGGAGTTCTGATCTTTTCCAAGGTCATTTTTAGGGCAAAAATCTTCCTGCCCGGGGCTGGAGGGGGGGCGTTGTGTTTTCCTGCTTTTCCGGCCACCTCCAGCTTCCTAAAATCCTCGGAATTCACCCCAGAATGTTGTTTTTGGGAAGCCAAGGCTCATGGCTGACGTCATCCCTTAAAACTCCCCGGTTTGGGTTCTCCATCCAGAGCCGTTCGCCCTTAAAATCAATCAATTCCCATCGGATCGACGAAAAAAACCCAAATCGGTGAAATCAACTTTAAAATCCCAACCGGGATCAGGCTGGAGCTGGACTGGGATAAATTGAGGGGGAAAGGGAAAAACCTGGACTGGGATAAACTGAGGGGAAAAGGGAAAAAACTGCACTGGGATAAATTGAGGGAAAAAGGGGAAAACCTGGACTGGGATAAACTGAGGGGAAAAAGGGAAAAACCTGGACTGGGATAAATTGAGGGGGAAAAGGGAAAAACCTGGACTGGGATAAATTGAGGGGAAAAAGGAAAAAACCTGGACTGGGATAAATTGAGGGGAAAAAGGAAAAAACCTGGACTGGGATAAATTGAGGGGGAAAGGGAAAAACCTGGACTGGGACAAATTGAGGGGGAAAGGGAAAAACCTGGACTGGGATAAACCTGAGGGGGAAAGGGAAAAACCTGGACTGGGATAAATTGAGGGGAAAAGGGAAAAACCTGGACTGGGATAAATTGAGGGGAAAAAGGGAAAACATGTACTGGGATAAATTGAGGGAAAAAGGGAAAAACCTGGACTGGGATAAATTGAGGGGGAAAGGGAAAAACCTGGACTGGGATAAACCTGAGGGGAAAAAGGGAAAAACCTGGACTGGGATAAATTGAGGGGAAAAAGGGAAAACATGTACTGGGATAAATAGAGGGGGGGAAAGGAAAAACCTGCACTGGGATAAACCAGACTTTTCCTGAGGGAAAAAGGGTTGAGAATTCAGCACCCACCGGAGCCCACCCGGCCAGGCCGGGGCCCCGATCCTGTTTTTAGGATCCCGTTGCTATTTTCGGGTTTTTTTGTCTCTTTCGGGATTTTTCTCCCCGAAATAGATGGAAAGTGGCGCGGGAATGGTGCGGAGGCGAGCGAGGGACGCGGAGAGGCTTCTCCTGATCGCCCTCCGAGTGACTTTGGGCGGCATCGACCGCACCGCGAATAGCAACGGCGGGGCCCGGCAAGCCGAGTGTGAAAGGCAATCACTGGAGGTCAGCTAATTAGGGATTAATTAACAGCCCTGGGAAACAGCCGGAGCAATCCCGCGGGGATGGAGAGGCAGGATCCGAGGGAAGGAGATGGAAGTGCAGGGTGTGGAATAGGGGAAAGGGAGATCCGTTCTGGGAAAATCCCATTGGAAATGGGGCAGCGCCCCGAAGATAATGGGGTTATGGCGGGGCTGCTGCTCCCGCGGCGGGAACTGGGCCGGAAAATCCCGGGAATGTTCTCCCGCGGCGAGAATTGAGGCTGGGGGTGGAATCCCGGGAAATCCAGCTGGAAATCCGGGAGTGTTGGGGAAAGCGGAGGTGGAGACATGGAATGGCACAGGGATGGCACAGGGATGGGATGGCACAGGGATGGCACAGGGACAGGACAGGAATGGAATGGCACAGGAATGGAATAGCACAGCAATGGCACAGGGATGGCACAGGGATGGGATGGGACAGGAATGGCACAGGGATGGCACAGGGATGGGATGGGACAGGGATGGCACAGGGACGGGACAGGGATGGGATGGCACAGGAATGGAATAGCACAGCAATGGCACAGGGATGGCACAGGGATGGCACAGGGATGGAATGGCACAGGGATGGCACAGGGATGGCACAGGGATGGAATGGCACAGGAATGGGACAGGGATGGCACAGGGATGGAATGGGACAGGGATGGCACAGGGACAGGACAGGAATGGAATGGCACAGGAATGGAATAGCACAGCAATGGCACAGGGATGGCACAGGGATGGAATGGCTCAGGAATGGCACAGGGATGGCACAGGGATGGGATGGGACAGGGATGGCACAGGGACGGGACAGGGATGGGATGGCACAGGAATGGAATAGCACAGCAATGGCACAGGGATGGAATGGCACAGGGATGGCACAGGGATGGAATGGCTCAGGGATGGCACAGGGATGGAATGGCTCAGGGATGGCACAGGGATGGCACAGGGATGGAATGGCTCAGGGATGGCACAGGAATGGCACAGGGATGACACAGGAATGGAATGGCACAGGAATGTCACAGGGATGGAATGCCACAGGGATGGAATAGCACAGCAATGGCACAGGGATGGCACAGGGATGGAACAGGAATGTCACAGGGATGGAATGGCACAAGGATGGCACAGGGATGGGAAGGGCACAGGAATGGCACAAGGATGGCACAGGAATGGCACAGGGATGGGACAGGGATGGAATGGCACAGCAATGGCACAGGGATGGAATGGCACAGGGATGGAATGGCACAGGGATGGAATGGCACAGGGATGGGAATGGCACAGGAATGGCACAGGGATGGGAATGGCACAGGAATGGGAATGGCACAGGAATGGCACAAGGATGGCACAGCAATGGAATGGCACAGCAATGGCTCAGGGATGGAATGGCACAGGGACGGCACAGGGATGGGAATGGCACAAGGATGGCACAGGAATGGCACAGGGATGGGAATGGCACAGGAATGGGAATGGCACAGGGATGGGACAGGAATGGAATGGCTCAGGGATGGCACAAGGATGGCACAGGGATGGCACAGGAGTGGCACAGGGATGGAATGTCACAGGGATGGAATAGCACAGCAATGGCACAGGGATGGGACAGGGATGGGACAGGGATGGAATGGCACAGGAATGGCACAGGGATGGCACAGCAATGGCTCAGGGATGGAATGGCACAGGAATGTCACAGGAATGGAATGGCACAGGGATGGAATAGCACAGCAATGGCACAGGGATGGGACAGGGATGGGACAGGGATGGAATGGCACAGGAATGGCACAGGGATGGCACAAGGATGGCACAGCAATGGCTCAGGGATGGAATGGCACAGGAATGTCACAGGAATGGAATGGCACAGGGATGGAATAGCACAGCAATGGCACAGGGATGGCACAGGGATGGGAATGGCACAAGGATTGCACAGGAATGGAATAGCACAGGGATGGAATGGCACAGGAATGGGACAGGGATGGGAATGGCACAGGAATGGGAATGGCACAGGGATGGCACAAGGATGGCACAGCAATGGAATGGCACAGGAACGGCACAGGGATGGGAATGGCACAGCAATGGCTCAGGGATGGGAATGGCACAAGGATGGCACAGCAATGGCTCAGGGATGGGAATGGCACAAGGATGGCACAGGAATGGCACAGGGATGGGAATGGCACAGGGATGGCTCAGGGATGGAATGGCTCAGGAATGGCACACAGAATGATCCAGGGCTGCTCCCAGTGGCGCCTGACGTTTCCCCAGGAATCCTCCAGGCATCTCCCCCTGATCCACTGGGAATTCCCAGTGATCCATCAGGAATCTCCTGCTGATCCATCAGGAATTCCTGCTGATCCATTGGGAATCTCCCTGTGATCCATATGGAATTCCCAATGATCCATCAGGAATCTCCCCCTGATCCATATGGAATTCCGACTGATCCATCAGGAATCTCCCACTGATCCATAGGGAATTTCCCAGTGATCCATCAGAAATTGCCAGTGAGCCATAGGAGATTATCTCCCGCTGATCCATCGGGAATTCCCAATGATCCATAGGGAATTTCCTGGTGATCCATTGAGAATCTCCCGCCGATCCATCAGGAATTCCCAGTGATCCACAGGACATTTCCTGGTGATCCATCGGGAATTTCTCGTGGTCTGTAGGGAATCTCCCAGTGGTCTATTGGGAATCTCCCATTGATCCATCAGGAATCTCCTGCTGATCCATCGGGAATCTCCTGATGATCCATTGGGAATCTCCTGCTGATCCCTAGGGAATCTCCCGCTGATCCATTAGGAATCTCCCTGTGATCTATTGGGAATCTCCCACTGATCCATTGGGAATTCCCAGTGATCCATTGGGAATCTGCCCCTGATCCATCGGGAATTCCCAGCAATCCGTCAGGAATTCCCAGCGATCCATCCAGAATTCCCGGTGATCCATCGGGAATCTCCCAGTGATCCATTGGGAATTCCCAGTGATCCATTGGGAATCTGCCCCTGATCCATCGAGAATCTCCCAGTGATCCATCAGGAATCTCCCAGTGATCCATCCAGAATTCCCAGTGATCCATTGGGAATCTCCCAGCGATCCATCCAGAATTCCCGGTGATCCATCGGGAATCTCCCAGCGATCCATCCAGAATTCCCGGTGATCCATTGGGAATCTCCCAGTGATCCATCGGGAATCTCCCAGTGATCCCCCGGGAATTCCCATCTCTCCGGGCCGGGATTTCCCCGTGGGCAGGACTCCCATCCCGGGGCGCTCCTTCCCGGTGCCCCGAGAGCTTTTCCCGCCCGAAACCCCAGGGAACTGCCGTGTGCCGCAGCTCGCCGCGCGCCGCGGGATCATGCTGGAGGACGAGGACGCCATGAGCGAGCGCGGCCTCGGCGGCGCCCGGCGCAGGTTCGAGGATGAGGAAGGTGAGTGAGATCCCGGGAATGTCCCGATCCATGTGGGACACGCTCCGGGGAACGCCCGCGGCCTGCTGGGAACGGGAAACGCCTCCCGTCCTTTCGAGGGGGAGTTTGCCACGTGGGAAGGGAATTGGTTCCGACTGGCAGTGGGAAATCCCTCGTCCGCCCCTGAATCTTTCTCCGTCCCTCTGGATTTTCACTCCATCCACATCTTTTTTATCAGGAAGTTTTTTATTTGGAAAGTGAATTTTTTTATTCCCCTTATTGCTCCATCCACATCTTTTTTTGCTGGGAAATTTCCTACTTGGGAAGTGATTTTTTTTTTTTTCTAACTGGGGGTAAGAAATCCCAAATCCACCCCTAAATCTTTCCCCCTCCCTCTGGATTATCACTCTATTCACATCTTTTTTACCAGGAAGTTTTTTATTCGGAAAGTGAATTTTTTTACTCCAATTATCACTCCATCCACCTCTTTTTCACCTCAAATTTTTTTCCCTGGAAAATGAGTTTTTTTCTTCCAATTGCCACTCCATCTACATCTTTTTCACTTCAAAACTTTCTCCCTGGAAGGTGAATTTTTTATTCCGGTTATCACTCCATCCACATCATTTTCCCCTGGCAGTTTCCTACCTGAAAAGTGAATTTTAAATCTTTTTAACCTAGGAGTGCAAAATCCCAAATGTGCCCCCTCAACCCCTCTCCCTGGCCCAGATTACCACTCCATCCACATCTTTTTTACCTGGCAGTTTCCTACCTGAAAAGTGAATTTTTTCCCCCAATCACCACTCCATCCACGTCATTTTCCCCCAGCAGTTTCCTACCTGAAAAGCGATTTTTTTTATACTTGCAATGAGAAATCCCAGATTTCCCCCCTGACCGCCTATCCCTGGCCCAGATT
This sequence comes from Acanthornis magna, assembly GCA_036785705.1. NCBI lineage: Eukaryota > Metazoa > Chordata > Aves > Passeriformes > Acanthizidae > Acanthornis > Acanthornis magna. The sequence continues at coordinate 1,510,242 of JAWUZG010000353.1, forward strand.
ACTACTCGATCTACATCTGTTTTTTTACCTGGCAGTTTCCTCCCTGAAAAGTGGAATATTTCTCCCAATTACCACTCCATCCACATTTTTTTGCACCTCAGAACTTTCTCCCTGGAAAGCGAATTTTTTATTCCGATAATCACTCCATCCACACCATTTTCCCCCGGGGCAATTTCCTACCTGAAAAGCGATTTTTTTTTTTTTTTTTTTTTTCAAACTGGGAGCACAAAACCCCCGATTTGCCCCTGACCCGCTGTCCCGGGCGCAGATTACCACTCGATCTACATCGGGGTGCCGGTGCCGCGCGGCTACCGCAGGAAGCGGCGCCGCCGGAGGTCCCCAGGCTCCAGCCGCGACCGCACGAGCGAGAGCGACAGGCTCTACGGCCGCCACGAGCCCTCGGACACGGACGATGGCGGCCAGGGCTGGGCCGAGAGCGGCAACGACAACGCCAGCAGGACCAGTGAGTGCCCCAGGGCCGGGAAGGGCTCGGGGCGAGCGGGGGGACGGGCGGGACTGCGGTGTGGGGTTTGGGGTTTGGGGTTTGGGGCGAGCTGGGTGCGGGGCGGGACCGCGGTTTGGGGTTTGGGGTTCGGGTTTGGGGTTTGGGGTTCAAGGCGAGCTGGGTGCGGGGCGGGACCGCGGTTTGGGGTTTGGGTTTGGTGTTTGGGGTTTGAGGCGAGCTGCGTGCGGGGCGGGACCGCGGTTTGGGGTTCAGGGCGAGCTGGGTGCGGGGCGGGACCGCGGTTTGGGGTTCAGGGCGAGCTGGGTGCGGGGCGGGACCGCGGTTTGGGGTTCGGGGCGGGACCGCGGTTTGGGGTTCAAGGCGAGCTGGGTGCGGGGCGGGACCGCGGTTTGGGGTTCGGGGCGGGACCGCGGTTTGGGGTTCAAGGCGAGCTGGGTGCGGGATGGGACCGCGGTGTGGGGTTCGGGGCGCCCTGGGGTGCGGGGCGGGACCAAGGTTTGGGGTTTGAGGCGAGCTGGGTGCGGGGCGGGACCGCGGTTTGGGGTTCGGGGTTCGGGGCGGGACCGCGGTTTGGGGTTCGGGGCGGGACCGCGGTTTGGGGTTTGGGTTTGGTGTTTGGGGTTTGAGGCGAGCTGGGTGCGGGGCGGGATCGCGGTTGGGGTTTGGGGTTCGGGTTTGGGGTTTGGGGTTTGAGGCGAGCTGGGTGCGGGGCGGGATCGCGGTTGGGGTTTGGGGTTCGGGTTTGGGGTTTGGGGTTCGAGGCGAGCTGGGTGAGGGGTGGGACCGCGGTTTGGGGTTTGGGGTTCGGGTTTGGGGTTTGGGGTTCGAGGCGAGCTGGGTGAGGGGTGGGACCGCGGTTTGGGGTTTGGGGTTCGGGTTTGGGGTTTGGGGTTTGAGGCGAGCTGGGTGAGGGGTGGGACCGCGGTTTGGGGTTCGGGGCGAGCTGGGTGCGGGGCGGGATCGCGGTTGGGGTTTGGGGTTCGGGTTTGGGGTTTGGGGTTCGAGGCGAGCTGGGTGCGGAGTGGGACCGCGGTTTGGGGTTCGGGGCGGAATCGCAGTTTGGGGTTCGGGGTTTGTTTGGGGTTTGGGGTTTGGGGTTCGGGGCGAGCGGAAGTGCGGGGCGGGATCGCGGTTTGGGGTTCGGGTTTGGGGTTTGGGGTTTGAGGCGAGCTGGATGCGGGATGGGACCGCGGTTTGGGGTTCGGGGCGAGCTGGATGCGGGATGGGACCGCGGTTTGGGGTTCGGGGCGAGCTGGGTGCGGGGCGGGACCGCGGTTTGGGGTTCGGGGTTCGGGGCGGGATCGCAGTTTGGGGTTCGGGGTTTGGGGATCGCGGTTTGGGGTTTGGGGTTCGGGGCGAGCGGGAGTGCGGGGCGGGATCGCAGTTTGGGGTTTGGGGTTCGGGTTTGGGGTTTGGGGTTCGGGGCGCCCTGGGGTGAGGTGCGGGACCACGGTTTGGGGTTCGGGGCGAGCTGGGTGAGGGGTGGGACTGCGGTGTGGGGTTTGGGGTTTGGGACTGTGAGCCCGGCGCTTCCCGGGGAGATTTGGCTGTCACGGATGGGATAGGATTGGGCTGGGTTTGGGGGGATTTCCTGGCCGGGATTGGGGTGCAGAGAACCTTCGGGAATCATGCCCTGTTGCCAGCGGGCTTTGGATGGGATTGGGGTGGGATCGGAGGGATTTCCTGGCCAGGATTGGGGTGCAGACACCTTTGGGAATCACTCCCTGTTCGCGATGGAATTGGGGTGCGTTTGGGGGGGTTTTCCCGGCCGGGATTGGGGTGCAGAGAGACTTCGGGAATCACACCCAGTTTCCGACGGGATTTTGATGGGATTTGGGTGGGTTTGGATGGGTTTTCCTGGCCGGAATTCCCGGGGCTGCAGACACCCTTTGGTCATTGCAGTTTGGGGGTTGGCGCTGCTTCTCCCAGCCGTTCCCGGGTTGATTTTTCCCTTTCACGGATGGGGTGGGATCGGGGTGGGTTTGGGGTTTTCCTGGCCGGGATTGGGTTGGGTTTGGAGCGGTTTTCCCGGCCAGGACTGGGGTACAGAGAACCTTCGGGAATCACACCCTGTTCCCAATGGGATTTGGGTGGGATCGGGGTGGGTTTGGGATTTTCCCGGCCGGGATTGGGGTGCGTTTGGGGTTTTCCCGGCCGGGATTGGGGTCCCAGGTGCAGATACCCTTCAGGAATCACACCCTGTTCCCCGCGGGTGGGATGGGATTGGGGTGGGTTTGGAGGGATTTTGCCAGCCAGGATTGGGGTCCCGGGGGTGCAGACAACTTTCGGGGTTCAGAGGAGATTTCCTGGCCGGAATTCCTGGAGGTGCAGACAACTTTAGGGCATCACACTTTGGGATTTGGTGCTGCTTCTCCCGGCCATTCCCAGGCTGATTTTTCCCTTTCCCATCGGTGCGATGAGATTGGGGTGGGTTCGGAGGGGTTTTCCTTGCTGGAATTGGGGTGCAGACACCCTTCGGGAATCAGGCCTTATTCCCGATGGGTTTTCTGATGGGATTGGGGTGGGATTTCCAGCTGGACTTTGGGGTCCCGGGGGTGCAGACACCCTTCGGGAATCACATTTTGGGGTTTGACGCTGCTTCTCCCGACCATTCTGAGTTGGCTTTTGCCTTTCCCGAATGGAATGGGATTGGGCTGGGTTTGGGGGGGTTCCTGGCCGGGGTTGGGGTGCAGAGAACCTTCGGGAATCATGCCCTGTTCCCGACGGGATCTGGATGGGATTGGGGTGGGTTTGGGGGGATTTCCCGGCCACGATTGGGGCGCAGACAACTTTCGGAAATCACACTTTGGGGTTTGGCGCTGCTTCTCCCAGAGATTTCCAGGTTGATTTTTCCCTTTCACGGATGGGATGGGACTTGGATGGAATTGGGGTGGGTTTGGGGGGATTTCCTGGCTGGGATTGGGGTGCAGACACACTTCGGGAATCACACCCTGTTCCCGATGGGATTTTGATGGGATTGGGGTGGGTTTGGGGGCGGTTTTCCTGGCCCGGATTGGGGTCCCAGAGGTGCAGACACACTTTGGGAATCACACCCTATTCCCAACGGGCTTTAGGGTGGGATTTGGGTGAGTTTGGAGTTTTCCTGCCTGGAATTGGGGTGCAGACACCTTTCGGGAATCACGCCCTGTTCCCGACGGGCTTTTGCCCGGGGCCGTGCCCGCTCCCGGGAAATCTCCTTAGGGCAGATTAACATTTCGCAGGGCAAAGCAGCTGCCGAGCCCTGCGGTGGGTGGGATTTTTCCCGCCCCCCCCGATGGAAATTTTGGGTTCAGGTCCAGTGGCTCCGAGGGGCGGGCAGGGGCTCGGCTCCGCTTTTCCCTGCGGAACGCCAAGTTTTCCAGGTTTTGTTTTCGGTTTTTTTTCCGGCACGGGGAGAGTTTTTTTATTCGCCCGCGGCTCGTTCGTGCCCTCGGGGCAGGCGGGAGCGGGGCCGCGTCCCCTCCTTTCCCCTCTTGTCCCTTCCCTTTCCCTCCTCCCCGCGGGCAGCAAATGCCACCCGGACACAGCTCGGGGCGGCTTTGGGGGATCGCCCGTAAAAACTCAATTTATGGAGGAAAAAAACCCCCAAAGCCCCTCCGCCCCACAGCAGCCCCGGAAACCTCCCCCATTTCGGTGCTGTCCCCCTGCAAAACAAACCCCTGAGCCCGGCGGGGCTTTTTGGGGAAAAACCCACCCGCTGCAGGCGGGAAGGAGAAATCCCCCGGGGAGCGACCCCCGAGCTTTGGGGGACTTTTTGGGATTCCTGATCCCCCGCCCGCGTCCCTTTGCCCGTGCGGCGCTCACCTCTGCCACTCGCGTCCCGTCTGATTTGGTAACTTCCCGTCATGGGAGCCAAAGGCAGAGGAAAGTGCTTTATATTCGCGGTAATCTGCTCCCTAAGCCCCCGCAGTTTAGCAAGCCGCAGTGGATAAAGCAGAAAGGGACTTCGGGGGTTTGGAGTTTTTTGGGACCGCGCAGAGAAGGTTTGCCTTAAGCCGGGTAGAAATGGGGGAAAAAGTGGAAACAACTCCAGGTAGGAATTTTTTTTTTTTTTTTTTGCCATCGCGGTTGGGGGGGAGCAGGAAGGGGGAAAAGGCTCCCTGGAGTTTTTTTTTCCTCATTTTTCCCTTGGAAAAGCAGCTTTTTCCCCTTGGAAAAGCAACCGGGGGGCTCGCAGGTGGACTCGGGGCTCTAAGCTCCGGAGCTCATCCCAAAAATCATCCCGACTCCTACTGCTCCTCAGCGGCCGGGGAGCGGAAAAGTCGATTTTGGAAAGGGAAAAAAATACCCCAAAACGGAGGATTTTTGGAGCAGGGAAAGAGCGCTGAATCCCATGGGATGTGCATCTCAGCCTGCTCTTTTTTGGGGTCTCGTCTGGGGCAGGAGGAGCTGCAGAGGATCCCCAGGGAGCCCGTGGGTAACGCTGGACCCCAAATCTGACTGCGAGGCCCAGGCAGCCCCACATTCCCGTGTCCCCGATTTTATCCCCGATTTTATCCCCGATTTTATCCCCGGTTTTATCCCCTTTTCCCACTCTCCCCGGAGCCAGAGCGGGATTTTCGGTTTGGGAAACGATCCCCGGGCGAGGCTTCGCTGCCCCATCGGGGTTGGGGTGGGCAGGGGTGGCCGCACCTGGATAAAGGATTTGAATCATTCCCATCCCATTTCCCATGGAAATGTGGGGGAATGATCCCAAATATTCCCAGGGCCCTGCGGGAATCCACTGTGGGGGAATCTCAGCCGGGGGGGTTTTCCCATCCCAAAATCTGCTCCAGGGAGATCTGAGCGGCGTCCCCAAGAGCCAGGGGCTGATTTTGGGGCGTTCGGTGGGGTTTGGCCTCTTCCCCGTCCCTTTCACCCTCTCCCACCCTTTTAAGCGCTGGATCGAATTCCCAAAAGAGAAACCCCGAAGCAGGGAGAGCTGGGCGCTTTCCCGGGCACTAAAGGGTCCGCAGGTGAACAAATCCCAGGAATTTTGGCTGCGCGGCCGAGCCCTGGCGGGGCTGGTTCGACACCCGGCCCTGGGCTCGGGGAGGGAGGGCAGCACAACTTGGGTGCTGGAGGTTGGATTTGTTCCTTTAAATGCGGCAGGACTGGGAAAAGAAGCTAAAAAGAGCTGGTTTGGGTCAAGATTGACTTCATCTTTTGCGGTTTTGAGGGTGACAAAGCCCCGAGACCCCAAAGGAAGCCCTGGGGAGGCTGAGGAAGGAGGGATCTGTTTTTGGGCCCCCAAGGAGGGAATTTGGGAGTTCTGGGAGCTCAACCCCCAAACGTGTGAAGCTCCAACACCTCCTGCAGAATCCCAAATCCCCCTTTTCCCACCAAAATCCCACCCGGGACAGGCGTTCCCACCAGAACCATTTTTTGGCGGTTCGGCTCATGGCGTTTGGGGTTTCTGTGGGAAATGTCGTGTCTGGCGGGGGTGGTGACCAGACGTTCATCCCTTTTCCGAGAACAACCGCGAGGCTTAGGGAGCCTGAAACCCTCCAGGCACGGAGCCCGGCTCCAAAATTACCGGGAATATTAATTAATAATCATAATAATGGCGCTTTATGGGCATGGCGGGGGCACCTGGCCACAGGGCTTAGAGGGCTTAGGTGCTTAAGCAGGCTCAGCCCAAAGGGACATCCTCTTCTTTCGGGACCTGGGCGTCGTCCCCTGGGGAAGGAAAATAGCCAAAATTCCCATTTTCCCTCCACTCGTCCATGGCAAATTAATTCCCTGAGTTTTAAAGTTCTGCATTGCCCAAATTTGTCATTCCCAGCTTGGAGAACAGGAGGATTCTGCCCCAAAAAATCACATTTTCCAAGCTGGGATCATTCTTGCTCTGTTAGGAAATGTAGGATTTTATTCCAAACACAGCATTTCCATGGAAAAGAAGAATATTCCCATTTTTTCCTCCACTCATCCATGGCAATTTAATTCCCTGAGTTTTAAAGTTCTGCATTGCCCAAATTTGTCATTCACGGCTTGGAGAGCAGGAGGATTCTGCCCCAAAAAATCACATTTTCCAAGCTGGGCTCATTCCTGCTCTGTTAGGAAATGTAGGATTTTATTCCAAACACAGCATTTCCATGGAAAAGGAGAATAATCCCGTTTTTCCCTCCACTCATCCATGGCAATTTCATTCCTTGCTTTTTCAAGTTTCTTATTTCCCAACTTTCTTATTTCCAGACTGGAGAACAGGAGGATTCTGCCCCCAAAAAATCCCATTTTCCAAGCTGGGCTCATTCCTGCTCTGTTAGGAAATATAGGATTTTATCCCAAACTCACCATTTCCATGGATTTCGGGTCAATTTTCACCTCTCCCCCGGGGCAGCTGGGGTTTGTCGCCATCCCTGTCACACCCAGGGCTCGGATTTGTCCCCAAATTTGCCAAATCTGGGAAGTTTTGCCAGAAAAGCCCCCCAGGATGGCGAGGGTTAAAAGCAAATCCAAATTTTTTTTTTTTTCTGGAGAGGTTGGTCACCCTCCCTTGGGCGCCGGGAATGCACTGGGGATGGAAAAGCCTTTTCCCATCAGGCAGGGCATGGAGGCTGTAGGGTGACGAGTCCCCATTCCCGGATCATTCCGTGGGAGGCCCTGAGCGCCCCTTTCCAGAAAAAAGATGGAATTTTTTCCCGCGGGAATGATGGATTTGTGTGATTCCCCTCGGATGATCCCCCTTCCCCTCGGGAACGTGGTGGGAAAACTGGGAAATCCCAAAGCGCCGTGCTGGGACAGTTTGGTTGTGATGGAGCCCCGGGAAAATGGGATCCGTGGAAGGCAAAAACGGACAAAATTCCCGATTTTAGTTCCTCTCATCCATGGCCATTCAGCTGTGGGATACCCCTGCAGCTCTGGGAAGGGGAATTCGATGGGTTTGTGTTCCTCAGTTCTGGAACCTTTATCCCACTCCCAGCTCCTCCTGTCCCAGCATCCCAAACCTCTTCCCGCAGGGAATTCGGGACAGGATCACCAGGAGTTCCCACAATGCTCATCCTAAACATTTCCCTCCCATTTCCTTCCAATTTCCTCACTTTTTTTATGATCCCAAACCACCCTACAGCTCCCTCCTTCACCCCTCAGGGCCTTTCCCGATGGGAATGGAGCAGGATTCTCTCTTTCCCAATGGGAATGGAGCAGGATTCCCGATGGGAATGGGGCAGGATTCTCTCATCCCGATGGGAATGGAGCAGGATTCCCGATGGGAATGGGGCAGGATTCTCTCATCCCAATGGGAATGGGGCAGGATTCCCAATGGGAATGGAGCAGGATTCCCGATGGGAATGGGGTTGGATTCTCTCATCCCAATGGGAATGGAGCAGGATTTTTTTTCCCAATGGGAGTGGGGCAGGATTCTCTCCTTATGGGAATAGAGCAGGATTCCCAATGGGAATGGGGCAGGATTCTCTCATCCCAATGGGAATGGGGCAGGATTCGTGATGGGAATGGGGTGGGATTCTCTCATCTTGATGGGCATGGGGCAGGATTCTCTCCTTCCTGGAATTCTCTCCTTCCCTGTAGAAATGGGGCAGGATTCCCAATGGGAATGGGGCAGGATTCTCAATGGGAATGGGGCAGGATTCCTGATGGGAACAGGGCAGAATTCTCAATGGGAATGGGGCAGGATTTTCTCATCCCAATGGGAATGGGGCAGGATTCCCGATGGGAATGGGGCAGGATTCCCGATGGGAATGGAGCGTGATTCTCAATGGGAATGGGGCAGGATTTTCTCATCCCAATGGGAATGGGGCAGGATTCCCGATGGGAATGGAGCGTGATTCTCAATGGGAATGGGGCAGGATTTCTGATGGGAATGGGGCGGGATTCCCAATGGGAATGGGGCAGGATTCCCAATGGGAATGGGGCAGGATTCCCGATGGGAATGGGGCAGGATTCTCCCATCCCGATGGGAATGGGGTGGGATTCTCCCATCCCGATGGATTTCAGAGCTCCGTTTTCCCGTCAGTGTCCCCGGCCGCCGAGCGGCTCCGCTACATCCTGGGGGAGGACGATGAGCCCCCCAACCCCACGCTGTTCACGGAGATGGACACTCTGCAGCACGACGGCGACGAGATGGAGTGGAAGGAGTCGGCCAGGTGAGGGGGATTCGGGAACGTGCCGGGAAAAATAAAATATCCCTGAATATCCCCCTGTGGGGTATGGGGGAATGAGCATCATTTTTAGTGTTAAAAAAAGGACATTCCCAGATCAGGGAAGTGCGGGAGAAATGGGATTTTGGGGGGGTTTGTCATAATGGGATATCAGGGAATGAGCATCGCTTTTAATGTGAAAAAAAGGGACATTCTTAAATCGGGGAAATGAGGGAGAAATGGGATTTTAGGGGGTTTGTCATAATGGGATATCAGGGAATGAGTATCATTTTTAATGATGTTAAAAAAGGTCATTGCCCAATCAGAGAAATATGGGAGAAATGGCATTTTGGGGGGATTTTGTGGAAATGGAATATCAGCGAGTGAGTGCCATTTTTAATGTTAAAAAAGGACATTCCTGGATCAGGGAAATGCTGGGAAAATGGGATTTTGGGGGGGTTTGCACTTCAGCTGCAGCCTGAGGAGGAGCAGGAAGATTTCCCACCTTATCCCGAGTCTCCTGAGCTTGGATCCATCCCCAGCTGGCAGAGCCCTGCAGGAAGGGCTGGGAAGGGGAAAAAACGGGATAAACTCTGGGAAACAGGAGAATTCCAGCTGGGAAATGGGAACAGGGCACATAAAGAACATTTTTCCCCTCCGCGCTTTTTTCAGGCCAGGCCAAGAGTCAAACCTTTCCCACCCCCGATCCATAAAAAATAATTCCACAATTCCCACCCGCTCCATCTTTAATGAAACCGTTAAAGGAGCTGCGAGCGGAATTTGCTTTATGGGATCTCATCCGTGGGAAGAGTCCCAAATCCAAGCAGGATTTTCCCATCCAGACCTCAACCGTGTAAGGCCCAGCAGGGTTGGGGTTTTTTGGGGGGTCAGGGGTGCTGATGGTCTCCCAAGCCTTTCCCGTGGGATTTCCCAGTTTGGGGGCGGAATTTCGACCCCAGGGATTGGGATGGATTGGGGTGGATCGGGATCAGGCCCTGCGGATGCTCACCCCCTCTCTCGGGTTGGTTTTTTGCATCACCCAGAATTTGGGGAGCTCCTCAGCACCCCGCTGGTTCCAATCCCTGCTCCGACTCCGCCATGTCTGGATGCTGTCGGTAAAATCCTGAATTCCCCATAAATCTGTGCCGCTTACTTCTGCCTCCCCACTCCCCGAAAAGCTTGGAAGGCAAAAAATCCACGTTCCCTTTGGGATTTCCATCGGGGAGGGCTGGGGATGGAGGTCCCCAGATTCCTCCTGGCACCGTGGAGGTTTCCCGATTTTCCATGGAGGTTTCCCGAGGAGATTTTTCCGTGCTCTGTGGTAGGAGCAGCTCCACTTGTGCCAAAATCCACAAAAAATGGGGGGAAAAAAGCTGGAATCAGGACTCTGGGAGCAGCAGGGAGGTGGGAATTTGCCACAGCCTGGGCGAAAGGATTCTGGGGCACTGATCTGGAAGCTCTGACCTGAACTGCCACCCCAGCCGCTCCCGAATAACCCAATTTCGCCAGGAAAAGAGGGCAAAAAGAAAGGAAAAGCGGCCTAATCGGCTTTGGGAGAGCGGTGCTGGCGCTTGGCGGGAGTGGCCGCGGGAAACTTGAATTCCCTCACGGAAAGGGAAGGGCTGGAGAAAGGGATTCTCCAAGGAAATGCGGGAGGGGAGCTGGGGATGGGCACCAGGGCCGTGTGTGGTGTTTTGGGTTCTGGCAGAGCGTTCCTGACACTCCCAGAAAATATTTTGGGAGTTTTTTAGTAGGGACACCTGACATTTCCAGCTGATCCCATCCTTCCCCCGCAGCGTTCCGGAGCCATCCAAAACCCTTCTCCCAAAAACCCTTCTCCTCCTCTGCCCTTTCCCTCGGGGGCAGCAGGAGCCCAAATCCCAGCGGTGCTGGCTCAGATGTGTGGGGTTAAGCTCTGGGGAGGATAATCCACGGAGCCTGTCAAGGAAAAACGGCTTTTTCCCCCCAAAACTGATGTGGGAGCCGGGAGGAATCACCCTCCTCGTTCCTGAGGTTCTTCTGGTGTCTTTATTGCAAAATCAAGGGCTGAATTCGAGGGTTTGCAGATCCTGTCATGTCCCACCGTGGGGATGGAGTGCCCAGGGTGGGGTCTGAGCATTCCCAAGGAATTGGGGCACTGGGAATGCTCTGGGGTCTGCCCCCCCGCAGGCTGCTCCGAGCAGGAGCAGATCCAGGCTCAGGCCAGGTCAGCTCCGTGGGGAAAGCTCCCAAACCTCGGAGGATTTGAGGAGGGGGAAATCTGTGGGGTTGGGTTCCCTGGTGGGACTGGGAGGTCTTCCTCCACTCCACAACTCCCAAATCTTGTAGGATTTGATGAGCAGGAAATCTGTGGGGTTGGATTCCCTGGTGGGACCAGGAAGTTTTCCTCCACAACTCCCAAATCTCGTAGGAGTGGTTTGAGGAGCAGGAAATCCATGCGTTGGGTTCCCTGGTGGGACTGGGAGGTTTTCCTCCACTCCACAACCTCCAAGCCTCGCAGGAGCGATTTGAAGAGGGGAAATCCATGGGGTTCAGTTCCCTGGTGGCACTGGGAAGTTTTCCTCCATTCCTCAATTCCCAAACCTTGCAGGAGTGATTTGAGGAGGGGGAGGTCCGTGGGATTGGATTCCCTGGTGGAATCAGGAGGTTTTCCTCTGCTCCACAACTCCCAAATCTCATAGGATTTGAGGAGGGGGAAATCCACAGGTTGGGTTCCCTGGTGGGACTGGGAAGTTTTCCTCCACTCCACAACTCCCAAGCCTTTCAGCGGTGATTCGAGGAGGAGGAAATCCATGGGTTGGGTTCCCTGGTGGGACTGGGAGGTTTTCCTCCACTCCGCAACTCCCAAACCTTCCAGCGGTGATTTGAGGAGCAGGAAATCTGTGGGGTTGGGTTCCCTGGTGGGGCTGGGAGGTTTTCCTCCACAAGTCCCCAAATCTTGTAGGATTTGAGGAGGAGGAAATCCACAGGTTGGATTCCCTGGTGGGATTGGGAGGTTTTCCTCCACTCCACAACTCCCAAACCTCACAGGAGCGGTTTGAGGAGCAGCAGATCTGTGGGGTTGGGATCCCTGGTGGGACAGGAGCTTTCTTCCACTCCACAATCATGGAAGCAGCACTTTGGGGAATGATGTCTCAGGATTCTCCCTTCCCACTCCAGATAACGAGCAAAAACCTTGCCAGATTAATTAAACCAGGTTTTCCAAGGATGGAAACTCCCCAGGAAACGCCGTTCCCTTATCCTCACACCCGGCCCCACTCTGGGCCCGTCCCGCTCTCATTCCAGGTGGATCAAGTTCGAGGAGAAGGTGGAGGAAGGCGGCGAGAGGTGGAGCAAGCCCCACGTGTCCACATTGTCCCTGCACAGCCTCTTCGAGCTGCGGACATGTCTCCAGACGGGAACGGTGCTGCTGGACCTGGACGGATACTCCTTGCCCCAAATCATAGGTAGGAGCCGGTGGAGGATTTTCCGCATGTCCCAAAATGTTGGGAATGGATGGAAATTCATTTATTTGCTCCGTAAACCAAATTTGTCTGGGAATGAGCAAAGGCAGGAGTTGGGAGCCATCAGCTGCTTCCAGAAATTGTTGTGTCGGGATTTCGGGGAGTTTCTGGGGGTCACAGGGGGTCACTGCTCAAGGAGCAGATTTTGGGGTGTTCTGGGGGTCACCCATTGGTCACCATCTCTGGGTGTTGCAGATGATGTCATCGAGAAGCAGATCGAGGACAGGAGGTTTTGGGGTGTTTTGGGGGTCACTGCTCAAGGAGCACATTTTGGGGGGGTCTCTGAGAGTCACTGCTCAAAGAGCAGATTTGGGGGGCTCCGGGGGTCCCCCCTGGGTCACCATCACCAGCTGTTGCAGATAATGTCATTGAGAAGCAGATTGAGGAGAGGAGATTTTGGGAGATTCTGGGGGTCACTGTGGCTGGGTGTTGCAGGTGATATAATCGAGAAGTAGATCAAGGACAGGCTGCTCAAGGAGCAGATTTTGGGGGTTCTGGGGATCACCCTGGGTCACAATCACAGGCTGTTGTAGATGACGTCATCAAGAAGCAGATTGAGAACATGCTGCTCAAGGAGCAGATTTGGGGTCTCTGGGGGTCACTGCTCGAGGAACAGATTTTGGGGGTCACCCACTGGTCACCATCTCCGGGTGTTGCAGACAATGTCATCGAGAAGCAGATCGTGGACAGGAGATTTTGGGGTGTTCTGGGGGTCATTGCTCAAGGAGCAGATTTTGGGGGTTCTGGGGTCACCCATTGGTCATCTCCGGGTGTTGCAGACGATGTCATCGAGAAGCAGATCGAGGACGGGCTGCTGAAGCCGGAGCTGCGGGAGAAGCTCAGCTATGTCCTCCTGCGCAAGCACCGCCACCAGACCAAGAAGCCGATCCACCGCTCCCTGGCCGACATCGGGAAATCCGTGTCCTCCAACACCGGTGAGTCCTTGGGGTCCGGCCACGCCTGGTGGGCGTTGGGGAGGGACATCTCGGGAGAAGGGAAGGAGGAACCCGAGGATTTGGGACAGCCAAGTGTGGATGGCCTTGGAGAAGATCCCGGAAGTTCTGGCTCTGGTGGATTCAGGGTGAGGGACACCGGGAGCTGGAAGTTCAGGAGGTGTTTGGGACATGGACAATGTTGTGTGACAAGGCCAACGCTGTGTGTGGAGACGTGGTTGTGGGAGGGACAATGTCACTGTGCGATGACATCATGGTGTGATGACATCATGGTGTGATGACATCATGGTGTGATGACATTGTGTGAGGGACAAGGTCATTGTGTAATAACAATGTCATTGTGTGGTGGCATCATTGCGTGGTGGCATCATCGTGTGAGGGACGAGATCATTGTGTGATGACAGTGTCACTGTGTGGTGACATCATTGTGTGATGACATCATCGTGTGAGGGACAAGATCATTGTGTGAGGGACAAGGTCATTGTGTGGTGATATCATTGTGTGATGACATCGTTGTGTGAGGGACAAGATCACTGTGTGATGACAGTGTCACTGTGTGGTGGCATCATTGTATGATGACATCGTTGTGTGAGGGACAAGATCATTGAGGGACAGGATCATTGTGTGATGACTGTCACTGTGTGGTGACATCATTGTGTGATGACATCATTGTAGGGGGGAGAATGTCATTGTGTGATGATGTCATCATGTGATGACATCACTGTGTGAGGACAATGGCACTGTTTGAGGACATCATTATGTGATGACATCATCGTGTGGTGACAATGATGACATTGTCCTCACCATGTGAGGACAGTGGCACTGTGTGATGACATCACTGTGAGTACAATGTCACTGCGTGATGACATCACTGTGAGGACAATGTCACTGAGTGATGATCTCACCATGGGGACAATGGCACTGTGTGGTGACATCACTGTGGGGACAATGGCACAGTGTGGTGACATAAATGTGAGGACAATGTGTCACTGTGTGCAGACATCACCGTGGGGGACAATGGCATTGTGTGATGACATCATGGTGATGACATTGCTGTGGGGACAATGGCACTGTGCAATGACATCACCACATGGACAATATCACTGTGCGATGACATCATCACCATGAGATGACATCACCGCAAGGACAATGTTACCATGTGATGACATCACCACAAATGCAATGTCACCATGCGAAGACAACATTGCTGTGTGGTGATGTCACCACAATGGCACTTTGCGATGATGTCACCATGGGGACGATGTCACTGTGCAATGACAAAATCACCGCGCAATGATGTCACTGCAAGGACAATGTCACCATGCGATGACATCACCATGCAGTGACATCACAGTGAGGACAATGGCAGTGTGTGATGACACTGTCACTGTGCAATGACATCACTGTGAGGACAATGCCGCTGTACAATGACGTCACCACAAGGACAATGTCACTGTGCGATGACAACATCGCTGTGTAATGACATCACTGCGAGGACAATGTCACCGTGCGATGACATCACCATGCAGTGACATCACTGTGAGGACAATGTCACCGTGCGATGACATCACCACACAGTGACATCACGGCAAGGACGATGTCATCGTGCAATGACATCACCATGAAGTGACATTACTGTGAGGGCAATGTCACCGTGCGATGACATCACCATGCAGTGACATCACTGTGAGGACAATGTCACCGTGCGATGACATCACCATGCAGTGACATCACTGCGAGGACAATGTCACCGTGCGATGACATCACCATGCAGTGACATCACTGTGAGGACAATGTCACCGTGCGATGGCATCACCATGCAGTGACATCACGATAATGTCACTGTGTGATGACATCACCACACAGTGACATCATGGCAAGGACAATGTCGCCATGCGATGACATCACGGCGAGGACAATGGCGCAGTGTGGGGACCGCGGCTTGTCGCGGCGGCCACAGACAAATCCGTCTGCTCGCGGGCTGATCCCGCCTTGCCCAGCCCTTACAAAAGGGGATTTGGTTGTTTTCCCGCCCGATTATTCACTCGGGTTGACCGCGAGGTCACTCGGTGGAGCCCAGGATTTGCCCGCGCTCCGGCCGCTCCCGGGAGAGACCATCCGTGAGCGACATTCCCACCCCGAGCCGGGATTTGCCCGGAATCCATCAAACCACTTGGGAATGTTGGGTTCAGTCCCCTGCGAGAATCGCTCTGCGTTCCCAAATGGGGACGTTCCCAAGAGGAATTGGTGGGCGCTTCTTGTGCCGACGGCAGCTCCGTGGTGGATATTGGGACAAATCCCACCAGCATGGGAATCCAGCGGGAATTTCCTCGTGGGTTTAATGGTTCTAATGGTTTCATTTCCTCGTGGGTTTAATGGTTCTAATGGTTTCATTTCCTCGTGGGTTTAATGGTTCTAATGGTTTCATTTCCTCGTGGGTTTAATGGTTCTAATGGTTTCATTTCCTCGTTGGTTTAATGGAATTTCCTCGGTTGAATTTTACTGCTTGGTTTAATGATGATAAAAGAATGGGGAGAGAGGCTGCCGTTGCGGCTGCGGCCTCAGAGGGATGCGGAACGGCTCGACAGAAGCAGTCCAGACAGTTTTCCAAAAAGAATTTTGGGAATTAAGGAGGTTTTCTGAGAAAATGTTGGGCTTAAGACAGAAAATCCAGGGGGGAAAAAGGAGGTGTTTACAGCTAATTAATTGAGCTTCAATATCTGAGATTAAAAATGGACTCATTGCCCATTTAGGGAGGAGAAATGGGAAACTCGGTGGTGGCCAATGGGAATATTTTGGAGTGTGGAGTTCATGGCAAATCCCAATTGTAGGGTTTTTGGAAAATTATTGGATTAAAAGCACAAATCAAGTGTTGGGTCTTCCCAAGTGACAGAAATGTCACTTCCAAAGCCACAGACAGCCCCAAAGGGGTGCGGGGGTGGGGTGGCGGTGGCTCCTTGTGGAACGGGGAGATTTGGGGTCGGACATTTTCATCAATGTCCCCTTACTGCCAACAGGAAAATTCCAACGGGTGGGATAAGAGCACAGGAGGGAAAGGCAAATTTCTGGTGTCTCCTGTGGTGGGCAGCTGATTTTTGTGATCCCAATGTTCCCCATGGGCTTGTGTCCCTGACATTCCCCTCGGGATCCTGTCTTGACATTCTTCATGGGATCCTGTCCCTGACATTCCTTATGGGATCCATCCCTGACATTCCCCACGGGATCCTGTCCCTGACATTCCTTATGGGATCCTGTCCTGACATTCCCCATGGGATCCATCCCTGACATTCCCCATGGGATCCTGTCATGACACTCCCTATGATATCCAGTAATGACATTCCCTATGGGATCAGTCCCTGACATTCCCTATGGGATCCTGACCCTGGCATTCCCTATGGGATCCTGTCCTGACATTCCCTATGGGATCCATCCCCGACATTCCCTATGGGATCCATCCCTGGCATTCCCCGTGGGATCCATCCCTGACATTCCCATGGGATCCATCCCTGACATTCCCATGGGATCCATCCCTGACATCCCCTATGGGATCCATCCCCGACATTCCCATGGGATCCATCCCTGACATTCACCATGGGATCCATCCCTGACATTCCCATGGGATCCATCCCTGACATTCCCCATGGGATCCATCCCCGACATTCCCATGGGATCCATCCCTGACATTCCCATGGGATCCATCCCCGACATTCCCATGGGATCCTGTCCTGACATTCCCATGGGATCCATCCCTGACATTCCCCATGGGATCCATCCCCGACATTCCCATGGGATCCATCCCTGACATTCCCATGGGATCCATCCCCGACATTCCCATGGGATCCTGTCCTGACATTCCCATGGGATCCATCCCTGACATTCCCATGGGATCCTGCTCCTCTCACCCTCTCTCCTCTCTCCCAGCCCGCAGCCCCGTGCGGGGCCCGGCCGCCGGCGCTGCCTTCCACCGCTCCACCGAGGACCTGCGGATGCGGCAGAGCGCCAGCTACGGCCGCCTGCGTGAGTGGGGGACGCGAACCGCCCCGAAATATCCGTGGAAAACCAAATTCCGAGTCCCAACGGCAGAGCGGGAAGTTGGGATGGCAAAGGGTCCCACCATGGCCACCGTCCCAGAACCGCAGCGCAGAATTAGGGTTGAACGACGGTGCTGGTGTAGCTCAAAATCCCACGGGTGGAGGGAGAAATTCCTTCAGATCTTTAGGGAGGGAAGGAAAGGGTCTTGGAAGAGGGTGAGGATTTAGGAATCCTAAAAGGTTGCTTGGCTGGGAGGGCTGCAGGTGGGAAATCGCATCCGAGCTTGGGAGATGGGTTTGTGGGGCTGAGGTGGGAAACGTTCCTATTTATGGAGTTGTGGGATCATCACGGCTGGAAAAGCCCTCTAGGATCATGGATACCAGCACCACTGACCCGTGTCCTGAAATGCCACATCCAGATGGGAAATGCTCCTATATATGGAATTATGGGATCATCAGGGCTGGAAAAGCCCTCTAGGATTATGGACACCAGCACCACTGACCCGTGTCCCTAAGTGCCACATCCAGATGGGAAATGCTCCTATCTATGGAGTTACGGGATTGTTAGGGCTGGAAAAGCCCTCCAGGATCATGGAGCACCAGCACCACTGACCCCTGTCCTGAAATGCCACATCCAGATGGGAAATGCTCCTGTCTCTGGAGTTATGGGACCATCAGGGCTGGAAAAGCTCTCTAAGGTCATGGAACAGCAGCCCTGCCACCAACCCATGTCCCCAAGGGCCACATCCGGATGGGAAACGCTCATCTCTATGGAGTTATGGGATCTTTAGGGTTGGAAAAGCCCTCTAGGATCATGGACACCAGCACCACTGACCCGTGTCCCCAAATGCCACACCCAATGGGATAGGAAATGCTCCTATCTATGGAGTTATGGGATTGTTAGGGTTGGAAAAGCCCTCTAGGATCATTGAACACCAGCCCTGCCATGTCCCCAAGTGCCACATCCACCTGGAAATGCTCCTGTCTCTGGAGTTATGAGATCATCAGGGCTGGAAAAGCCCTCTAGGATCATGGACACCAACCCTGCCACCAACCCATGTCCCCAAGTGCCACATCCAAATGGGAAATGCTCCTGTCTATGGAGTTATGGGATCATCAGGGCTGGAAAAGCTCTCTAAGGTCATGGAACAGCAGCCCTGCCACCAGCCCATGTCCCCAGGTGCCACATCCACCTGGAAATGCTCCTGTCTCTGGAGTTATGGGATCATCAGGCATGGAAAAACCCTCTAGGATCATGGACACCAGCCCTGTCATCAACCCATGTCCCCAAGTGCCACATGCAGACAGTTTCCGGACCCTTCCAGGGATGGGGACACCACCACTGCCCTGTGCCAGCCTTTCCACCCTTCCAGCGAATAATTTTTCCCGAATTCCCGGGGTTTTGTGTCACTGCTGCTGCTTTGCGAGTCCAAAGGCCATAAACGCTATTTTATTTCTTTACTCAAAGTCACCCCCTGGGTTTTCTCCTGGCACAAGGGGGGCTTTCCCTCACATTCCCTCCCTTCCTTCCCCCAGGTCACGCCCAGAGCCGGAGCATGAACGACATCTCGGACACGCCGAGCACCGACCAGGTACCCAAAATCCCGAAATCCCGAAATCCCACGGGGAGGAGCATCCCAGCACGATCCCTGCTGGGCTCCGGCGTTGTTCAGGTCCATGTGAGCCTCCGCTCGCTCGATATCTGCACAAATTGCTAATTAGGGGAGTTAATGCCGCAATTGATCCCGGTGGATCCGGGGGGAAGCTGTCCCAGAAGCGATACCTGGAATTTGGGATGAGCGAGGAGGCTGGGGCCGCTCAGATTCCTTAGGGTGGGGAAAAAAAATCCCTTCAGATCTTCAGGGAGGACAGGAAAAGTCCCTGGAAGCTCAGGAATCCTAAAGGATTGGCTGAGGGAGGGCGAGAAATCCCATCCAAGCAGGGTTTGCCTGCAGGGATTCAGCTCTGGAGACGAGGGGCTGGAATTGGGGGTGGGCTCTGTTTTTTCCTCCGTTTTTCCAGGGGTTTCTCCGTGCAAAGCTCTGCTGAGAGGCCGCGGAGGGCATTTCCCTCTGGGATTGCTTTTAGGAGGGAGCTGGGAGCAGGTCCTGGCAGTTCCTGGGCAGATCCCAGCGTGGGGATGGGATGGATCAGGAGGATTTTGTCCCATTATTTTTCTGGATGTCCCATCCCCACCCCAGGCTCGTTTTCTGGGAATTCTACATTCATTACACGAGATTCACTCTTTTTCTGTTTGTGATTCCACCAGAAACCGAAGGGAAAATCACAGGCCCCGTGGGTTTTTAGGGAATGGTGTGGGATAACAACTCGCTTTTCCCCCGGGGATGTCCTTGCTGGGCTCACCTGGGGCGGTGCAGTTTAGGGCAAGCACAAATGCAATAAATAACATTTTATTTCTCTGGATTTCATGAATGGAAATCCACGCATTGCCGGGAGCCACGGGACAGGGTCACCACAAAGGTTCCCAGGGCACCTCCCAGGAATGGCTCCATCCCCGTGCCCACTCAGGAACCCCAAATATCCCCTCCAGCAATGGGGTTCGGAGGGTTAATCCCAAAATATGCAAAGCATTTAGGTTTAATCGCCCTATTAGGCCCACTACAAAGGCACTTTGTGGTCACTGGTAACTCCTGCTCTTATTCCAGGCCACACTGGAGGAGTTGCTTTATTATTATGATTTTTTTTTTCCATTTGGATTTAAAAGATTAGGAAGGGGAGAGGCGGCTGCCCGGCTCACATGCCTCCCCTCATGCTGCCATATAGATTAGAATAACTCCCTGCCTGGGCTGCTATTGAACCCTTTTAGGCTCGAAATGAAAGAGCTGCAGGGGAGAAGGGACCTGGGGAACAAATCCATGGATGAGGTTTTCCTACGCCCGTTGTTTGTTCCTGCTCCCGGGGTGGGGCTGGGGAGGAACGAGGCACAAACCCTGCCCCGTGGGAGGACAGAAATCAGGGTTTTGTGCCGTGCAGGGGCTTGGGGGGCTGCAAATGAGCTCCAGAATTGTTCCTGGCTCGCTCCAACATCCCTGGGGTTTGGCTCAGGTTTTCCGCAGGGGGATTTCAGGGATTTTTGGAGAACCCAGAAGAGTGAAGCAGCTTTGACAAACGGCCCTGTTGCTGTGGGGTTGCAGAGCCCTGGGTGTGCAGTTTAGGGTCAGACTCGGTTTTAGCCACTGAAGAAATTTGAAAAATTTCTGAAGAAATTTGTGAATTTTCGCTGCCTCATTGCTGGCTGTGGCCCCTGAATCCCCACATCTGGGAGCCCTGGCACCACCAGAGGTGAAATCTCCGAGCCCGAGGCCTCAACTTGTGCGGATGGGATGTGGAAAAAATGGGGGAAAAGCCAAATTTTGGCAACCACTCCCTTCCCCGCCCTCGTCTTTCCCAACAGCTGAAGAACAAGTTCATCAAGAAGATCCCCAAGGATGCCGAGGCCTCCAACGTGCTGGTGGGGGAGGTGGAGTTCCTGGAGAAGCCCTTCGTGGCTTTCGTGCGGCTGCTCCAGGCCACCATGCTGGGCGGGGTGACGGAGGTGCCTGTCCCCACCAGGTGAGCGCCGTCCCCTCGGGGTTAAGGGGACACCGGTGGCCCGAGGTCACCAACGCGGCCTTTCCCTCCCCAGATTCCTCTTCATCCTCCTCGGCCCGGCAGGAAAAGCCAAGTCCTACAACGAGATCGGCAGGGCCATCGCCACGCTCATGGTGGACGATGTGAGTAGAGGCCACCCCCGGACCTCCCTGGGGACGCCCCAGCTCGGAACCCAGGAAAAAAAGCAATTTTCAACTTATCTCCCCAAAAATGGAGCTTTAAACCCCCAGAAGGACACAGGACATGGAGAGTGACTCTCTCATGTCTCCATCCCCAGCTCTTCAGCGACGTCGCCTACAAAGCTCGGGACAGGGAGGACCTGATCGCCGGCATCGATGAGTTCCTGGACGAGGTCATCGTCCTCCCGCCTGGCGAGTGGGACCCCAACATCCGCATCGAGCCGCCCAAAAAAGTGCCCTCGGCTGAGAAGAGGTGGGTGAGGGACCCCAAAACTGTGTCCAGTTCTGGGGGACAAGAGCCTTGCTTGGCTCCGTCCCTGGAAGTGACCTCTCCAAATGTTCCGAAATGCTGATTTTTCAGCAGGTTTTCTTCCCAGATCGGCTCAGAACCGTTCCCACTCTGCAGGAACCAATTCTGGTGTCCCTGCCCATGGAGCTGGACTGGATCATCCTTAGGTCCCTCCCAACCAAATCCATCCCACAATTCCATGGATTGAGTTGGACTGGATGATCCTTAGGTCCCTCCCAACCAAACCCATCCCATAATTCCACCAATGGAGTTGGACTGGATGATCCTTCAGTCCTTTCTAACCAAACCCATCCCACGATTCCATGAACTGAGCTCTCTAAACTGAGCACAGCCAGCTCTGTGTCTCTCCAAATTCACCCCAAAACCCACGCTCAGGACAGGCACAGAGCTGCACCACGGCCGTGCTCCTCACCCCAGGGTTTGGTGGTGCCGAACTGGTGGTGCCGCTGCTGCCGGCGCCGATCCAAGGCCGGAGGGTTCGGTGGTGCTGACCCGAGGCTGGAGGGTTCAGTGGTGCCGACCCGAGGCCGGAGGGTTCGGTGGTGCCGACCCAAGGCCGGAGGGTTCGGTGGTGCCGACCCAAGGCCGGAGGGTTCGGTGGTGCTGACCCGAGACCGCTGGTGGTGTCCCGCAGGAAATCGGTGTTCTCGCTGAACGAGGTGGGGCAGATGAACGGCACGGCCGGCGGGGCGGGCGCCGGGGGCGGCGGCGGTGGCAGCGACGATGGGGAGATGCCTGAGGTCCATGAGATTGGGGAAGAGCTGGCCTGGACTGGCAGGTGAGCGAGGAACCGTCCCCGAAAACCTCCGGAGGGGGCTGGAGTCCATCAGCATCTCCTGCGGGCTCATCCTGGGGTGTCCTGGGGTGTGGAGGGGAGAAATCCTTGTGGGAACAGGATTTGTGTGGCACCAGATATAGTTATGTGTATAAATATATTAAACACTTATATATATGTATCAATATTTATATATCTCCTGACTGGCCAGAGAAGCTGCCCCTGGATCCCTGGCAGTGTCCCAGGCCAGGCTGGACAGGGCTTGGGGCACCCTGGGACAGTGGGAGGTGACCCTGGGTGGGACTGAGGGGTCTGTAGGGCACCTCCCACCCCAAACCATCCCAGGGTTCTCCAGCCCCTCTGCTCCGGAGCCAGGCTGGAGAGCTGGGGGTGTTCCCCGGGGGAGGAGAAGGCTCCAGGGAGAGCTTAGAGCCCTTGCTGTGCCTGAAGGGCTCCAGGAGAGCTGAGGGGACTGGGGACAAGGGATGGAGGGACAGGACACAGGGAATGGCTTCCCATGGGAAAGGGGAGATTGAACTGGGATTGGGGAAGGAATGAGGGTGGGGAGGGGCTGGGATGGAATTCCCAGAGAATCCCTGGATCCCTGGGAGTGTCCCAGGCCAGGCTGGAGCACCCTGGGACAGTGGGAGGTGTCCCTGCCCATGGCAGGGCTGGAATGGGATGGGCTTTAAGGTCCCTCCAACCCAAACCGTTCCAGGATCCCACGATTCTGTTCTGGTGGGAGTCACCAGCTCTTCGGTGGTGTCTCCGCAGGTTTTGCGGTGGCCTCTATCTGGACATCAAGAGGAAGCTGCCCTGGTTCCCCAGTGACTTCTACGAAGGTTTCCATATCCAGTCCATCTCCGCCATCCTCTTCATCTACCTGGGCTGCATCACCAACGCCATCACCTTCGGGGGCCTGCTGGGGGACGCCACTGACAACTACCAGGTCTGGCCCCAAGAGTCACCACGGGGTGTGGGGACAGCAGGGATGGGATGGGATGGGATCCATGGGATGGGATGGGATCCATGGGATGGGATCCATGGGATGGGATCCATGGGATGGGATCCATGGGATGGGATGGGATGGGATGGGATGGGATGGGATGGGATGGGATGGGATGGGATGGGATGGGATCCACGGGATGGGATCCATGGGATGAGATCCACGGGATGGGATCCATGGGATGGGTTGGGTTTTGCCCTACTTGTGCCATGCCATTTTGGGGATGGAAATTCCCTGCCAGCTGAGACTGGCAGCCCTGGAATCCCTGAGGATGGGACAACCCCTCCATGGCAATGCCAGGAGCTAAGGGACACAGTCCCAGCCATCCATGAGGGTCCAGGCCGAGGTCCTCAATCCCCATGTCCACCTGGGGGATCCCTGGGGATGCGGCGCTGCCCAGCCCCCCATAACTGCCTTGCTCCATCCCCAGGGGGTCATGGAGAGCTTCCTCGGCACGGCCATGGCCGGCTCCATGTTCTGCCTCTTCGCCGGGCAGCCCCTCATCATCCTCAGCAGCACCGGCCCCATCCTCATCTTCGAGAAGCTGCTCTTCGACTTCAGCAAGTGAGTGCCGGCCAGTGCCGGGGGCCATCGGGGCCTGTCCGTGCGGGGCCGGAGCCGCCCCGCAGCCCTCGGCCGCTCTCACGGGCCTGCTGTCCCCTCCCTCTTCCAGAGGCAACGGGATCGACTACATGGAATTCCGGCTGTGGATCGGGCTGCACTCGGCCCTGCAGTGCCTTATCCTGGTGGCCACCGACGCCAGCTTCATTATAAAGTACATCACGCGCTTCACCGAGGAGGGCTTCTCCACCCTCATCAGCTTCATCTTCATCTACGACGCCATCAAGAAGATGATCGGGGCCTTCAAGTACTACCCCATCAACTCCGACTTCAAGCCCGACTACGTGACCATGTACAAGTGCGAGTGCGTGGCCCCCGACCCAGGTGAGTTCATCCCGGGGCCGCCCGCGCCGCAGCCGGGGGTGGGAGGGTCCTGGTGTGGATGAGTCCCATGGGATCGCTGCCCGAGGATGCGGGAGGAGGCATCTGCCCGGGGTGGAGACACCTCGTCCTCGTCCTCCTCTTCTGAGGGGGGTGTTGAAGATGGAGGAAGAGCCTTGTCCCCCTTGGATGAAGGACTCAGTGCTTCCTGGGGCTGGAGATTCGGGATCTCCGCCTGGAGCAGCCAGACCCCCATGGATGAGAAGGAAATGTGGACACAAAAGGCATTTTAGATTGTTCATTCCGGCCTGCTACTGATGGAAACCTTCCCCAGAAAATGCCTGGGGTGGTTCTGTGCTCTCCGGTGCCTGGGACACCCCGGGATGTCCCAGCTGGCTGTGGAACCCTCCATGGACTGTTTTTCCTGCTCCTTTTTCATTCCTTTTCCAAAAGGAGAGGCCATCAGGCTCTGAGCAGATGGCCTTTCTGTGGCTCCCTGGTTTTGCTCTTGGATCAACGTCCTGGATGATCCCAGATTGGATTTGTGGAGCTCAGACTCTCCTGGAAGGGAGCAGAGAGGGTTTTGGGCTCACGGCAGTGACCGCCTGCTCTCCCAGAGCTGAATTGGTGTCAAAAGTCCAAATTTTGGAGAGCGTCAGCTGCAGCCAGAGGAGGCTGATGGTGGATGAAGGTGAAGATGGATGAAGGTGATGGGGGATGAAGGTGATGGGGGATGAAGGTGATGGAGGATGAAGGTGAAGATGGATGAAGATGGTGGATGAAGGCGATGGTGGATGAAGGTGACAGCAGATGAAGGTGATGATGGATGGAGATGGCAGTGGATGAAGGTGACAGTGGATGAAAAGATGATGGCGGATGGAAGTGATGGTGGATGAAGACGCTGGTGACGGTGGATGAAGGTGACGGTGGATGAAGATGATGGTGACGGTGGATGAAGATGATGGTGACAGTGGATGAAGGTGACGGTGGATGAAAAGATGGCAAATGAAAGTGACAGTGGATGAAGACGCTGGTGACGATGGATGAAGGTGACGGTGGATGAAGGTGATGATGGATGAAGGTCACAGTGGATGAAGATGATGGTGACAGTGGATGAAGGTGACAGTGGATGAAGGTGACAGTGGATGAAGGTGACAGTGGATGAAGGTGATGGTGGCTGAAGGTGATGATGAAGTTCTCCCCATATCCTCCCTTCAAGAAAAACCAAGATCTTCCACCCAACGCCTCTGCCATTCCCAGGAGAGCTCTCACCCAGTGGGAATCACAGGGATTGGGTTCATTTTTCCATTTTTCCTCAATTCCCGCCCATCCACCGCTCCATGAGCACCGCGATCCCGCCGGGATCTGAGCCCAGAGCAGCACCCGGGGCCAACTCCACCCTTCCCAAGCCAATCCCCCCAAACCTGAGCTGCAGGAGAGCGCAGACGCAACCCCCAGAGCCGGAATTCCCGAACGGAACCGCGACCGCCCGCCGGGATCTGCCCCACGCCGGGGCTGTAACGCGGGAGGAGCCCTCAGCCTCCAGGGAGGTGTCCCCCTTTTCCGAGCCCCCATCCCGAGCAAACCCAAGAGGCCTCCGCACCCCAATTCCCATTCCCGATCCTCGCCCTGGCTGCCCAGGGCAGCGGTGTCCAGTTGGATTTAACATTCCCCTAGAAATGATGTTTATTTCCCCCTCCGCCCTTATTTTTTTTTAATCCCTTTTTTTTAATCCGTGCTGATTTTTGATTATTATAACTGATTTGTCCCATATTTGTCTCTGCTGCACACACCAATTGGGGCTGATTTCAATCTCAAGTGAGTATCGCCTTCTAAATATTAAAACTATTTTAATATTTGATACTCTTCCCCCTCGGGGGGGTTTTGTTGGTTTTTTTTTCCCCCATGTATTTGACTTTTCTCTCTCTCTAAAATGGTTTGTGTGGAGCCCTTAGGGCTCCCCTGTTAAATCCCACCGGTGCCGTGCCGCCCTTCAGGGCGTAGAAATCCCAAATCGGGGCCGGTTTGTGGAAAAAGGAAACAATGAGAGCAGTGCTGATGTTTTTAGGGCCGGGTTTGTTCCCCAGAGCTCGGCTCGGGGGTCTCTGTCCTAACCCAGCGATTGCGTCTCCTTCATTAATCCCCGGCGCCGGGGACAGAGGCGGCGGCCGAAATTCCCGCTTGGCGAAGAGGATGGAAGAGGGGGGGGCAGAGCGGTCCCGGAATTCCCGAATTCCCGAATTCCCTCTTTTAAGGGCGCCCCGAGAGAACCCAGGGGCGCTCCCGGAGCCGCGGAGCTGCGTCGCCCGAAGAGCCGAGCGGAGCTGCCTTCTGCACCCGGAGGAGAAGGTGCCGGGGGCTCGGAAAGACAGAATTTTCCACCGATGACGCCAAAACGCCCCCAAAAGATTTTTTAAAAAAAAAAAAGAATAATTTTTAAAGAAAAAAAAAAAAAAAAAAGGCAAATCAGGCGTGATTGGGTGCTGCCTCTCCAAAAAAAAAGCCCACCAGGCTGCTTTCCCAGCCTTCCACCCCCGTGGTTTTAAAAGTCCACCCCTGGGAAGCTCCTGGGAATTTTAGGAACTGGGAAGCTCCCGGGAATTTTAGGAACTGGGAAGCTCCCAAAAAATCCCCCCTGGCCCCATCCCTGCAGGGAGCAGGCACCGCCGCGTCCTCCCTGGCACGTGGGATTAATCAGGGAGAAGTCACTGCGGGGTTAGGAAAAAAGGGGAGATTTCCCCCAAAACCTGCCGATCCCTGCCGGGCTCAGCCAGGGCTCTCCAGGTGAAGCCCAGCCACTGTGAATGCCCAAAATCTCGGTTTCAGCCCCAAAAACCTCAATAACCGACTCCTTTCCCGCAGCCAACGCGACCTTGTTCGATGCTTCAGCTCCAGTGGCAACAAACACCACTAACGTTTCTCTGGTAAGCTCATCCCGGCGGGAAATTTGGGATCGGGGAGGGGTTTCGGCACCCAGGGAGTGGGATGGGCCATCTCAGAGCGAGGGAAACCCAAATTTGTGCTGCTTTGGGTTCCCAGCGGGGCTCGGCAGCATCAAATCCACGCTTTTTTCCCCAAATTGACATCAGCTCTGCGGTTTTCCTGGGGGTTTGGGTATCCCGGTGGCAGCAGCCCTGGAAATGTCCCTTCCCCGGCATCAAAATGCTCCTTTGGGGAGTGTCACCAGGAGATTTCCCTTTCTTTGCGAGCTGCAGTTGATAAAAACACCGATTTTCTCAATTTGGTTGTGAAATTCCCATTTCCTCGCACAATGCAATCCCTTAAAGTACAAATTTTGGGGTTTGGACAGGAAATTTCCCTTTCCTCACACAAAGCAATCCCTTAAAGAGAAATTTGGGGGTTTGAACAGGAAGTTCCCATTTCCTTGCACAATGCAATCCCTTAAAGTACAAATTTTTAGGGTTTGGACAGGAAATTTCCCTTTCCTCGCACAACACAATCCCTTAAAGTGCAAATTTTTGGAGAGTTTGGACAGGAAATTTCCCTTTCCTTCCTTCCTTTCTTTCCTTTTCTTCCATGCTGCAACTTAAAAATTCCATTTTTTTCTCCAATTGGCCAGGAATTCCCCCGTTCCCTGCACACCACAATGATTCCCACCGCTAATTTTGCTTTTTTTTTTTTGATTTCTCCCCAGTCCAATGCTATCAACCTCACAGCTCTGGACTGGACCCAGCTGAGTAAGAAGGAATGCCTCAAGTACGGCGGCAGCTTAGTGGGAAAATCCTGCAAATTCGTGCCCGACCTGGCCCTCATGTCCTTCATCCTCTTCTTCGGCACCTACTCCATGACCCTGACCCTGAAAAAATTCAAATTCAGCCGCTATTTCCCCACCAAGGTAAGGGACGCGCCGAGTTTTGCTGTCCCCTTTCCCGAGAGGGAGGGAGAACGGGAGCTGTCGGAATTTTTGGTGGGAAAATAAATCTGTTTTTAGGTTTTGGCGACAGCCGGGATCCTCCCCGAGGTTTTAGGCCTTGATTTTGGAATTCTGAGAGGCTTTGGTGACCTCCTCCTCTCTAAAGTGGAGTTGGGTTGGGATCATGGTGGACTCTTTTATGGATGAGGAATTGGTGGGATAATGGATAGGGAATTGATTAGATGATGGATGAGGAATTGGGATGATGGATGAGGAATTGATGGGATGATTGATGAGGAATTGATGGAATGGTGGATGAGGAATTGATTAGATGATGGATAAGGAATTGGTGGGATGATGGATGAGGAACTGGGATGATTGATAAGGAATTAGATGATGGATGAGGAATTGGGATGATTGATAAGGAATTAGATGATGGATGAGGAATTGGGATGATTGATAAGGAATTAGTCACATGATGGATGAGGAATTGGGATGATTGATAAGGAATTAGTCAGATGATGGATGAGAGGTTGGGATGATTGATAAGGAATTAGATGATGGATGAGGAATTGGGATGATTGATAAGGAATTAGTCAGATGATGGATGAGGGGTTGGGATGATTGATAAGGAATTAGTCAGATGATGGATGAGGAATTGGGATGATTGATAAGGAATTAGTCAGATGATGGATGAGGAATTGGGATGATTGATAAGGAATTAGTCAGATGATGGATGAGGGGTTGGGATGATTGATAAGGAATTAGTCAGATGATGGATGAGGGGTTGGGATGATTGATAAGGAATTAGTCAGATGATGGATGAGGGGTTGGTGGGATGATCCCATCCAGAGGGGAGTGGCCAATGGCTCAGAGTCCGATGGACATCAGTGGCCTGCAGTGTCCCAGGGATCCCTGCTGGGGCCAGAGTTAATTAACGGGTTCATTAATGGCGGCAATGAGGGGATCCAGGGCACCCTGGGGAGGTTTGCAGGTGACACCAAGGGACAATCCCAGAGGACAGGGCCATCCAGAGGGACCTGGATAAGCTCCAGGAGTTGGAATCCCATGGGGTTTAACCCCAAAGGTCTGGTGCTGCCCCCAGGATGGGGCAACCCCCGGGATGGACCAGCTGGGGATGAGGGATGGAGAGGAGCTGGGAGAGCGATTTTGGGGTGGGCCAGAGGCCGGACATGACCCCAAAGGTGCCCTGGGCTGATCCCCAGCATGGGCAGCAGCTCTGGAGGGATTCTGCCCCTCGGCCCCGCTCAGGTGAGAGCTCACCTGCAGAGCTGGGACCCCAACTGGAGGTGTGGAGCTGTCAGAGCAGGGCCAGAGGAGGCCACGGAGCTGCTCCAGGGCTGCAGCCCCTCTGGAGCCAGGCTGGAGAGCTGGGGGTGTTCCCCTGGGGAGGAGAAGGCTCCAGGGAGAGCTCAGAGCCCTTGCTGTGCCTGAAGGGCTCCAGGAGAGCTGAGGGGGACTGGGGACAAGGGATGGAGGGACAGGACACAGGGAATGGCTTCCCATGGGAAAGGGGAGATTGAAATGGGATTGGGGAAGGAATGAGAGTAGGGAGGGGCTGGGATGGAATTCCCAGAGAATCCCTGGAGTGTCCCAGGCCAGGCTGGAGCACCCTGGACAGTGGGAGGTGTCCCTGCCCATGGCAGCACTGGATGGGATTTAAAGCCCATCCCGACCCAAACCATTCCGCGATTCCTTGATCCGATCCCGCAGCTCTCCCCTGCTCCATAACCCCTCACCTCGCGGAAGAAAGGCGAGAAAATGTGGATTTTGGGGTTGTTCCCGGGTTATCAGTGGCTGAGCAGAGCTGGGAAGCCCCAGGGAAAGACCCTGAGGCAGAAGCACACCTCTCCATCCCACCAGTTCACCTTCCCACCCCATTATTCCCCATTCCCACCCCGTTATTCCCCGTTCCCACCCCATTATTCCCCATTCCCACCCCGTTATTCCCCGTTCCCACCCCATTAACCCTTTTCCGCCCTGTTCATCCCCGTTCCCACCGCATTAAACCCTTTTCCACCCCATTATTCCCCATTCCCACCCCATCAATTCCCTTCCCCACCCCATTAATCCCCGTTCCCACCCCATTAATCCCCTTCCCGCCCTACTAACTCCCTTTTTCACCCCATTATTTCCCATTCCCACCCCGCTAATCCCCATTCCCACCCCATTATTCCCCATTCCCACCCCATCAATTCCCTTCCTGCCATATTAATTTCCCTTTTCACCCCATTATTTCCCATTCCCACCCCGTTATTCCCCATTCCCACCCCATTATTTCCCATTCCCACCCCATTATTCCCCATTCCCACCCCATTAACCCTTTCCGGCCCCGTTTCCCTGTCTTGCCTCCAGGTCAGGGCTTTCATTGCGGATTTTTCCAACGTCTTCTCCATCCTGCTGTTCTGTGCAGTGGACGCGTGTTTCGGCCTGGACACTCCCAAACTGCACATCCCCAGCATCATCAAGGTTCGGCCTCCCCACCCCCCACTCTCCTTCCAGCTCCTCTCCAGCTTTTCTTGGGAATATCGCAGCTCCAGGCGCCTCTTGAAAGCGACTTTGTCTTCTCTAACAATATTCTAACTCTGTGACTTTTTTCTTTCCTCTGTTTCTTGTTTTTCCTCTCTTTTTGTTGTTTTCCCTCCCTTTTTTACCTCCTTTTTCCTCCCTCTTTTTTTGTTTTTCTTCCCTTTTTTGTTGTTTTTCCTCCTTTTTTTCCTTCCCTTTTCTATTGATTTTCCTCCCTTTTTTCGTTTTTCCTCCCTTTTTGTTGTTCTTCTTCCCTTTTTTCCTCCCTTTTTGTTTTTCCTTCCTTTTTTGTTGTTTTTCCTCCTTTCTTTTTTCTCCCTTTTTAATTGTTTTCCTCCTTTTCTCCCCTTCCCTTTTTTGGTTTTTTTCCTCCATTTTTGTTGGTTTTGCTCCTTTTTTGTTGTTTTTCCTCCCTTTTTTACCTCCTTTTTCCTCCCTCTTTTTTTATTTTTCTTCCCTTTTTTGTTGTTTTTCCTCCTTTTCTTGTTGCTTTTCCTCCTTTTTTTCTTTCCCTTTCCTATTGATTTTCCTCCCCTTTTTTTGTTTTTCTCCCCTCTTTTTTTTTTGTTTTTCTCCCTTTTTTTTGGTTTTTCCTCCATTTTTTCTTGTTTTTCCTCTCTCTCTATTTTTTTTCCTCCCCTTTTTCTGTTTTCCTCCCTTTTTTGTCCTTTTTCCTCCCTTTTTTTCCTTTTCCCCTCCCTTTTCTCTCTCTCCGGCTCCGGCAGCTCCGCAAGCTCATTAGCGATTTCTCAATCTTTATGTCCATCCTAATGTTTGTGGGGCTGGATGTGCTTTTCGGACTCAACACCCCAAAGCTCCAAGTGCCTACCGACTTCAAGGTAAAGAACAAAAAGCCATAAACCCCAATTCCGGAAGGATTTCCCATCCGGGGGTGATGTGGGGATCCCAAACGAGGATCCTGGCAGGATTTGGGGTCAGCTCAGGTGCAGGATTTAGGGCTGGATCTGGGGATCCCCAGTGAGGATCCTGGCAGGATTTGGGGTGGGTTTGGGGATCCCCAGTGAGGATCTAGGCAGGATTTGGGGTGGGTTTGGGGATCCCCAGTGAGGATCCTGGCAGGATTCGGGGTCTGTTTGGGTTCAGAATTTAGGGCTGGATCTGGGGATCCCCAAAGACAATCCTGGCAGGATTTGGGGTGGGTTTGGGGATCCCCAAAGACAATCGTGGCAGGATTTGGGGTCAGTTTGGGTTCAGAATTTAGGGCTGGATCTGGGGATCCCCAAAGACAATCCTGGCAGGATTTGGGGTCAGTTTGGAATCTGGGGATCCCCAGTGAAGATCTGGGAAGGATCTGGGGTCAGTTTGGGTTTGGGATTTCAGGGTGGATCTGGGGATCCCAAATGAAGATCCAAGCAGGATTTGGGGTTGGTTTGGGATCTGGGGATCCCCAAAGAGGATTCAGGAAGGATCTGTTTGGGGTCTGGGGATCCCCAGTAAGGATCCCAGCAGGATTTGGGGTCAGCTCAGGTGCAGGATTTAGGGCTGGATCTGGGGATCCCCAGTGAGGATCTAGGCAGGATTTGGGGTGGGTTTGGGGATCCCCAGTGAGGATCCTGGCAGGATTCGGGGTCTGTTTGGGTTCAGAATTTAGGGCTGGATCTGGGGATCCCCAAAGACAATCCTGGCAGGATTTGGGGTCAGTTTGGAATCTGGGGATCCCCAGTGAGGATCTGGGCAGGATTTGGGGTCAGTTTGGGTTCGGGATTTCAGGGTGGATCTGGGGATCCCAAATGAAGATCCAAGCAGGAATTAGCATTGGTTTGAGGTCTGGGGATCCCCAGTGAAGATCCAGGCAGGATTCGGGGTCTGTTTGGGTTCAGAATTTAGGGCTGGATCTGGGGATCCCAAACGAGGATCCGGGCAGGATTTGGGGTCGGTTTGGGTGTAGGATTTAGGGCTGGATCTGGGGATCCCCAGTGAGGATCTGGGGTTGGTTTGGCTGTGGGATTTAGGGCTGGATCTGGGGATCCCCAGTGAGGATCTGGGGTTGGTTTGGGTGTAGGATTTAGGGCTGGATCTGGGGATCCCAAATGAGGATCCGGGCAGGATTTGGGGTCGGTTTGGGTGTAGGATTTAGGGCTGGATCTGGGGATCCCCAGTGAGGATCTGGGGTTGGTTTGGCTGTGGGATTTAGGGCTGGATCTGGGGATCCCAAATGAGGATCCAGGCAGGATTTGGGGTCGGTTTGGATTCGGGATTTCGGGCCGGATCCAGGCTGAGGCGATGTGCTCCTCCCCCAACACCACCCCTTGGGGGTTCCCACCCCGCGCCCATTCCCGCGGTCCCGACCCCGCTGTCCTCCCGCAGCCCACGCGCGTGGACCGGGGCTGGTTCGTGTTCCCGTTCGGGAAGAACCCGTGGTGGGTGTACCTGGCCAGCGCCCTGCCCGCCCTGCTGGTCACCATCCTCATCTTCATGGACCAGCAGATCACCGCCGTCATCGTCAACAGGAAAGAGCACAAGCTGCGGGTGAGCCCCAGAGACCCCGGGGTGGGGTTGGGGTGAGCCTGGAACCCCCAGAGACCCCGGGGTGGGGTTGGGGTGAGCTCCAGAGACCCTGGGGTGTGGTTGGGGTGAGCCCCAGAGACTCTGGGCTGGGGTTGGGGTGAGCCTGGAACCCCCAGAGACCCTGGGCTGGGGTTGGGGTGAGCCTGGAACCCCCAGAGACCCCAGGGTGGGGTTGGGGTGAGGCCCAGAGACTCTGGGCTGGGGTTGGGGTGAGCCCCAGAGACCCTGGGGTGGGGTTGGGGTGAGCCCCAGAGACCCTGGGCTGGGGTTGGGGTTGAGAGTGACCCCTGGGAGCCCCAGAGACCCCGGGTTGGGGTTGGGGTGATCCCCCAGAGCGCCCTGTTTTGGGGCGGGGTTGGGACTGAGCCCCAGGACCCCCAGGAGTGCCACATTTTGGGGTGAGGCTGCAGGTGAGCCCTGGGACTCGCAGGAGCCCCTGTTTTGGGGTGGAGCTATGGGTGAGCCCCAGGAGCTCCCGTTTTGGGGTGGGGTTGGGAGTGAGCTCCAGGGCGGTCCCGTTTCGGGGTGGAGTTGGAGTGAGCCCCAGGACCCCCGGGAGTGCCCCGTTTTGGGGTGCGGTTGGGGGTGACCCTCGAGGACCCCCAGAGTGCCCTGTTTTGGGGTGGGGCTATGGGTGAGCTCCAGGAGCTCCTGTTTTGGGGTGGGGTTGGGGTGAGCCCCAGGTCTGGCGGGGTCTGGCCTTGGCGAGCTGCGGGTTTGGGGTGACGGAGCCTCCGGGGTGGGAAGGTCTGTGGGTAACGGGGTGGTGTGGGGTGATATGGGTGTGGGGTGATAGTGATATGGGGTGATGCAGGGTAATGTAGGGCGATATGGGGTGAAACAGAGTGGTATGGGGTGATACGGGGTCCTACGGGGTGGTGCAGGATGATACGGGGTCCTACGGGGTGGTAGAGGGTGATACAGGGTGCTATGGGGTCCTACAGGGTGGTACAGGGTGATACAGGGTCCTACGGGGTGGTGCAGGGTGATACGGGGTCCTACGGGGTGGTACAGGGTGATACAGGGTCCTACGGGGTGGTGCAGGGTGATACGGGGTCCTACGGGGTCCTACGGGGTGCAGCAGTGCAGAGTGGGCAGCAGGGCCAGGGTGGCACTGTGGGGTGACACAGAGGGTGTAGGGCAGTGCTGGGTGCCCCACGGCAGTGTGATGTGGGGCACATGGGGGTGATGTGGGGCGCATGGGGGTGACGTGGGGCGCACCAGGGTGATGTGGGGCACATGGGGGTGATGTGGGGCACATGGGGATGATGTGGGGCGCACCAGGGTGATGTGGGGCGCATGGGGGTGATGTGGGGTGCACCAGGGTGATGTAGGGTGCATGGGGGTGATGTGGGGCACATGGGGATGATGTGGGGTGCACCAGAGTGATGTGGGGCA
Source organism: Acanthornis magna (assembly GCA_036785705.1). Taxonomy (NCBI): domain Eukaryota; kingdom Metazoa; phylum Chordata; class Aves; order Passeriformes; family Acanthizidae; genus Acanthornis; species Acanthornis magna. The sequence goes on from JAWUZG010000353.1 coordinate 1,544,445, forward strand.
CATGGGGTGATGTGGGGTGCATGGGGGTGATGTGGGGCGCACCAGGGTGATGTGGGGTGCATGGGGGTGATGTGGGGTGCATGGGGGTGACGTGGGGCGCACCAGGGTGATGTGGGGTGCATGGGGGTGATGTGGGGTGCATGGGGGTGATGTGGGGCACACCAGGGTGATGTGGGGCGCATGGGGGTGATGTGGGGTGCATGGGGGTGATGTGGGGCGCACCAGGGTGATGTGGGGCGCATGGGGGTGATGTGGGGCGCACCAGGGTGATGTGGGGCGCATGGGGGTGATGTGGGGCACATGGGGATGATGTGGGGTGCACCAGAGTGATGTGGGGCGCATGGGGGTGATGTGGGGTGCATGGGGGTGATGTGGGGCGCACCAGGGTGATGTGGGGTGCATGAGGCTGGTTCGGGATGCTCTGCAGCTGTCCCAAGGTGCACTGTGGGTGTTGCAGGTGCCCCATGTGGATGTGGGGTGCTCTGGGGTGCTCTGGGGTGCTTTGGGGTGCTCTGGGGTGCTCTGGGGTGATGCAGGGTGCCCCCGGCCAATGTGGGGTGCAGCAGGGTCATGGAGGTTGCTTTGGGGTGCTGTGGGGTGACACAGGGTGACACATATCCATGTGGGGCACACCAGGTGACACAGGGTGCTCTGGGGTGATGTAGGGTGCCCCATATCCCTGTGGGGCACACCGGGGTGACACAGGGTGACACATATCCATGTGGGGCACACCAGGTGACACAGGGTGCTCTGGGGTGACGCAGCGTGCCCCATGTCCATGTGGGGCACACCGGGGTGACACAGAGTGCTTTGGGGTGACGCAGGGTGCCCCATATCCATGTGCGGCACGCCGGGTGCTCTGGGGTGCCCCATGTCCCTGTGGGGCACACCAGGGTGACAGCGGGCGCTCTAAGGTGATGTAGGGTGCTCCATGTCCCTGTGGGGCACACTGGGGTGACACAGGGTGCTCTAAGGTGATGTAGGGTGCCCCATGTCCCTGTGGGGCACACCGGGGTGACACAGAGCGCTTCGGGGTGACGCAGGGTGCCCCATGTCCCTGTGGGGCACACCGGGGTGACACAGAGCGCTTCGGGGTGACGCAGGGTGCCCCATGTCCCTGTGGGGCACACCGGGGTGACACAGAGTGCTCTGCGGTGCCCCATATCCCTGCGGGGCACCCCGGGGTGACACAGGGTGCTCTGGGGTGCCCCATGTCCCTGTGGGGCACACCGGGGTGACACAGGGTGCTGTAAGGTGATGTAGGGTGCCCCATATCCATGTGGGGCACACCGGGGTGACACAGGGTGCTCTGGAGTGCCCCATATCCCTGTGGGGCACACCGGGGTGACACAGGGTGCTCTGCGGTGCCCCATGTCCCTGTGGGGCACACTGGGGTGACACAGGGTGCTCTAAGGTGATGTAGGGTGCCCCATATCCCTGCGGGGCACCCCGGGGTGACACAGGGTGCTCTAAGGTGCCCCATACCCATGTGGGACACACCAAGTGACATCGGTCCCTCCAGTCCCACTCGGGGCACACCGATGCCCCACCGGGCGCCCCGGGGGTTTCCGGGGTTGCCCCCCGGGCGCCGGGCCGGGGGTGGCCGCGGGCCGAGCCCCTGACCCCGTGCCCCACGCCGTGTTGCAGAAGGCGGCTGGCTACCACCTGGACCTGTTCTGGGTGGGCATCCTGATGGCCGTGTGCTCCTTCATGGGGCTGCCCTGGTACGTGGCCGCCACCGTCATCTCCATCGCCCACATCGACAGCCTCAAGATGGAGACCGAGACCAGCGCCCCGGGGGAGCAGCCCCAGTTCCTGGGGGTCCGGTGAGGGGCGGGGGGCGCTGGGGAGGGGAGGGGCGTGTGAGAGGGTCCTGGGGCCGGGAGGGACATCGCTGTCCTGGGGGATTAGGGACATCGCTGTCCCAGGGGATCAGAGCCATCCCTGTCCTGGGGGATCAGAGCCATCCCTGTCCTGGGGGATCAGAGCCATCCCTGTCCCGGGGGATCGGGGACACATCCCTGTCCCGGGGGATTGGGGACATCGCTGTCCCGGGGGGATCAGGGCAGTGTGGCCAGGGAGGGATTGTCCCGCTCTGCCCTGGGCTGGGGCAGTTTGGGGTGAAACAATGGAAAAAAGGCACTGAGCCATTGGAGAGCGCAAAGGAGGGACACGGAGATGGGGAAGGGTCTGGAGGGGCTGAGGGCACTGGGAATGTTCAGCTGGAGAGGAGGCTGAGGGGACACTGATCCCAGTTCAGCTTCTGGGGAGAGGAGCAGAGGGACAGACACCGAGCCCTGGGACAGGGACAGGCCCTGAGCTCTGGGACAGGGACAGGGACAGACCCTGAGCTCTGGGACAGGGACAGACCCTGAGCTCTGGGACAGGGACAGACCCTGAGCTCTGGGACAGGGACAAGTACAGACCCTGAGCTCTGAGGGACAGGGACAGGCCCTGAGCTCTGGGGGACAGGGACAGACACCGAGCCCTGGGACAGGGACAGACACTGAGCCCTGGGACAGGGACAGACCCTGAGCTCTGAGGGACAGGGACAGACACCGAGCCCTGGGACAGGGACAGACCCTGAGCTCTGGGGGACAGAGACAGACCCTGAGCTCTGAGGGACAGGGACAGACCCTGAGCTCTGAGGGACAGAGACAGGCCCTGAGCTCTGAGGGACAGGGACAGACCCTGAGCTCTGAGGGACAGGGACAGGCCCAGGGAACAGCTGTGCCAAGGGGTTTAGGGCAGATTTTGGGAAAGGTTCTTCCCCCAGAGGGTGCTGGGCACTGCCCCCAGGGAATGGGCACAGCCCCACAGCTCCAGGAGCTCCCAGGGATGCACAGGGTGGGGTTTGGGGTGTAGGGCCAGGGGATGGATCGGTGATCCTGTGGATCAATCCCTCCCCACCCATGCCCCCGTGGTTCCTCGGGTGGGAATGGGGCCTGCTTGGCGCTGATCCCAGTGTGTCCCCGTTCCAGGGAGCAGAGGGTCACCGGCATCATCGTCTTCGTGCTGACGGGCATTTCGGTTTTCCTGGCTCCCATCCTAAAGGTAAAACATCCCCGTTCCCCCAGCCCCGCTCCCTCCCGGCGGAATTTTGGGGACGGGGGAAGGAAAATCCGGACTGTGCCCCATCCCCGCGCTGGTCGCTGTCCCTGGGAAGGCGCTGTGCCCTTCCCCGGGGTAAGGGCCGTGTTTTTCCCTCTCCGCAGTACATTCCCATGCCGGTGCTCTATGGGGTCTTCCTCTACATGGGCGTGGCGTCGCTGAACGGCATCCAGGTGGGCACCCTTCCTCCTCATCCTCCTCCTCCTCCTCCTCCTCCTCCCCGGCCACGGACCATCCCAAACTGACTCAAAAAGGAGGGTTTGGACTCCCAAAGTTCAGCCGATACCCAAAACCCTCAGAGAAAAACCAAAACCCCACGAATTCCCCATTTTGGGGGGAATAAAAGAGGGATTTTCAGGGCAGCGTGTGGGGTGGGGCTGAGGATTAACCCCAGCCTTGATCCCTCAGCAGTTTTGGGATCCCTGCACTGTCTTCCTCCATTTTGGAGACCAAAATAGGGTTTTTTGTGGGGCGGGGCTGAGGACTCACCCCAACCTTCCTCCCCGGGCAGTTTTGGGATCGCTGCAAGGTCTCCCTGCATTTTGGGGACTAAAGAGGGGATTTTTTGTGGGGTGGGGCTGAGGATTCACCCTGACCTTCCTCCCCGGGCAGTTTTGGTATCACTGCAAAGCCTTCCTCCATTTTGGGGACTAAAATAGGGTTTTCCCAAAAAACCAAAAACAGGGTTTTCCCAAAAACCCAAAATAGGGTTTTCTGGGACAGCCTTTGGGATAGGATTGAGGATTCACCCCGGCCTTGATCCCTCAGCAGTTTTGGGATCGCTGCAAGGTCTTCCTCCATTTTGGGGAGTAAAGAGGGGATTTTTTGTGGGGTGGGGCTGAGGACTCACCCTGACCTTCCTCCCCGGGCAGTTTTGGGATTGTTGCAATGTCTTCCTCCATTTTGGGGACTAAAGAGGGGATTTTTTGTGGGGTGGGGCTGAGGACTCACCCCAACCTTCCTCCCCGGGCAGTTTTGGGATCGCTGCAAGCTGTTCCTGATGCCGGCCAAGCACCAGCCCGACTACGTGTTCCTGCGGCACGTCCCGCTGCGCCGCATCCACCTCTTCACCCTGGTGCAGATCGTCTGCCTGGCCGTGCTCTGGATCCTCAAATCCACCGTGGCCGCCATCATCTTCCCCGTCATGGTAATCCCATCCTCGTTCCAAAGGGTTTTTTTGGATTTTTGGTGTGGTCCCACCATGGCCGCCATCATCTTTCCCATAATGGTGATCCCATCCTCATTCCAAAGGGCTTTTTTGGGATTTTTGGCATTTTTGGTGTAGTCCCACCATGGCCACTGTCATCTTCCCCATCATGGTAATGCCAACCTCATTCCAAAGGGGTTTGTTGGGATTTTTGGCATTTTTGGTGTGGTTCCACCATGGCCGCCATCATCTTCCCCATCATGGTGATTCCAATCTCATCCCAAAGGCTTTTTTTGGGAATTTTGGTGTGGTCCCGCCATGGCTGTGATCATCTTCTATCATGGTGATCCCATCTTCACTCAGAAGGGTTTTTTGGGAATTTTGGCATGGTCCCACCGTGGCCGCCATCATCTCCCTGTCATGGTAATCCCAATCTCATTCCAAAGGATTTTTGGGGAATTTTTGATGTGGTCACGCCATGGCCACCGTCATCTTCCCTGTCATGGTAATCCCATCCTCGTTCCAAAGGGCTTTTTTGGGATTTAAGGGCATTTTTGGTGTGGTCCTACCATGGCAGCCATCATCTTCCTTGTCACAGTAATCCCATCCTCGCTCCAAAGAGATTTTTGGGATTTTTGGGATTTTTGGTGTGGTCCTACCGTGGCCGCCATCATCTTCCCCATCACAGTAATCCCGTCCTCACTCAGAAGGGGTTTTTTTGGGATTTTTGTCTTGGTGGTCCCACTGAGGTTGCCAGCATCTTCCCCATCATGGTAATCCCATCCTCTCTCAGAAATTTTTTTTTAATTTATGGGATTTTTGGCTTGGTCCCACCATAGCCGCCATCGTCTTCTCATTCACTGTAATCCCATCCTTGTTCCACAGGGCTTCTTTGGGATTTTTGGCATTTTTGGTGTGGTCCCGCCGTGGCCGCCATCATCTTCCCCATCACAGTAATCCCATCCTCGCTCCAAAGAGATTTTTGGGATTTAAGGGAATTTTTGGTGTGGTCCCACTATGGCCACCATCATCTTCCCCATCATGGTAATCCCATCCTCACCCCAAAGAGTTTTATTGGGATTTAAAGGAATTTTTGGCATGGTCCCACCATGGCCACCATCATCTTTGCCATCATGGTGATCCCATCCTACCTTGGAACGGTTTTTTTGGGAATTTTGGTGTGGTCCCACCATCGCCACGATCATCTTCTGTCATGGTGATCCCATCCTCACCCCAAAGAGTTTTTTTGGGATTTAAGGTAATTTTTGGCATGGTCCCACCATGGCCACCGTCATCTCCCTACCATGATAATCCTGTCCCATCCACATTCAGAAGGGTTTTTTGGGATGTAAGGGATTTTTGGCAAGGTCCCACCATGGCCGCCATCATCTTCGCCATCACGGTGAACCCATCCTACCTTGGAAGGCTTTTTTCGTGATTTTTTGTGTGGTTCCACCGTGATCGCCATCATCTCCCCCATCACAGTAATCCCATCCTCACTCAGAAGGGTTTTCTTTGATTTTTGGGATTTTTGGGGTGGTTCCACCATGGCCACCATCATCTCCCTACCATGGTAATCCCATCCCATCTGCATTCAGAAAGGGTTTTTTTGGGATTTAAGGGATTTTTGGTGTGGTCCCACCATGGCCGCCATCATCTTCCCTGTCACAGTAATCTCATTCTCTCTCAGAAAGGTTTTTTTTTTTGATTGATGGGATTTTTGGCAGAGTCCCCCCATAGCTGCCAACATCTTCCCCATCATGGTAATCCCATCCTCATTCAGAAGGGTTTTCTTTGATTTTTGGGATTTTTGGCATGGTCCCACCATGGTCACCATCATCTTCCCCATCATGGTGATCCCATCCTCACCACAAAGAGTTTTTTTGGGTTTTAAAGGAATTTTTGGCATGGTCCCACCATGGCCGCCATCATCTTCGCCATCATGGTGATCCCATCCTACCTTGGAACATTTTTTTGGGATTTTTTGTGTGGTCCCACAATGGCCACGATCATCTTCCATCATGGTGATCCCATCCTCGCCCCAAGGAGTTTTTTGGGATTTAATGGAATTTTTGGCGTGGTCCCACCATGGCCACCCATCATCTTCCCCATCACGGTAATCCCATCCTCACTCCAAAGAGTTTTTTTGGGATTTAAGCGAATTGTTTGGATGGGGTTTTTTGGGATTTAAGGGGTTTTTGGGTTGGTGGTCACCAGGCCTTGGGATGAGCGATGCTCTCGGGTCTCTCCCGTCAGATTTTGGCCCTGATCCTGGTGAGGCGGCTCCTGGATTTTGTCTTCTCCCAACACGACCTGGCCTGGATCGACAACATCATCCCTGAGAAGGAAAAGAAGAAGGAGGACGACAAGAAGAAGAAGAAGAAAGGCAACAAAGGCGACAGCAGCAGCGATGAGGAGGTGGGTGTGGGGTCACCGGGGGACGGTGGGGACATCCTGGATGGGAGAGGGGAAATTCCCTCGGAGGGCTTGGGGTGAAGGCCTTGGACTCCTGGAGCTGTTCCCCTGCATGGACAGGAGCGGCTGAGGGGCCGGATTTGGCAGGAGGCTCTGGGGAATGTCCCGGAAGGTGGAAAATCACAGCAAAATCCAAAAACTCTCAGGGAGAAGAGCCCAAATCCCCTGGTTTAGGGCACAGCCCCCATCACTCCGAGCATCCTCACCCCGCGCCAGCCGGGCTTTGGGAAGAGGAAGGCAAAGCCTCCTCCTCCTCCTGCCTCCGGAGCTCCTGGGTGGTCTGGGAGCCCCCCAGGCGCTGCCTTCAGCAGGAATTTCCCCGTTTCTTCCCCAGTTCCCACCTCCCTCAGTCATTAAGATCCCCATGGAGCCCCTGCCCGCGCAGCCCCGAAATGGGGGCCCCCATTGCCTCAGCCGTAAGTACCGAGCTCAGGAGCCGCCCCCGCACCCCCGACGCTTCCTAACCCTGCCGTGGGCTCCGCTCGGCACTAACCCCGCGGGACACGCGCCCCGGAGTCCCCCGGCCCCCCCAGGGCTGGGGGAGATCGAGGAGGGCAGAGAGCCGAGAGGGGGAGAGGCCAGAGCACCTCTCAGCCCAAGGGCTGGGGAGCACCGAGATTTCCTGAAACCTCAGAAAAAAAACCGCCAGGAATCTCCCGGGTTTAATACCCCCCGAGCTGGTGCTGATGGGGATTTGTGAAAAATATCTGTGTTTGGAGTGGTTTGGAGCCCCCAAAATATCTGTGTTTGGAGCTCCTAAAATATCTGTGTTTGGAGTGGTTTGGAGCCCCCAAAATATCTTCATTTGGGGTGGTTTGGAGCACCCAAAATATCTGTGTTTGGGGTGGTTTGGAGCCCCCAAAATATCTCCATTTGGGATGGTTTGGAGCCTCCAAAATGTCTGTGTTTGGGATGGTTTGGAGCACCCAAAATATATGTGTTTGGGGTGGTTTGGAGCCCCCAAAATATCTGTGTTTTGGATGGTTTGGAGCACCCAAAATATCTGTGTTTGGGGCGGTTTGGAGCCCCCAAAATATCTCCATTTGGGATGGTTCGGAGCCTCCAAAATGTCTGTGTTTGGGGCGGTTTGGAGCTCCTAAAATATCTGTGTTTGGGGCGGTTTGGAGCTCCTAAAATATCTGGTTTTAGGATGGTTTCGTCCCCCCTGAGCCAGTGCTGATGGGGATTTGTGAAAAACAAGTGCATTTGTAGTGCTTTGAAGCCCCCAGATTGTCAGTTTTTGGGGTGGTTTGGAGCCCCCAAAAGCCACTGTTGTTGGAGTTTTCCATCTGGAAAGAGCAGATTTGGCTCCACCTCCCCCTAAAACACCCGGAATAAATTTGGGGGATTTGCTCCAGGCTCCACCGTGACCCCAGCGAGTCTCGGCTCGGTTTAACTCCTCCGCTCTGTGCTCACGCCGGGCTGGCAGGGCTTTCCCCTCGCTAACCACCCCCAAAATCAGCGATTCCCGGGAGCTTTCCTCCTCCTCCTCCTGCCACTGCCCGCAGGAGCCGCCGGCAGCTGGGAGCGGGGCTGGAGGGGTTTTTTTGGGGTCACCCGGGGAGAGTTTCACCCGCGTGTCCCCCCAGGAAAGAGGGCCTCCACCTGGAGCTTTGCGTTCTGACTCCTCCCCGAACGGCTCCGACATGGATCGCAGGTAAAGTGCCCGGGGGGCTCCCCCTCCCTGTCCCCATCCCCCAGGGGATCATTTTGGGGTCAGCATTTGGGATTTGGGATCCTCCTGGCTGGGAATCACTCGCTCCAGCCGAGTTCCGCCATCCCTGAGCGATTCCGAAATGTCCTGGCGGATTTCTGCGGCATCCCTCTGGATTTGGGGTGGGTTTTGTCCTCCCCGGTGTGGGGTTGTTGGGAGCTGTAAAAGGGATTTTTCAGGTTGGGACTCCTCTGAACCCTGAAATTTTGGGATTGTTCTCCATGAATTCCGGAGCTCGGAGGCAAAGCTTCCGATTTTAATTAATTCACTGGCGGTGGCATTGTCACCTGGAATAAAACATGAAACTTTTCCAAACTGTGTTAAAATGATAATAGAAAAGAAAGTCTTTAATGGAAAGCTCTTGGGTGCACAGCGTGGCGATGTGCACGCGCGATGCAGTATCCCTACAGTTTTTATTTATTTATTTATTTTATTTATTCGTTTCCTTTATTTATTAATTTTTTAATTAATGAGTGCATCCAACAAATATTGTCCAATTAGAAGAGCAGTTGGTTAGGCGATTTCCCCCGGGTTCTGCCCCGCTGGAGTTGTTCCAACGAGGTTTCTTTGCCTTCATTTCTTGCTCTTCCGAGTTCTAGTGGAAAACAAAATATCCTTGTCAGGCTTATTATTTTTAGGAATAAGACTAAACAGAATCCCAAGTGTGCATTAGGAGGGTCATCTCATTGCTCTAAAATCTAAGAGAACGGGCAGGAAAAACGCCAGGAGCTGTATAGCCACGTATTAACAGCCCAAATATATAAAAAATACATAAAAAGCCGAAAATCTTTAGGCCTCGGCACCACCCGGAGCCTGTTCCCCGTGCGGATTTGGGGCGGGGTTCCCGCCCTGGCTGCTGACCCCGCTCTCCCCTCCTGCCCCCAGTATCACCCTCCACCTGAAGATCTCGTGCCCGTCGTCTCCCGCCTTTAACTACTCCCGCAACCCCATCTGTGCCGTGCCCCAGGTGAAGATCGAGATGGAGTCGGACTACGACGACACCGACACGGAGAAGGCTCCTCGGGACATGGGCAGTGAGACCACGCTATAGCCCCCCGGCGGCCCCGTTTATATATATATATTGATATCGCCATATTCATATATATATATAAAGGAAATTGGGCTGGTTTTTCTCTGCCGGACGCAGGAGGCCCCGGGGGTCCCGCACTCCGGTAGATTTTAGGGTCATGCGCTGTCGAATTCCCTCTCTTCCCCGCTGGGCGAAGGCATCGCCGCTGGCGGCGAAACGGGGCCGGAAGGGTGGAATTTGTGATTTTGGGGCCGGAAGGGTGGAATTTGTGATTTTGGGGCCGGAAAGGTGGAATCAGTGATTTTGGGGCTGGAAAGGTGGAATCGGTGATTTTGGGGCCGGAAAGGTGGAATTGGTGATTTTGGGGCCGGAAAGGTGGAATTGGTGATTTTGGGGCCGGAAAGGTGGAATTGGTGATTTCGGGGCCGGAAAGGTGGAATTGGTGATTTCAGCCCCAGAGGAGCTGCTGGGCTGGGGCTGGGGGCGCAGCCGGGAGGTGCCGATGGGAAGGGGATGCGCCGGGGGATGTGTTTGAGGGGTTTGTAGGGCTGGGGCGATGGGGAGCGCGTCCCGGCTCCCAAATCCCCGATCACAGCGCAGCTCTTGGGGAGCCCTGATCTGGGATGGGGTTGGGGGTCTGGGGTTGTGTGGGAGGAGGGGGCGGCTCCAAATTCTGCCTGGGGTGTCCCAGGAGAGGGACCTGGCTCGGCTGGGACGGGAGGGAGGAGGAGGAGGAGGAGCAGGAAGCACTGCAGATGGGGATGAAGAGGAGGAGGCTCTTGAAATGGGGATGAGGAGGAGGAGGCACCTGGGATGGGGATGAAGAGGAAAAGCTCTTGGGATGAGTAGGAGGAAGCACATGGGATGAGGAGAAGGAGGAAGAGGAAGCACCAGGGATGGGATGAGGAGGAAGAGGAGGCCCGGCAGGATGGACAGCAGCTGGTGCCCAGGGAAGGAAGGGAAGGGGAGGAGGAGGAGGAGGAGGAGGAGGAGGAGGAGGAGGAGGAGGAGGAGGAGGAGCAGCTCAGGGTGAAGGGCTTTGCCATTTGAGGGCAACAAAGGGCGACAGCAGTGGGCCCTGCAGGGAGAGCCGGGCAGCGAATGGGGCCTGAGGGAGTCAGGAATGGTTCCTGAGGGAGTCGGGAATGGCTCCCGCAGGGAGTCGGGAATGGTTCCTGAGGGAGTCGGGAATGGTTCCTGAGGGAGTTGGGAATGGTTCCTGAGGGAGTCGGGAATGGTTCCTGAGGGAGTCGGGAATGGTTTTTGAGGGAATCAGGAATGGTTCCTGAGGGAGTCAGGAATGGTTCCTGAGGGAGTCAGGAATGGTTCCTGCAGGGAATCAGGAATGGTTCCTGGAGGGAGTCAGGAATGGTTTTTGAGGGAATCAGGAATGGTTTTTGAGGGAGTCAAGAATGGTTCCCGAGGGAGTCAGGAATGGTTCCCGAGGGAATCAGGAATGGTTCCTGCAGGGAATCAGGAATGGTCCCCGAGGGAGTCAAGAATGGTTTTTGAGGGAGTCGGGAATGGTTCCTGAGGGAGTCAAGAATGGTTCCTGAGGGAGTCAAGAATGGTTTTTGAGGGAATCAGGAATGGTTCCTGCAGGGAGTCAGGAGTGATTTCTGCAGGGAGTCAGGAAGGGTGGCTGCAGGGAATTGGGAATGGTTTTTGAGGGAGTCAGGAACGGTTTCCACTGTGAATCAGGAATGGTTTCTGATGGAGCCTGGAATGGTTTCTGCAGGGAATCCAGAATGGTTTCTGATTAAATCCAGAATGGTTTTCGAGGGAATCCAGAATGGTTTCCGAAGGGAAATGGGAAGCATGGCTGCAGCAAAGCCATTTGGGTGCCCATCCCACCCCATCTTCACCCGTTCCCCTCCCCAGCCCCTCCCGGCCCCGGGATCAGCCCCATCCCTCCCTCCGGCCGTGCCGAGCCCTTCTCTTCTGGAGGAACCCCAGGATTGTCCCTCGCTCTGCTCCCAGCCCCGTGCAGGGCCTTCACTCCCATGTTAATCCTCAATCCCGGTCATTCCCAATCCTCGATCCTGGTCATTCCCAGTCCTCGATCCCGGTCATCCCCATGGCCAAGCAGCAGTGGGATCCGGGAGGGGACAGGAGCCCCCTGAGCCCGAGGCCCACTCCCAGCAGCTCCTCGCAGTGTCTGTGCCCATTTTGGGCTCTTCCCGCCCGGCAGGGGAAGGGCAGGCTCGGAGCGGGTCGGGATCCGGGCAGGGCAGGGAGCAGGTTGGGATCCGGGCAGGGCAGGGAGCAGGTTGGGATCCGGGCAGGCTCCGAGCAGGTTGGGATCCGGGCAGGCTCCGAGCAGGTTGGGATCCGGGCAGGCTCCGAGCAGGTTGGGATCCGGGCAGGGCAGGGAGCAGGTTGGGATCCGGGCAGGCTCCGAGCAGGTTGGGATCCGGGCAGGCTCCGAGCAGGTTGGGATCCGGGCAGGCTCGGAGCAGGTTGGGATCCGGGCAGGCTCCAAGCCGTTGGGATCCGGGCAGGGCAGGGAGCAGGTTGGGATCCGGGCAGGCTCCAAGCCGTTGGGATCCGGGCAGGGCAGGGAGCAGGTTGGGATCCGGGCAGGCTCCGAGCAGGTTGGGATCCGGGCAGGCTCCGAGCAGGTTGGGATCCAGGCAGGGCAGGGAGCAGGTTGGGATCCGGGCAGGGCAGGGAGCAGGTTGGGATCCGGGCAGGGCAGGGAGCAGGTTGGGATCCGGGCAGGCTCCGAGCAGGTTGGGATCCGGGCAGGCTCGGAGCAGGTTGGGATCCGGGCAGGGCAGGGAGCAGGTTGGGATCCGGGCAGGGCAGGGAGCAGGTTGGGATCCGGGCAGGGCAGGGAGCAGGTTGGGATCCGGGCAGGGCAGGGAGCAGGTTGGGATCCGGGCAGGGCAGGGAGCAGGTTGGGATCCGGGCAGGCTCCGAGCAGGTTGGGATCCGGGCAGGCTCCGAGCAGGTTGGGATCCGGGCAGGGCAGGGAGCAGGTTGGGATCCGGGCAGGCTCCGAGCAGGTTGGGATCCGGGCAGGCTCCGAGCAGGTTGGGATCCAGGCAGGCTCCAAGCCGTTGGGATCCGGGCAGGCTCCGAGCAGGGCTGGCTCTGCCCAGCTCTCACCCCATTTTCCCAGCAGTGCCGAGGCTTTAAAGGATTTTTTTCCACCCACGGCCCAGGCCCAGCCGTGGTTCAGAAACCACTCTGAAGCGCCCCTCGAATCCGTTTCTTTCTCTCATTTTTCCTGGATGAATCCTTGATTTTTTCCTCCCCTCCCGCCCTCCCAGAGCCCCCAGACCCTTCCCGTGAGCAGAACCGACCTGCCTGACACTCGCACCAGCAGCACTGGGGCTCCTCAGGGCCTCCAGTCCAACACTGCACCCGGTCTGAGCCCTGCCGTGGGACAGACCCCTGTAAATACTCAAATCCAACAAAGACTTGAAGGCAGTTTCCTATTTATAGCGATTTTCTGTTCTGGTTCAGGTGCAGCTCCTGGGGACACGCGGTGAGAGCAATGCCCCAGGCTTGCCCTGGCAGCGTTTCGGGGCTGCCGTGGGCGCTGAGCTCTCGGCTCGAAGGCCCCGTGTCTCTTTCTGTAGCATTTTGTCCCCACCCTGCGGTAGCTGAAGCGTGCTCCAGGTAGGCTTTCAGATTCTAATCAAGCAAGATTAATTTGCTTTCTCCGTCAGCTCCGCTTCACTCTTTGTGGACTCTGGGAGCCGCTCCGGAGGGCAGAGCTGAGCCCCTCGGGCTGCTTGGGGCGCAGCTTGTCCCTTTTCGGCGAGGTTTCCCACGAGGTTTTGGGGTTTTTGTACGAAAGCGGAGCAGTCTCAGCTCGGCCGCCTCCAGCACGGCACCACTTGAACCATTTTGTATTTCTCGGTGATGCAACCCAATAAAAACCTCGTTTCAATGAGTCTCAGCTCTCTGTGTGTTTCTGGGGCAGATCTGGGGATCCCAAATTCCTTCCCCACGGGTTTTTGGCAACGCTGGCCCCTGCAGGAGAGGGTCAGCACTGGGGGTTTAGCACCAGTGGCACCTCCAGCCTTTTAGAACCCAAAAAACCAGAAAAAAAACTCCAAGATCATCAAGTCTGCCATCACAGCAAAGCTTTCCTGCCCTGAGGAAGGTGGGATCAGCCATTCCAGGAAGAGGAAAAAGTCCAGGATCACCTGGAATAACCCTGCAAGGAATGTTTTCCTCAGGCACCACCTCAGGGAAGGTTCACGTTCTGGAGCTCAGCAGAGCTTGCAAACAAACTCCTTTGTCCTCTCCTGGGGATTCAGTTAGGAAGCAGAAAGCTGGACAGGAAAGGGAGAGATTTTCCCACTTTTCAGCCCAGTTGGTGCTGGTGGAGCAGTTCTGTCTCTCTGGGTGGGAGCCAGACCCTGCCCTGCTCTCACAAAGGCTTTAGAAACAACCCTTGCTCCTCTTCCGGAAGTGAAAAAATCGATCAATAATAACTCCAGGGCACAAAGAGGATTTTTTTTTTTGTCTTCTCACACTTTATTTAGCCAGCCTGCATTACTCACTAAGCACTCACACTTTACAACGCAGTGCAGGAAACCTCCCCTGGGCCCCGTGTGGGCACCAACCCCCCCCCGCCCAAGGTGTTCTTTGGTTAGAAAAAAAGGCTTTAAAAAAATTCACCATTCAAAGAGCAAAACAGCCCAGCTTAGCTGCACACTAGAACATGTTCCACCAGCTCTGCCGCTGCCCGGGGCCCCGCACGGGCCCACAACACAAATATGGCTTTCATGTTTAATTTTGTTTTCAAGTAATTCTTCTACAGAAGAGCTCAGACTAAACATCCAGCATTGAGGAGGAGCTTGGGCACAGGCTGAATGCCCGGGACTGGGATTTGGAGAGCAGAACCATCCGAGGCCATTGCCGTGCACCCCACGGGATTGCTGGAAGCTGCATTCCCAGGATCCCAAGCAGCTCCTGCAGGAGCAGGCCTGGATTATTCCAGGAGGAGTGTGGATTATTCCCAGCTCAGCTTCCAATAAATACCTGTGACCTCCGAGTGGGAGAGCCCCACGAGCGAGACAATAAATAACAATATTGCAGTTCCTATCGGCCTGTTTGGGAGTCGCTCTGGAATGTTGTGCTCAGTGCTAAGGAAAGGCCCTCCTTAGGCAGGGAGGGCCTCCAGCTCTTTGGGTTTCAGCAGCTTCTTGGCAGCGATGATGGTGTTCTTCATCAGCATGGCCACGGTCATGGGCCCCACGCCGCCGGGCACCGGGGTGATGTAACTCGCCTTCTTCCTCACCCCTGAGGGGAAAAGCGCGGCTTGAGGGCAGGGCAGGGCTCCCCAGCCCGAAACCACGCGGGTTCCGTAGGGATGAACGCTTCAGGAGCTGCGCCGGGTGGTCTGGGGTTGGTGAGGGGGGCGCGGCCTGGGCTGCCCGGCCTGGGTGGTCAAAGGGTGAATGGCAAAGGTGGGGAAAGCACCGAGCCAGGCCTAAAAGCAGCAAGAGCCGAAAGAGCAAAAGCCAGGCCTAAAAGTGCCAAAAAAGCGAGGCCTAAAAGTGCCAAAAAAGCGAGGCCTAAAAGTGCCAAAAAAGCGAGGCCTAAAAGTGCCAAAAAAGCGAGGCCTAAAAGTGCCAAAAAAGCGAGGCCTAAAAGTGCCAAAAAAGCGAGGCCTAAAAGTGCCAAAAAAGCGAGGCCTAAAAGTGCCAAAAAAGCGAGGCCTAAAAGCGCCAAAAAGCCAGCCCTGGGAGCCCCAAAAAGCCAGGCCTAAAAGCACAAAAAGTAAGGCCTAAAAGCACAAAAAGTGAGGCCTAAAAGCACAAAAAGTGAGGCCTAAAAGCACAAAAAGTGAGGCCTAAAAGCGCCAAAAAGCGAGGCCTAAAAGCGCCAAAAAGCCAGGCCTGGGAGCCCCAAAAAGCCAGGCCTAAAAGCACAAAAAGTAAGGCCTAAAAGCACAAAAAAGCCAGGCCTAAAAGCACCAAGCCAGGCCTAAACACACAAAGGTCTGAAAGCACCAAAAAGCTGAGCCTAAAAGTGCCAGAAAGCAGGGCTTGAAAGCACCAAGGCCTACAAGCACCAAAAAGCCAGGCCAAAAAGCTGGGCCCAAAAGTGCCAAGCCAGGCCTGCAAGCACAAAGATCCAAAAGAGCAAAAAGCCAGGCCTAAAAGCACAAAAAGTGAGGCCTAACAGCACCAAAAAGCCAGGCCCAAGAATGTCAAGCCAGGCCTAAAAGCAAAAAATTCTGGAAGCACCAAAACACCGAGCCTAAAAGCACCAAAAAGCCAGGCCTAAAAGTGCCAAGGCCAAAAAGTGCCAAAAAGCCAGGCCTAAAAGCACCAAAAGCCAGGCTTAATAGTAAAAAGGTCTGAAAGCACCAGAAAGCTGGGCCTAAATGTGTCAAAAAGCCAGGCCTAGAAGCACTAAGGTCTGAAAGCACCAAAAGCCAGGCCTGAAGGTATCAAGGCCAAAAAGCAGGGCCCAAAAGCACCAAAAAGCAGGGCCCAAAAGCACCAAAAAGCAGGGCCCAAAAGCTGATTTCTAGCATAGAAAGGTCAAATCCAAGACCAGCTGTGGGCTTTCCACGCACCCTCGGCAGTGGCCGCGATGAAGCCCCAACAATCTGAACGTTCTCTGTTTTGATTCCAGGAGGAGGTTCCAGGGTCCTGCTGGACATCCCAACCCTGCTGCAGCTCAGGGATGAGCGGGGCCAGGGAATATGAAGGGAATTTCTGCAGGGTTTTATTTAAGGCAGGGTTGGAGCAGAGGCACAGGTTCATGGAATATCCCGGGATATCCTCTGGTACATGGGACACCAAAAGAACCTAAGCTCAGTCCCACAAAGCAGGGCTTTGCCCCCTGTCCCCAGCACCCTCAGTGCCCCAGAGCAGAGCCTTTCCCTCACCTTCAAAATCCACGTCCCCAACCAGCCTGGACTTGGCCGTGACAGGATCCTGCACCCTGGTGATCCCCACATCGATCACTGCAGCTCCTTCCTTGATCATGTCAGCTGTGATCAGGTTGGGGATGCCTGGAAAAACACAGCCACAGCCTCAGGGCTGCTCCAGAGCCCCCCGATCCCCCTCACGCCATGTTCCAGCCCACCTGGGCCTTCCTGCCTCCCAAAACAATTGGATTGAAGAACCCTAAGGGTGTTTTCCAACCCCAGCGATCCTAAGAAATGCAAACCTCCCCACGGTGGCACAACCAGCTGCTGGTGTTCACCTCAGATACTTCACTTTCAAACAGGAAGAGGGGAAATTCAGGTTGGATTTATGGAAGGAATCCTTCCCTGGGAGGGTGGGGAGACCCTGGACGAAGGAGCTGTGGCTGCCCCTGGATCCCTGGCAGTGCCCAAGGCCAGGCTGGACAGGGCTTGGAACAACCTGATCTGGTAGAAAATGTCCAGGGGGTTCAAACAAAATGATCTCTAAGGTCCTTGCAGCCCAAACCATCCTGTAATTCCATGTTCCCACTGGAGATGTTCCCTGATAATCTCAGGGCACAGAACAGGAATCCTCCCCCGGGGAGTTCTGGCACAGCAGTCAGGACCACACCCCCTCCAAGGGGAAACCCTAAAACATTTGGGGTCTGTGGCTCTTTGTGGCACATCTTCCACCTGCCCCGAGGCAGGAGCAGAGCCCAAACCATCCTGTCCCAGCTGGGCACAGCTCTGGCTGCCCTGGGGCTGTGCCAGGGAGGGCTGGCACAGCTGCCTGGGGCTAACCCAGCCTTTCAGGGCGGGGTGAGTGTCTGGTCCTGCCTGATACCGGGGGAATCCAATCCCTGGCTTTATCTCAGTCTCCCTCTGCCCCACTCCCACCTCCATGTGGGAACTGCAGGCATGGAGTGAGAACTACCCTGCCGGTTTGCCTCGGTTCATAGGTATCGATTCTAGCTGAAAACGAGCAGGAATCCAAAAAAACAGTGATATCTGAGTTCTCACAAGTGGTGTTACTGCAAGGTGTTGGTCTGACTATAGGTAGCCAATGATGTTGTGGGGTGGTGAATTGGGAGCCAATGGATGTGTGACACGGATGTTAGAAATAATATAAATTATAAATACAAAAGAAATACAAATAGTATAAAAAAGAGGCCTTGGAAAATAAAAAGTAGTTTTTTTCTTTGAGCGGAAGCTGTTGTGGTAAGTTTTTATGTGTCGTGTCCATCTCCACACCTCCACAGCTCATGGCCATCCCGTCCTTTCCCACCACTGCTCAGCCTTCCAGCCCTTCCTTCCATCGCCAATTTCCAGCCCACATTTCCCCCCCAGGAGCTCCCCCCAACTCCTGCAGCCAAACAGGGCCCCCGAGGCAGCTCAGTTCCTGTGCCCAGGGTGAGTCTGGAGCACTGCAGGCTCCGAGGGGATCCCTGTGCCCTGCAGGAGCCTCAGCAGCTGCCCCTCAGCTCCAGGCAAGCAGGTGCCACTTTTTGGGACTCTTTTTTCCCTCCTCCTGACAAAAACCCAGGGCTGGGATGGACAGCAGAGGCTGCTGTTATCCCAGCAGGAGAGCTGAGCTGTGTGAGCAGCAGGCGACAGGGACTGGGGTGAGGCCAGGCTGGGGACAGGGCGCTGGGGGCTCTGCAGGGCTCCAGCCTCAGCCCTGGGCTCCTCCTCACCCTCAGAAGGAGCTGGGCTCAGCACTGGGAGCAGCACTGGGTTTGCTGGTGGCGCTGAACTGGGAGCAGCTGGCGGCTGCAGAGAGAGCTGGGCGGAGCAGAGAGGGACAGTCCCCAAAGCGGTGCAGCTGAACCCGGGAAGGGCAGGATTCTGCCCTGGGATGGGCACCCCTGCCTGTGTGGGTGGGCTGGGAGGGACAGGCTGGAGAGCAGCTGTGGGAAGGGCCTGGGGGCTGCTCCAGAGCCACCTGGATCGGAGTCAGCAGCACCTGGAGCCACGAGGGACAGCCCTGTCCTGGGGGGGACTGGGGACACATCCCTGTCCCGGGGGGTTCAGGGACACATCTCTGTCCCAGGGGATCGGGGACATCCCTGTCCTGGGGGGTTCAGGGCCAGCCCTGTCCTGGGGGGTACAGGGACATCCCTGTCCCGGGGGGTTCAGGGACACCCCTGTCCCGGGGGGTTCAGGGACACATCTCTGTCCCAGGGGATCGGGGACATCCCTGTCCTGGGGGGTTCAGGGACAGCCCTGTCCTGGGGGGTTCAGGGACACATCTCTGTCCCAGGGGATTGGGGACATCCCTGTCCTGGGGGGTTCAGGGACACATCCCTGTCCCAGGGGACTGGGGACATCCCTGTCCCGGGGGGATCGGGGACAGCCCTGTCCTGGGGGGTTCAGGGACAGCCCTGTCCTGGGGGGGATCGGGGACACATCTCTGTCCCAGGGGATTGGGGACATCCCTGTCCCGGGGGGTTCAGGGACATCTCTGTCCCGGGGGATCGGGGCCATCCCTGTCCTGGGGGGTTCAGGGACACATCCCTGTCCCAGGGGATCGGGGACATCCCTGTCCGGGGGGGTTCAGGGACATCGCTGTCCCGGGGGGAGAGAGTCCAAAGGAGGCCATGAGGGTGGGGAAGGGCCTGGAGGGGCCACACAAGGAGGGACTGAGGGCGCTTGGAATGTTGAGCTGGAGAAGACTGAGGGGAGACTGATCGCAGTTCAGCTTCCTGGGGAGGGGAGCAGAGGGACACCAAGCTGTGGGACAGGGACAGACCCAGGGAACAACTGGAGTGGTGTCAGGGAGATTCAGGTTGGATTTTGGGAAAGGTTCTTCCCCCAGAGGGTGCTGGGCACTGCCCAGGCTCCCCAGGGAATGGGCACAGCCCCACAGCTCCAGGAGCGTTGGGACAGCGCTCCCAGGGATGCACAGGGTGGGGTTTTGGGAAGTCCGTGCAGGCCCAGGGTGGGACTGGCTGATCCTGATGGGTCTCTCCCACACAAACACATTCCCTGACTCTCCATTCCTGCTGAGGATGGGATCAGGTGCTCTCTGCCAGGCGCTGTTTCCCTCCCAAAGGCAGAGCCCCAAACCAGGAACACCAAAAACACCAAAACCCCAGGAGACCCCGGCCCCCAGAGCCCCTCACCCACAGCCCTGCGAGCACAGACCCCACCAGGGAGACCCCAGGACATTCCACGGCAAGGATTCCCAGCAGGAACACCCCGAGCCCCCCTTACCTGCGGCTGCCACCACGATGTCGGCACGGATCGTGTGCTGCTTCAGCTGCTCCTTGGGCGTGTAGCGGTGCGAGATCGTCACCGTGGCGTCACCTGCGGGGACAAGGGGCTGCAATTCTCACCCAGCACCCAAATCCAGCCACTTCTTGGCATCCTCCCCTTCAAGGCCACCCCTGTGTTCCTCAGGAACCAACCCCAGGGACAGCCTGTGGAGGGAGAGGCAGGGATTTGGGATGGAGGGGGACAGGAGGTGCTCAAGGAAGCTCAGGGGGGACCTCTGGCTCCGTGACAGGAGGGGACAGCAGGGGGAGTTGGGCTCTGCTCCCAGGGAACAAGGGACAGGACGAGAGGAAACAGCCCTTAGCTGTGCCAGGGCAAGTTCAGTTTGGATATCAGGAAAAAATCCCTCGTGGAAAGGTTGTAAAGCATTGGAAGAGGCTGCCCAGGGAAATGGTGGAGTCCTCACCCCTGGAAGTGTTCAACCCACATGTGGATGTGGCACTTGGGGACGTGGGTCAGTGGTGGCCATGGCTGAGTCAGGGCTGGACTTGGTGACCTTGGAGACCTTTTCCAACCCGAACAATTCCACAACTCTACGACTGTGCAGAATTCTACGACTGTGCAGAATTATTTCACCCTGGGCCAGGCCCCTGACCAAGGAACTCCTGGGACTGCCTCGGGAGGCTAAAGAGGACATTTTTCAGGTTCTCCTCCAAGGCCACCCCGCTCTTACCTCCGGGGCGCTCGTGGCTGCCGTCGGTGTGCAGCAGCATCGCGATCGGCATCCCCACGTTCTTGGACCTGCCCGCCACCACCACGTTCCTGCCCAGCGTTGGGATGCCTGGGGGGACAGGAGCACACAGTCACACACTGTCCTGGGCTGGGAGGGGCCCACAGGAGCATCGATCCACCCCCAGGCCCTGCACAGACACCCCAAAATCCCACCCTGTGCATCCCTGGGAGCGCTGTCCAAATGCTCCTGGAGCTGTGGGCTCAGTGCCCAGCACCCACTGGGGGATGAACCCTTCATCCAACCTGAACCTCCCTGCCCCAGCACTGGAGGTGAGGCCACCCCAGCCCAGAGCAGAGCGGGACAATCCCTCCCTGGCCATGCTGTCCCTGATCCCCCCGGGACAGCGATGTGTCCCCAATCCCCTCGGGATGTCCCTGATGCCCCCAGGACAGGGATGTCCCCAATTCCCCCCAGAACAGGGATGTGTCCCCAATCCCCTCGGGATGTCCCTGATCCCCCCCAGGACAGGGAATGTGTCCCTGAACCCCTGGGACAGGGATGGCCCTGATCCCCTAGGACAGAGATGTGTCCCCAGTCCCCCCAGGACAGGGATGTCCCTCCTGGCTCCAGGTGCTGCTGACTCAGATCCAGGTGGCCCTGGACCAACTCCCCTTCCTGAGGCTGTGGAGGAGCCCAAGGCTGAGGCTGGAGCCCTGCAGAGCCCCCAGTGCTCTGTCCCCAGCCCAGCCTCACCCCAGTCCCTGCCACCCTTTGCTCCCAGCCCGTGAGCTCCCCCATCACACAGCACAATTCTCCAGCTGGGAATGGTTAAACCCAAGCTGGGATGGCACTGGGAATCAGCCAAAGCAAACAGCTCTCACCTGTTCTCTTGATGATCTCCCACACGCCCCAGGGCGTGGCGGGCAGCATGGAGTACTGGTCCAGGCACATGCGGCCCACGTTGATCACGTGGAAGCCGTCCACGTCCTTGTCCGGGCTCACGGCATTGCACACCTTGCGCTCGTCGATGTGCTCTGGGGAGGGCAGCCAAACCTCAGCTGGGCTGGCAGGCTGTGCAGCTCTGAGCCTGAGCTGGGACTGGGGTCCTGAGCCCCAGGATGGAGCCCTGACCCCAAACTGGCGCCCTGACCCCAAATTGGAGCCCTGACCCCAAGCCCTGAGCTGGAATTGTGACCCCAAGCTGGAGCCCTGACCCCAAGCCTTGAGCTGGAATTGTGACCCCAAACTGGAGCCCTGACCCCAAGCTGGAGCCCTGACCCCAAGCTGGAGCCCTGACCCCAAGCCCTGAGCTCCCAAACTGGAGCTCTTATCACAAACCTTGAGCTGGAATTGTGACCCCAAACTGGAACCCTGACCCCAAGCTGGAGCCCTGACCCCAAGCTTGACCTCTGACCCCAAGCTGGAGCCCTGACCCAAAGCCTGGAGCTGGAATTGTGACCCCAAACTGGATATCTGACCCCAAACCTGGAGCTTTTGGAGCTTTTTTTTCCAAACCTGGAATTGTGACCCCAAACTGGAGCCCTGACCCCGAGCCTGGAGCCCTGACCCCGAGCCTGGAGCTGGAATTGTGACCCCAAACTGGAGCTCTGACCCCAAGTCGTGAGCTGGAACTGTGACCCTGATCAGAGCTCTGACCCCAAGCCTTGAGCTGGAATTGTGACCCCAAACTGGAGCTGGAATTGTGACCCCAAACTGGAGCTGGAATTGTGACCCCAAAATGGAGCTGGAATTGTGACCCCAAAATGGAGCTGGAATTGTGACCCCAAAATGGAGCTGGAATTGTGACCCCAAGCCTGGAGCTGGAATTGTGACCCCAAGCCTGGAGCTGGAATTGTGACCCTGATCAGAGCTCTGACCCTGGAGCCCCTTCAGGTTTTGGGGGCCCAAAGCCCCCCAGCACTCCCAGCTCCCAGCTGACAGCCCCCAGCACTGGAAGGCACTGGAAGCACTCTGGAATCACAGCCCTGCTCACGCTGAGGGTATTTTTAGGCAGCCCCAAGGCCACCACCCAGCTCAAGCTCCCGGCTCGGGAAGTTGATCCTCCCAGCCCAGGAATAGATTCCGTGACTCCCAGAGACCGAACTCCTGCAGGCAGCTGGTGCTGAGGAGCTGGAGCAGGGCAGGATCGCCCTGACTGCCCCACCCCACACCTGGAAAGCTTTGTGGGAATGGAAGGGGGGAACTCAGCTGCTCACCAGGCAGGGGAAGCTGCACCAGCAGCCCATCCACGGCCGAATCGTTGTTGAGCTTGCCGATCAAATCCAGCAGCTCCTCCTCGGTGATGGAAGCTGGCCTGAGGATGGTCTCACTGCTGATCCCTGGAATTGTCAAATCCATGGCGTGAGTGAGGCACAAGAGAGAGACTTACCCGCTTTTTGTGGATTTAAAGTGCCCTGTGTCACTGCCTGACCAAATCTGGGAGCTGCACGCCAAGGATGGAGGAGTTTGTTCAGCTTCCAGGCTGGAGAGACATGCACAAGTCTTGGGATTCTTTGTTGAGGACAATTCTATGGGGCTGGTGCCCTGGGAAAGGCTGTTTGGGACCCTCCCAGTGCAGGGAGAAACCCAAGCAAAGGGTGCTACCATGAAAATAAACTACCTGTCCTGAGAGCCCTCTGGACACAGTAAAAAAGCAATGTTTGCCTCAAAACCTCAGCTCCAAAAGCAGCTTCAGCAGCACAGAACCCAAGTTAAAATGACACCATTTATGGCCCCCGACCCTGAGCAGGACCTTGGATTGCAACATGGGAAGGAGTCAGAGGCTGCTGAACAGGGGCTGTGTCCCAGGCACGCAAGGAAAGGAGGCCAAAAATCTCTTCCTGTGCTTTTTATGGCTCTGGGAAAGCTGCAAACCCCAATCTGAAAACCCCAATCTGAAAATCCCAATCACAGAGTTCAAGCTGCCCTGAAGGATCCAACAGATCACATTGACCAACCACCCCCCACTGGAACCAAGGCAGCCACGAGAACCCAAACTCCGGATGAAGGTGAAAAGCCAACAGGTGCACCCCAAAACGCTTCCAGCACGGAGGATTCCCAACTAAACGGCACTTTTTGGGAACGGAGCCGCAGACCTACCCACGTCCGCCGCCGCTTTGGTTTTGTTGAGCACGTAGGAGTGGCTGGCCGGGTTCTCCCCGACCAGCACCACGCTCAGGTGGGGTCTCTTGTTCCCCGCTGCCACCCACTGCTCCACCTCGTGCCGCGCTTCCTGCCGGATCTGCCGGGCCAGCTTCCTCCCCGAGATCACCACGGCGTCCCCTCTGCAACACGGAAAGTGTCACCGCAGCCCCGGGCGGGATGGAGCAGGGAAATCAAGGGGAAAGGCTCCTTCCCCTGAGCTCTGCAGGGGCTGTTTGCACCTTTGTGCTCCAGCGCATCCAGCAGCACATTTTAGGCTCTTTTACAGCATCAAAGCTGTGACCAAGGAGGCAGAATCAGAATATCCCGAGCTGGAAGTGACCCACTGGGATCATCCATCCAACCCCTGGCTCTACATCCCAAAATCCCACCCTGTGGCTGAGAGCATTGTCCAAACATTCCCTGAGCTCGGATAGCCTTGGGGCCATGCCCATTCCCCAGGGAGGAGCCCCACCACCCTCTGGGGGAGAACCTTTCCCAAATCCAACCTGAATTCCCCTGACCGTGGGGTCATTTTTTTCCCAAGAAAAAACAGGGAATACTCTTCTCTTTTCTCCGTTGGTTTCCTTTCCAGCTAAGATCCTCCAAGTTCCCATTTTTAGGAAGGCAGCGACCCAAGAAGACACAGCAGCTTCACCGCAAAGCACAGCTGACTCCAGAACAGTTTGTCAAGGTCTGTTCAGTCATCCTGGCTGGAGCAGCACGGGAGGCACCCAGGGCTGTTCTCAGTGACCCTCATCCCCCACAAATTCCTTGGCAAGGCTGTGGGGCCACCCAGCAGAGCACAGACCCTGCAGGAGCCAATCTCACCCCCTGCCCTGCTCGAGTCATCAGTTGTATCTCCAGGCTGTGGGAGCTGAACTGGGAGTGCTGGTTTCCCACCCCGACAGACTCCCAGCTCTCTCTAGAGCAGAGGGGACATTGGCCCTTCAAACCCTGTCCAAACAGCTCCTTGCACTGATTTCCAGGCTGAATCAGTACCAGGAATACCCCAGCACATTCCAGGCCGCAGCACATGGAAACACCTGCAGCGAGCTGGGAGGCCACAGCTGCCGGTGCCAGCTCAGAGCAGGCCCTGCCCACTCCCACACTGGAATTTTTCCCTTCAGGTACCACTGCAGTTCCAACTGGAACACCATTCCCATCCACTGATCCTTTTGTGAGAGGATTTCCCCTTCCAAAGTTCACTTCAAGGCTTCGCTATGGCATTAAGAGGTTCCTTCTGAGGGGCAGCTCCGATCTCTGCTCTCTGGGAGCAGGGACAGGGCCCAGGGAACAGCTGGAGCTGTGCCAGGGGGTTCAGGTTGGATTTTGGGAAAGGTTCTTCCCCCAGAGGGTGCTGGGCACTGCCCAGGCTCCCCAGGGAATGCTCCCGGCCCTGAGGCTGCCAGAGCTTCAGGAACGTTTGGACAGCACTCCTGGGTGGGATTTTGGGGTGTCTGAGCACGGCCAGGGGTTGGATTGATGATCCTGTGGGTCTCTTCCCACTCAGGGTATTCCATGATTTAAGTCTGGCCTTAAAAGCTCTCACGCCCAGCACTCACTTGCCTGATTTTCCTCACCTCCGAGCAGGCAGATGCTCCCCACAGCATTCCTGGCATGGCTGGGGCCTTCCCAAATCGCTGGAACCTGCCCATTTCTGGAGCAATCCCCAGCCCAACTGCATCACAACTCCAAAACCTACTCCACCTGCCCCAGGAATCCAGGGACAACTGACCCAAAACGCAGATTCCAACCCTCCCTGCACCATACCCAAGCTGAATTTGCTACACTTGCTCCTCAAAAATCCACCAGCTGCCTCATGGATGCATCTTCTCCTACCAGAATCCTGCATTCAGTCCAACAGTGCTCTTTTCTGACCTTCTCTAGCTACAATCCTGACACTCAGGCTCTGGGGACTATGGAAAAGCACCCCGAGAACTGCTCCAAAACTCACCGGCATCTTCCCCTGACACTGGGCTGCCCCGGGCTCCCAGAGAGATGCACCAGGAGCTCCCAGGGCGGCAAAGAGTGAGCTCGGAACACTGTTTGGAGCAGGGTGGGATGCTCGGGGGTCTCTGCCCCTCTCATCCCAGTGTGTGGGGAATGCTGGGGGCTCTCTGTCCCTGTCACACCAGGGAATGCTCGGGGATCTCTGTCCCTGTCACACCAGGGAATGCTCAGGGGTCTCTGTCCCTGTCACACCAGGGAATGCTCAGGGATCTCTGTCCCTGTCACACCAGGGAATGCTCAGGGGTCTCTGTCCCTGTCACACCAGGGAATGCTCAGGGGTCTCTGTCCCTGTCACACCAGGGAATGCTCGGGGATCTCTGTCCCACTCATGCCAGGGGATGATCAAGAAAGAGGGGGTGGTCTCCTTTCCTCTCACCCCGGGGGTCTCTGTCCCTCCCATTCTGGGAAATGGCTGAGCGGGGGGAGTCTCTGTCCCTCTCATCCCGGGGGATGCCCGGGGGGTCTCCGTCCCCCTCGCCCCAGGGAAGCCCCGGTGCGGGGAGGTCTCGGTCGCTCTCACTCCGGGGGATGCCCGGGTGAGTCTCCATCCCCCTAGCCCCAGGGGAGCCCCGGTGCGGGGAAGCCTCCATCCCCTCACGGCAGGGGAGCCCCGGTGGGGGGAGGTCTCGGTCTCTCCCTCCCCTCGCCCGGGGCAGCCCCACACTCCCACGCAAGGCGGGCGCGGGATTTCATCAGCCTGCAGCGCTCGGCGCGGCCGCTGGGGGCCCGCCCGGTCACCCCGGAACAGCGGCGGCGAAACGAGCCGCGACCCCGGCCCGGGGGGCGACCGAACCGGGCGGGACCTCCCCCCCCACAGCCCTCAGCGCGCCGGGACCGGGCGGAGCGACGCGGGCGCTGCTCCCGTCTCCCTCCCAACCATCCCCACACACCCCCCCGGGGTCCCGGGCCGTACCTGGCGGCGCTGAGGTGCAGGCGGCGGTCGCGGGGCTCCAGCGCGGCGCGGCCGAGGGCACGGAGGGGCCGGAGCGCGGCGGCCATGACCGGGCCGGAACCTCAGGGGCAGCAGGAGCGCTACTAAGGGAAACGCCGCTCCCCGCCCTTATATACCCCGCTAAGCCCCGCCCCCCGCGGCAGCCAATGGGGTTGCGCGCCAAAAATGATTGATTCGTTCCGCTCTCACCTTCCCGCGCCTCGGCCGCTCCGGGTCCTGACCTGGAAACTCCGTGTGTGACCTGGTCCTGACCTGGAAACTTTCTTTATCCCATAAAACAATAATATGAACACCGTCAGGGTGGGCATTTTGGGTAGCTGATGTCGCCTCCCGCAGCTCCCGCAGTGGGCGCAGGGTGGGACCGGGCACGGCCCCGGGACGGGGTTGGGGATCCTGGTGTTTATCGGGCGCTCAGGGAGGAGTAAAAACCTGGCCAGGTTTTGTACAGCACTGCCGTGACCTTGGGATCAAACTGCTATCTCGCCCTTCCCGGCTCCAGGGGCACGTGAGGTGACGCTGAGGGAAATGAACTCACGGGAGGTGGCTGAACTCCTTCTCCAGGGATCCCAAAGCACTTCCAGGGCATCCTTTACATCTGTGCAGGTGTTGGCTCCTTCTCCGTGACCTTCTTCCTTCTCCCGGGCGGATCCCCAGCGTGGGCAGCAGCTCCGGGGGATTCTGCCCCTCAGCCCCGCTCAGGTGAGAGCTCACCTGCAGAGCTGGGACCCCAACTGGAGGTGTGGAGCTGTCAGAGCAGGGCCAGAGGAGGCCACGGAGCTGCTCCAGGGCTGCAGCCCCTCTGGAGCCAGGCTGGGGGAGCTGGGGGTGTTCCCCTGGGGAGGAGAAGGCTCCAGGGAGAGCTCAGAGCCCTTGCTGTGCCTGAAGGGCTCCAGCAGAGCTGAGGGGGACTGCGAGCACCTGCAACTGGCAGCAGCTGGAGCTGGGACCACCCGGCTTGTGTGCATCTGAGAGGTTCAGCAGGTCTCTGAGTGCTTCTTCCTGAATGACAGGGGGGCTATTTTGCTCCCTGAGCCCATCCACCAGCTCAGGCCACTTGCCCTAAGGACAGCCTAGGTCTTCCTGATGAAAACTGAGGCAAAGAAGGTGTTAACTACCTCTGCCCTTTGCTCATCCTTACTTCCTAAATTCTCTCCCCCATCTAAGAAGGAATGGAGGTTGTCTTTGCTCCTCCTTTTGCCATTCACGTCTTCATAAAAATCGTTTTCATTCCTCTACACAGAAGTGAAGGCCAGATGAAGTTCTAATTGGGTTTGTGCCTCCCCAATTCTTTTCCTGTGCGATCTAGCCACACCTTTAAACCTTATTGCCTGAGTTACCTGACCCTCTTTCCAAAGGCGACACATCCTCTTTTTCTCCCTTAGTTCCTTCACAAGCTCCTTGCTCATCCAGGCCGTTCATCATCACCAACGGCTCATCTTTCAGCACGCAGGGACAGCCTGCTCCTGCACCGTCAAGATTATTTTACTGAAGTACGTCCACCCTTTCTGGACCCCTGTGTTTTTAAAGGCTGCTTCCCAAGGAACTTTGCCAATCAGCTTCTTGAAGAGGCCCAAGTCCGCCCTCCGCAAGCCCAGGGTGGAAGTTCTGTTGGTGTCCCTCCTTGTTTCACTGAATATTGAGAACTCTATTATTTCATAGCCACTGTGCCCCAGTTCCCCATCACATCTCCCACCAGCCCTTCTCTGTTCATAAACAGCAGGTCTAGAGAACCTCACTCCTGCTAGGCTCACTCACCAACTGGCACAAAAAGTATTCCTCCGTACACTCAAAGAACCTCCTCGACTGCCGCTTCTCCGCTGTGTTAAGTTCCCAGCAGATATCCAGCAGGTTAAAGTCTCACACAAGAACAAGGGCTGCTGATCTCGAAACATTTTCCAGCTGCTCAGAGAATAATTCAGCCATCTCTTCACCCTGCTTGGCTGCTCTAGAACAGAGTCCCACCAGCATGTCGGCCTTGTTGGCTTTCCCCGACTCTTACCCAGAGGAACTGGACCGCAGCGTCATTCGTCTCGACTTCTGTGGTGTCCAGATCCTCCCCAACATACAGAGCCAGCCCTCCACCTCCTGTCCCTCACCTGGCCAGGGAGAGGTCTCTTCTGAAGAGCGTGGAGCCACCCACTGCATTACTCCAGCCACGCAAGTCATCCCACCACGTTGCCGTGATGGCCACGGCCTCAGAGCTTTCCTGCTGAACCATGGTGGCGAGGTTTGACCCTGGCTAAATGCCAGGCACCTACGATGTCTGCTCTCTATGCTCTCTCCTGCCGCAGCTGTGCAGAGGAGAGGGAAAAAACAAACACAAACACACCGGAATCATGAGTTAAGTCCCTGATGGCAGGACGCACAGACAGAGGGCAAAAACAGGTAGAAAACTTAAAGTTGCAAAGTGATTTATTAACCTAATAGACTTGGAGGATAAATCAGAGGCAAAAATAAGCTCTTAGGACACCGTTTCTTCACTCACCCCCCTTCCCTCTTAAGGCACTGTTTCTCGGCTCACCCCCTCCCTCCTTCCAACCAACAGATCTGGGCCAGGGGCAAGGTATGTGGTTTCTCTTAGTCAGTCCATCACCACAAGTCTTCTGCTACAAACACTGTTTGTCTACTCACCCCTCTCCTTGTTAAAACACCATTTCTCAGCTCACCCCCTCCCTCCTTCCTTCTAACCAACAGCTCCAGGGTGGGGGCAGGGTATGGCGGTTTCCTTTGGTCAGGGTCAGTCCATCAGGGAGAAGAGTCCTCTACTTAGCCGTGGGGTCCCTCCCACGAGAGACAGTCCTCTGCGAACTTCTTTGGTATGGGTCCAATCTCATGAGCAGCAACCCACGCAAAATCTGCTGCTGTCTGAGATCCTTCTGTCCAGGTTGCAGAATTCCAAGCCGAGGCCAAGCTGTTTCCATCCCGGGAGCAAGGCCTTTCTCTCTCCTGCAAGGCTTTTGCAACTCTCAGTCTCTGCTGCGACTCCCACTGGATCACAGCTTCCTGCAGGCATCACCTGCTCCTCTGGCGTGGGCACCGCCCCACAGGCTGTGGGGAGTTCTGTGCACCCCCTGGACCCCATGGCCATCACCTCATGGACCCCATCGACCCCGTGGGCTGCAGGGGAACCACCTGCTTCCCCACGGTCTGTACCTCATGAACTCCATGGGCTGCAGGGGGACCGCCTGCTCCCCCATGGTCTTCACCACGGCTGGCAGAGGGTTTTCACCTCTGGCGCCTGGAGCACCTCCTTCCCCACCTTCTCCACTGACCTTGGTGCCTCCATGTTGTTTCCCTCACATATTTTTACCTCCTCCTCTTCCTCTGGCTAAAAAGAAGTGCGTGCTCACATTGTTTTGATTTCTTCTTAAATCTGTTTTCACAGAGGCGTAACTAACATCTCTAATTGGCCCAGGTTTGGCCAGCAGCATGTCCATCATCTTCAGAGCCATCAGAGATTGGCTCTGCTGGACATGGTGGAAACCTCCAGAATTTTTTAAACAGGACACACAGGAGCCATTTTTGAATCCCACCCTACTCACTGGCAAAAACTGGGCCAAATGAAACCACCGCAGGACTGCTTGGCACCAAGAGGTCTCTGTCCTTCTCACCCCTGTGGTGTCCCAGCTGAGATCACACGCCCGGCATGACATGGACAGAGACACCCCCCAAGAGCCCCAAGCATCCCCTGGTGCAAGAGGGACAGAAACCCCCAGGGAGAGAAGAATGGAGCCACCCTCAGGCACCGAGCGGCTTGAGAGGGACAGACACTCCCCCGCGAGTCCCCAGCTAGCAGAGAGATAGAGACAAGGCCGGGCCATCCGTGCTCCCCATCCCAGAAGAGGGCTGGGGCATCTTTATCATCTTGACTTTTGGGGGATTGGGGGTGGTCTCTGTCCTCCTCTGCCATGGGGAGGTGCAGGCCTTTGTGATTTGTTTGCATCGCAAATGACTCATTGGGAGAGCAAAGATCAGTCAAAGCATTTGATGTGTTGTTATGTTTGATTTCTGCCAATTTTATTGGTGCCCGGGGGATGCCCCGGGAGTGTCCGTCCTCCTCCGATTCTGTGGGGCCGCCGTGGTTTCCATCCTCGTTGTCACGGTGTTTCTCCATCCTCCTTAATTTGGCGAGCCGGGAGTGCTGTCCCACTCCCTCCGATTTCGGGGGGGCCCAGCGCAGGTACCCGAGAAGGGCAGGGGCGGGTGTTCCGCCGCGGGCGTCTGTTATTCTCGGCCCCGGGGAGGCTTCTCCGCCTGGGGCGTCCGTCGGCCTCGCCCCCCGGGGCGGCTGCTCCGCCTCGCTGGCGGCGTTTGTCGGCCTCGGCCCCCGGGGCGGCTGCTCCACCGGCGGTG
Source organism: Acanthornis magna (assembly GCA_036785705.1). Taxonomy (NCBI): domain Eukaryota; kingdom Metazoa; phylum Chordata; class Aves; order Passeriformes; family Acanthizidae; genus Acanthornis; species Acanthornis magna. The sequence goes on from JAWUZG010000353.1 coordinate 1,575,210, forward strand.
TCCGTCCGACCCCCTCCGATTTGGGGGGGCCAGCGCAGTTACCCGACAACGGCGGCGACAAGAGACACATCGGCGACAAAAAGAGGCGCATCGGCGCATCCCATCGGCGCATCCCAAACTCCCTCCCTCCCTCCCAACCTCAGACACACACAACAGCGCGTCCCGGGGCTGCATGCTGGCGGCGCTGAGGGCCAGGGGCGGTGCCGGGGCTCCAGCGCTGGGGGGATCCGAGGGCAAGGAGCTGCGCTCGTCTGTGGCCGCGCCGCTGCTCCAGGAACCGCTGCTCCCCAGGAACCGCTGCTCCCCAGGAACCGCTGCTCCCCAGGAACCGCTGCTCCCCAGCCACGGCTGCTCCCCAGGAACCGCTGCTCCCCAGGAACCGCTGCTCCAGGAACCGCTGCTCCAGGAACCGCTGCTCCCCAGGAACCGCTGCTCCCCAGGAACCGCTGCTCCCCAGGAACCGCTGCTCCAGGAACCGCTGCTCCCCAGCCACGGCTGCTCCCCAGGAACCGCTGCTCCCCAGCCACGGCTGCTCCGCCGGCGCCCGACCGAGTGAGCCGCCCCGCCACAGCCCTTTTATAGTCGACTCAAGCCCCGCCCCCTTTTTTTCAGCCAATGGGAGCTTAGCGATGACTATGGCGTGCAGGAGCTCCCGCTGTCGGCACACCGTGATGTGTGATGTCACAGAGAAGTGATGTGTGATGTCTCTGTGTGATGTCACCGAGAAGGGGCGGGGCAAGGACGAACCATCGATGGATCGGATTGCTCGGTCTGGAGGAGGTTTCCCGAGCTAATTAGGCTTTGCGGCGCTGATTGGCCTAATTCCCAGCTCTGAACCCCAATTCCCGGAGGAATTTTCGCGCTCCGGTCCTCGTGTCCCGGCGGGGCTGAGATCGCCGGGGATGCTGCGGGAGATGTCCCCCGTGTCCCCCCGTGAACAAAGCCGTGCCCACCCGTGTCCCAGTGTGTCCCCGTGTGTCCCCCCCGTGCCCCCACTCTTGTCCCTCTGTGTGCCCCCCCGTGCCCTCTCCGTGCCCACCCGTGCCCCTCGTTCCCACCCGTGTCCCCCCGTGTGTCCCCGTGTCCCCCCGTGCCCCACCCGTGCCCCCCCTTGAACAAAGCCGTGCCCACCCGTGTCCCCCTGTGTCCCTCCGTGTCCCCATCCGTAGCCCCCGTGTCCCCTCCATGTCCCCCCGTGCCCCCCCGTGTCCCCGTGTCCCCCCCGTGTCCCCCCGTGACCCCACCCGTGCCCTCCCTGTGCCCCCCCGTGTCCCCTCCATGTCCCCCCGTGTCCCCTCGTGCTCCCCCGTGTCCCCCCTTGAAGAAAGCTGTGTCCCCCCGTGTCCCTCCGTGCCCACCCGTGTCCTCCCGTGTCCCCCCGTCCCCCCCGTGTCCCCCCGTGACCCCACCCGTGCCCTCCCTGTGCCCCCCCGTGTCCCCATCCGTGTCCCTCGTGCCCACCCCGTGCTCACCCGTGTCCCCCCGTGTCCCCTCCATGTCCCCCCGTGTCCCCTCGTGCTCCCCCGTGTCCCCCCTTGAACAAAGCCTTGTCTCCCCGTGTCCCTCCGTGCCCACCCGTGTCCTCCCGTGTCCCCACCCGTCCCCCCCGTGTGTCCCCTGTGTGCCCCCCCGTGTCCCTCCCCGTGTCCCCCCGTGTGTCCCCCGTGCCCATCCTTGTCCCACCCCTGTCCCTCCTTGAACAAAGCCGTGCCCACCCGTGTTCCCCCGTGTCCCTGTGTGTCCCCCCGTACCCTCCCCGTGTCCCCCCGTGTCTCCCCCGTGACCCCACCCGTGCCCTCCCTGTGCCCCCCCGTGTCCCCATCCGTGTCTCTCGTGCCCACCCCGTGCTCACCCGTGTCCCCCCGTGTCCCCTCGTGCTCCCCCGTGTCTCCCTTGTCACCACTCGTGTCCCCCCAGTGCCCCCATCCGTGTATCCCGTGTCCCCCCCGTGTCCCTCCGTACCTACTCGTGTCCTCCCGTGTCCCTCCGTGCCCACCCGTGTCCCCCGTGTCCCCCCCGAACACAGCCGTGTCCCACCGCCGCCCGGCGTTGTCTCTCTGGGCTTGGGGACACAGGATCGGCACGGCAGCGACGTTAAGGGACACAGGAGGGGACAAGGAGGGGACACGGGACAGGCGGCGCGGCCTCAGCGGCGCTCAGGAGCCTCACTGGGGGGGCAGGGCCCTTATTTTGGGGGGGCAGGAGCCTCATTTTGGGGGCTCAGGACTCTCATTTTGGGGGCTCAGGACTCTCATTTTGGGGTTTCAGGACTCTCATTTTGGGGACTCAGGACCCTCATTTGGGGGGCTCCGGGCTCTCATTTTGGGGTTTCAGGACCCTAATTTTGGGGGCTCAGGACCCTCATTTTGGGGGGATTCAGGACCCTCATTTTGGGGGGGGCTCAGGACCCTCATTTTGGGGACTCAGGACTGTCATTTTGGGGGGGCTCAGGACCCTCATTTTGGGGGCTCAGGATCCTCATTTTGGGGGGCTCAGGACCCTCATTTTGGGGGGGCTCAGGACCCTCATTTTGGGGGCTCAGGACCCTCATTTTGGGGGGCTCAGGACTGTCATTTTGGGGCTCAGGACCCTCATTTTGGGGGCTCAGGACTCTCATTTGGGGGGCTCAGGACCCTCATTTTGGGGGGGCTCAGGACCCTCATTTTGGGGGCTCAGGACCCTCATTTTGGGGGACTCAGGACTGTCATTTTGGGGCTCAGGACCCTCATTTTGGGGGGGATTCAGGACCCTCATTTTGGGGGGGGCTCAGGACCCTCATTTTGGGGACTCAGGACTGTCATTTTGGGGGGGCTCAGGACCCTCATTTTGGGGGCTCAGGATCCTCATTTTGGGGGGCTCGGGACCCTCCCCTGATCGTTCCCCAATGGACGGCACGGGGAGGGGGCGTGGCCTCACTCCGGGGGCGTGGCTTCACGCCACGAACATAATCTTCTCGGGGGCGTGGCTTCACTCTGGGGGCGTGGCCTCGCCCCATGGGCGTTCCCTGCGCACTAGGGACCCGCCCCTGTCCTGGGGGCGTGGCCAGCCGAGGACACGCCCCCCTCGGCAGTGCCGGTAAGGGAAGGGAAGGGGCGGGGGGGGAGGGGGCGGCACCCGGGGGTCCCCACGGCCCGGGGGGGCTCGGGGGGTCCCCAAAACCTCCCCAAAACCCCCCAGGGCTCCCCCCGCGCCCGGGACGGGACCCTAAACAGGAGGGGTCCCCCAAAAACTCGGGGCCACGCCCCCGCCGCTCTCGGGGTCCCCCAGAACATTTGCCCCCCCCACAGTAACTTTTGGGGTCCCCCATAACTTTTGGGGTGTCCCAGAACTTTTGGGGTCCCCTATAATCTTTAGGGTGCCCCATGACCTTTGGGGTCCCCCTGGACGCTGAGGTTCCCCCCTGAAGCTCCCCCAAATCTCTGCTCACCCCCCCCCTCCCCTTTTGGGGTCCCCTCACCCTTTGGGGTCCCCCCGCCCTCCTGAGCCCCCCCCCAAACTTTCGGTTTCCGCCGATCTTTGGGGTCTCACCCTTTGGGACCCCCTGCCCACATTTGGGGTCTCCCCGCCCCCCCAACCCCCGCCCCCTGTCCCAGCGCGGGGGTCACTTTTGGGGCCGGAGGGGTTCCAATTTTGGGGTCCCCCCATACAATCGGCACCCACAGCTGGGAGCGAGACCCTCCCCTCAGTTTGGGGTCCCTGGGTGCTGCCCCCACCCCAAAATCGGGGGGCGGGAGGGGGTCCGGGACCCCCGACCCCGCTGGGGCTTCTCCGGGGTTGTGGGGGGCGGATTTGGGGTGAATTTGGGGCGGATTTGGGGTGGGTTTTGGGGCAAAATTTCGGGGGATTCGGGGGGTGTTTGGGGTGCCCCCTCCCCAAAAATGGGGGTGCGGAGGGAGTCCGGGACCCCCGACCCTGCTGGGGCTTCTGCGCCGATTTGGGGCGGCTTTGGGTCCCAATTTTTGGGGTTCCGGGAGGGGGGTGTGGTTGGGCTGTCCCCTTCCCCATCGGGACCCCAACCCCGCCGTGGCTTCTCCGCCGATTTGGGGCGGATTTGGGGTGGTTTCGGGGCGGATTTGAGTCCCGATTTTTGGGGTTCGGGGGTGTTCGGGGTGCCCCCTCCCCCCCGCGTTTCCTGCCCCCCCCGGCGGAAGCGGCGCGGGTGGCGCGGGTGACGCGGGGACAGTGACGCGCGTGGTGGCCCCGGGGTGGCCGAGCAGGTGCGGGGGAGGGCGCGGGGGCTGCGCGGGGAGACCCCAGCCCCAGCCGGGCGCGACCCCCGACCCTCCCCCGCCTCTTCCTTCCTCCTTCCTCCCCTCCCCTCCCCCTCCTCCCCTCCTCCTCCTCCCTCTCCTCCTCGGCCTTCCTCCTTCCCTCTCTCCTGCCGCGCCCTCCCCCCCTTCCTGCCGCTTCCTCGGCCCTTCCCTCTCTCCATTCCTCCCTCCCTCCTTCTCACCGTTCCTTCCTCCCCTCCTCTCCCTCCCTCCCTTCCTTCTCTCCCTCCCTCCTTCCCACGCTCTTTCCTCCCTCCCTCCCCCCATTTTCCTCCACCCTTCCTCCCCTCCCTCCCCTTTTCCTCCACCACTCCTTCTCTCCTCCATCTCCCCCTGCCTTCTTCCTCTCAACTTCCCTCCCTCCCTCTCTCCCTTCCTCGTCCATCCCTCCCTCCCTCCTCCTCCTCCTCTCCCCCTTCGCTCTCCTTCCCTCCTTCCCTCCTTTCCTCCTCCCTCCCTCTCTCCCGCTCCCCTTCCTCCCTTCCTCCTCCTCCTCCTCTTCCCTTCTCCCTCCCTCCCTCCCTCCTTCCTCCATCCTTCCTCTCCTCCATTCCTCCCTCCCTCCCGCCCTCCCTCCCCTCTTCCTCCCTCCCTCTCTCCCTTCTTCCTTCCTCCTCCTTCCCTCCCTCTCTCCTCCCTCCTTCCCTCCCTCCTTCATCCCTCTCTCCCTCCTTCCTCCATCTTTCCTCTCTCCCTCTCTCCTCCCTCCCTCCTCCATCCCTCTCTCCCTCCTCTCCTCCATTCCTCCCTCCCTCTCTCCTTTCTCTCTCCTTTCTCTCTCCTTTCCTCCCTCTCCCCTCCCTCTCCCCTCCCTCCCTCCCCGCACCCCCACCCACCCCTCTCCCTCTCCCCCAGGGCCTCCCCCCGCCATGGACACTCCTCCGGCCACTGCGGAGCCGCGGGGACTGACCCACGGAGCCGCAGGCACTGACCGCAGGGACTGACCCATGGAGCCCGAGACCCCCAGAGCGCCCCCCCAGGGACTGACCCATGGAGCCGGCCGGGACCCCCGGAGCCCCCCAGCCCCACCCCGGGCTGCGGGCAGTGCAGGATGCCATCGCCTTCTCGGGGGGAGGGGCCGAGACCCCCGTGCTGACCCCGGCACTGACCCCCGCGCTGACCCCAGCACTGACCCCCGCGCTGACCCCGGCACTGACCCCTGTGCTGAGCCCGGCACTGACCCCTGCCCTGACCCCCACCCTGACCACCACCCTGACCCCCACCCTGACCCCCACCCTGACCCCCACCCTGACCCCCACCCTGACCCCCGCACTGACCCCTGTGCTGAGCCCCACCCTGACCCCGGCGCTGAGCCCCACCCTGACCCCCACCCTGACCCCCGCACTGACCACTGCTTTGACCCCCGCCTTGACCGCTGCCCTGAGCCCTGCACTGACCCCTGTGCTGAGTCCCACCCTGACCCCCACCCTGACCCCTGCCCTGACCCCCACCCTGACCACCACCCTGACCCCTACCCTGACCCCTACCTTGACCACTGCCCTGAGCCCCACCCTGACCACCTCCCTGTCCCCCTCCCAGCCCCCCGCCCTGTCCCCCACCCTGACCCCCACCCTGACCCCTGCCCAGCCCCCCGGCCCAGCCCCCAACGTGTTCCTGGCCAGCCTGCTCCGTGCCCAGCTCTGCGTGCAGGAGCTCCAGGGAGCCCTCGAGGAGCAGCTGGACACCGGGGACCACCCCCAGGACACCAGGGACCACCCCCAGGACAGCCCAGGCCACCCCCGCTGGGACCCCCCAGGACACGAGGGACCACCCCCGACAGGACCCCCAGGACACCAGGGACCACCCCCGACAGGACCCCCAGGACAGCCCCGGCCGCCCCCATGCCCAGCCCGGGGGTCTGCAGCCCCTGGGTGGGGCTGGGAGGATCTCCCAGAAGGAACAAAGCCATGGATCTGTGTTTGAGGACATCTCCCGGGGGTCCATGGGTGGGGACATCCCACCCAAATCTGTGGATAAGAACATCCCACCCGTGTCCGTGACTGTGAGTGGGAGCACCTTCCAGGAGTGTCAAAGCCACAAATCCACGTTTGAGAGCATCTTCCACGTGTCCATGGGTGGGGACATCCCACCTGTGTCCATGGGTGGGGACATCCCACCCGTGTCCATGGCCATGGATGAGGACATTTTCCAGGTGTCCACAGATGGTTCCATCCCACCCGTGTCCATGGCCATGGATGGGAGCATCTTCCAGGAGCACCAATTCCATGGATCCACCTACAGGAGCATCTTCCAGGTGTCCACAGGTGGTCCCACCCCACCCAAGTCCATGGCCATGGATGAGACCATCCAACCCAAATCCACATCCATGAGTGGGAGCATCTTCCAGGAGGAGCAAGGCCGTGGATCCACATTTGAGGACATCCTCCAGGTGTCCATGGATGGGAACATCCCACCCAATTCCATGGATGAGAAATTCCCACCCAATTCCACACCCGCGTCTGGGAGCATCTTCCAGGAGCACCAAAGCCACGAATCCACATTGGAGAACATCCTCCATGTGTCCACGGATGGTTCCATCCCACCCAATCCCGCGGATGAGAACATCCCACATGTGTCCATGGCCATGGCCAGGAGCACCTTCCAGGAGCGTCAAAGCCACGAATCCACATTTGAGAGCATCTTCCAGGTGTCCATGGGTGGGGACATCCCACCCGTGTCCATGGCCATGGATGAGAACACCTTCCAGGTGTCCACAGATGGTTCCATCCCACCCAAATCCATATCCACGGGTGAGAACGTCCCCCCCCTGGCCAGGAGCATCTTCCAGGAGCACCAAAGCCATAAATCCACGTTTGAGGACATCCTCCACGTGTCCATAGATGGGCCCATCCCACCCAATCCCATGGATGAGAACTTCCCACCCAATTCCATGGCCATGGACGGGAGCATTTCCCAGGAGCACCAAAGCCACGAATCCACATTTGAGGACATCCTCCACGTGTCCATAGATGGGCCCATCCCACGCAATTCCATGGATAAGGACATCCCACCCAATCCCATGGATGAGAACTTCCCACCCAATTCCACGGCCGTGGCCGGGAACATTTCCCAGGAGCACCAAAACCACGAATCCACATTGGAGAACATCCTTCACGTATCCGTACATGGGCCCATCCCACCCCAGGCCATGGATGAGTCCATCCCACCCAATTCCACAGATGAGACCATCCCAGCCAGTTCCGCGGATGAGAACTTCCCACCCAATCCCACAGCCGTGGCCGGGAGCATTTTCCAGGAGCACCAAAGGCACAAATCCACGTTTGAGGACATCCTCCAGGTGTCCACGGAGGAGTCCATCCCACCCCAGGCCATTCCCATGGACAGGATCACCTTCCCTGAGGCCCAAGGCTTTGGGTTCACCTTCAGGAGCGTCACCCACGTGTCCATGGGTGGGGCCACCTCCCACGGCCACGTGACAATGGACGGGGCCACCTCACCCCACCCCATGGCCATGGATGAGGGAATCCTGCAGGAACAGGTGACAACGGACGGGGCCACCTCACCCAGTCCGGTGGCCATGGATGAGGGAATCCTGCAGGAACAGGTGACAATGGACAGGGCCACCTCACCCCACCCCATGGCCATGGATGAGGGAATCCTGCAGGAACAGGTGACAATGGACAGGGCCACCTCACCCCACCCCATGGCCATGGATGAGGGAATCCTGCAGGAACAGGTGACAATGGATGAGGCCACCTCACCCAGTCCGGTGGCCATGGATGAGAGAATCCTGCAGGAACAGGTGACAATGGATGAGGCCACCTCACCCAACCCTGTGGCCATGGATGAGGGAATCCTGCAGGAACAGGTGACAATGGACAGGGCCACCTCACCCAGTCCGGTGGCCGTGGGTAAGGGAATCCTGCAGGAACAGGTGACAGTGGATGGGGCCACCTCACCCAGTCCGGTGGCCGCAGCTGGGACTGACCTGTCCGAGTCCCATGAGCGTGTGCCGAGGGATGGGAGCATCATCGCCATGGATGGGGACATCTCATGGACCTCCGGGGATTTGGCCATCTCATCCTGGACCATCACCATGGATGGGGACATCTCATCCTGGACCATCGCCATGGATGGGGACATCTCACCCAAATCCATGGCCATGGATGGGGCCATTCCTTCAGAGAACATCCCCATGGATTCAGGGATCTCATCCGTGCCCGTGGGTGGCACCATCCCATCCAAATCCATGGCCATGGGTGGCACCATCCCATCCAAATCCATGGCCATGGGTGGCACCATCCCATCCAAATCCATGGCCATGGGTGGCACCATCTCTCCAGAGGACACTCCCACAGATTCAAGGATCTCACCCACACCCATGGGTGACACCATCTTGTCCCAGACCATGCCCGTGGGTGACACCGTCTCTCCAGAGCCCCTTCCCATGGATTCAGGGGTCTCATCCCAGACCACACCCATGGGTGGGACCACCTTGTCCAAACCCCTGACCACAGATGGGACCACCCCCCGAGAGCCCCAGGACCCCCAAACACAGCCAGGAGAAAAAGGAGAGTGACCACGAGCGTGATGATGGCAATGACCACGACCACGACAACGACAACAGTGACGATGACCGCGACAATGACGATGACCACGATGACAATGACGATGACCACGATGACGATGACAATGACAACGATGACGATGACAATGACAACGATGACAGCCAGAGCTGCTCCTCCCGAGAGGAGGATGATGATGATGATGATGATGAGGAGGAGGAGGAGCCTCATTTCCACACCAACCCTCTGTTCCTGCTGCCCCCGGGGGTGCCCCTGTACCGCCCCCACCGCGCCTGGGGGGGCAGCGGCAGGGACAGCGGGGGGGGACATCAAGGGTGACATCGGGCGTGACACCCCAGGAGCCCCCCAGGACATCGGGGGTGACGTCAGGGATGACGTCAGGGGTGATATCAGGGGTGATATTTGGGGTGACATCAGGGGTGACATCGGGGGTGGCATCCCAGGAGCCCCCCCGGACATTGGGGACATCGAGGGTGACCCCTGTGCTCCCCACAGTGTCACCCCCCACTGTCCCCCCCCCAGGACTCCCTGAGGACATCGGGGGTGACATCAAGGGTGACATTGGGGGTGACATCGAGGTTGACATCAGGGATGACATTCGGGGTGACATCAGGGGTGACATCGGGCGTGACACCCCAGAAACCCCCCAGGACATTGGGGGTGACATTGGGGGTGACATCGGGGGGGACAGTGGAGGTGACCCTCCTGCCCCCCACGGTGCCACCCCCGAGTGTCCCTCCCGGGGAAGAGCCCCCCAGGACATCGGGGGTGACATCAGAGGTGACGTTGGGGGTGACCCCTGTGCCCCCCATGGTGTCACCCCCCACTGTCCCCCCCCAGGAGCCCCCGAGGACATTGGGGACATCGCCGAGGCCAGGGGTGAGTGCGGCGGTTAATTTTGGGGGTTAGTTTTGGGGGTTAATTTGAGGGTTCATTTGGGGTTAATTTGGGGTTCATTTGGGGGTTACTTTGGGGGGGTTAATTTGGGGTTAATTTGAGGTTAATTTGGGGTTAATTTTGGGGTTCATTTGGGGTTAATTAGGGGTTAACGTGGGGTTGATTTGGGGATTCATTTGGGGTTCATTTGGGGTTCATTTTGGGTTCATTTTGGGGGTTAATTTGGAAGTTAATTTGGGGCTCATTTGGGGTTCATTTTGGAGTTAATTTGGTTGTTAATTTGAGGGTTAATTTGAGGTTAATTTGGGGTTAATTTGCGGTTCATTTGGGATTCATTTGGGGTTCATTTGGGGTTAATTTGGGGTTCATTTGGAGGTTAATTTTGGGGTTAATTTGGGGTTCATTTGGAGGTTAATTTTGGGGTTAATTTTGGGTTCATTTGGGGTTAATTTGGGGTAAATTTGGGGTTAATTTGGGGGTTCATTTGGGGTTCGTTTTGGGGGTTAATTTTGGGGTTAATTTGGGGAGGGGGCGCAGGTGCTGATGGGGACGCCCCTCCAATGTGCTCTCCTCCCGCAGGACCCCCGGAGCTCCGGGACCCCCCGGATTTGGGATTTGGGGACCCCCGGAGGGGCCCTGCATGGAGGGGGGGGCGGGACCCCCCAAAACCCCCCCTGGGAGGAGAGAGTGGGACCCCCGAGAGCCCCCGGGACCCCCAAAAATTGCCCCAAAGAGGGGGGGACAGAGCTCCCCAAAATCCCCCAGATTTACCCCAAAAACAGGAGCCCCAAAGCCCCCCGGATTTACCCCAAAAAGGGGGGGACGAAATTCCCCGAGATTTACCCCAAAAAAGGGGGAACAAAACCCCCCCAAATCCCCCCGATTTATCCCAAAAATGGGGGGACGGAACCTCCCCAGACCCCCAGGATTTGCCCCAAAAATTGGGCGACAAAACCCCCCCAAATCCCCCCGATTTACCCCAAAAAGGAGGGGACAAAATTCCCCAAGATTTACCCCAAAAAGGGGGGGACAAAGTCCCTCAAGACCCCCAAGAATTGCCCCAAAAAGGGGGGCACAGAACCCCCCAAAATCCCCCCCATTTACCCCAAAAACAGGAGCCTGAAACCCTCCCAGATTTGCCCCAAAAAGGGGGGCACAGTACCCCCCCGGACCCCCAAAAATTGCCCCAAAAATCTGGGGACAGACCTCCCCCAAATCCCCCCGATTTACCCCAAAAAGGAGGGGACAAAATTCCCCAGGAATTGCCCCAAAAAGGGAGGGACAAAACCCCCCAAAATTCCCCCGATTTACCCCCAAAACAGGAGCCCCAAACCCTCCCAGATTTGCCCCAAAAATTGGGGGGCAGAACCTCCCCAGACCCCCAAGATTTGCCCCAAAAATTCGGGGACAGACCTCCCCCAAATTCCCCAGACTTACCCCAAAAAGAGGGGGCCAGAACCCCCCCAGACCCCCAGGATTTGCCCCAAAAAGTGGGGGACAAAATTCCCCCAAATCCCCCCGATTTGCCCCAAAAAAAGGACCCTCAGAGCCCCCCAAATCTGCCCCAAAAAGGGGGGTCCACACCGCCCCCAAACCCCCCGGATTTGCCCCAAAAAAGAGGGGGGTCCCAGCCCCCCCCGACCCCCAAGGCCCCCCCGGATTGGCCCCAAAAATTGGGGTGCGAAACCCCCCCGGGTTTGCCCCCAAAAGGAGGGGGGCGCCAGACCCCCCGGAGCCCCCCAAAAACCCCTCTGAGCCCCCCCAAACCACCCCGGGACCCCCCCAAATTCCTCCAGGACCCCCCCAAAATACCCCTGAGCCCCCCCGGACCCCTGAGCCCCCCCAAATCCCCCCTGAGCCCCCCCAAAGCTCTTCAGGACCCCCCCAAATTCCTCCAGGATCCCCCCAAAATTCCCCTGAGTCCCCCCAAACCCACCCAGGACCCCCCCAAAATCCTCTGGGACCCCCCCAAAATGCCTCAGAAACCCCCGAAACCCCCCCAGGACCCCCCCAAAATCCCCCTGAGCCCCCCCAAAATACCTCAGAGCCCCCTCGGACCCCTGAGCCCCCCCAAGCCCACCCAGGACTCCCCCAAAACCCCTCTGAGCCCCCCCAAACCCACCCAAGACCCCCCCAAATTCCTCCAGGATCCCCCCAAACTCCCCCGGGACCACTCCAAAACCCCCCTGAGCCCCCCCGGCCCCCTGAGCTCCCCCAAAACTCCTCAGGACCCCCCCGAAATGCTCTGGGACCCCCCCAAAACTGCCCCGGGACCCCCTGAGCCCCCCCGTAACCCCTCTGAGCCCCCCCAAACCCACCCAGGACACCCCCAAATTCCTCCAGGATGCCCCCCGATCCCCCCAGGACCTCCCCAAAACCCCCCTGAGCCCCCCCAAAATGCCTCAGGACCCCCCCAGATCCCCCCAGGACCCCCCCAGATCCCCCCAGGACCCCCTGAGCCCCCCCATAACTCCTCTGAGCCCCTCCAAGCCCCCCCAGGACCCCCCCAAAATGCCTCAGGACCCCCCCAGATCCCCCCAGGACCCCCCCAAATTCCTCCAGGGCCTCCCCAAAATGCCTCAGGACCCCCCCAGCTCCCCCCAGGACCCCCCCAGCTCCCCCCCAGCGCCCCCCGGCCCCGAGCAGCTGCAGCCTCCCGAGATGTGCGCGGAGCCCCCGCGGGACCCCCCAGGGTGAGAGACCCCCCAGAGCCCCAAACTGCCCCTCCCCCATTCCCTCCCCCCCAAATTTCCCACCCCAAATCCCCATTTTCCCCCAAATCCCATTCTTTTTCCCCCAAATCCCATTTTTTTTACCAAAAATCCCATTCTTTTTCCCATTTTTTCCCAAAATCCCGGTTTTTAACCCCAAATCCCATTTTTCCCCCAAACCCCAATTTTTCCCCCAAATCCCAATTTTTTCTTTCTCAAAATCCCATTTTTAAATGCAAAGCCCCATGTTTTTAACCCAAATCCCATTTTTAAGCCCCAAATCCCCTGTTTTTAACCCAAAATCCCATTCTTTTCCCCATTTTTTCTTTCCCAAAATCCCATTTTCCCCCAAATCCCATTCTTTTTCCCCCAAATCCCATGTTTTTAACCAAAAATCCCATTCTTTTTCCCATTTTTTCCCAAAATCCCATTTTTAACCCCAAACCCCAATTTTTCCCCCAAATCCCATGTTTTTAACCCAAAATCCCAATTCTTTCTTTCCCAAAATCTCATTTTTAACCCCAAATCCCATTTTTAACCCCAAATCCCATTCTTTTTCCCATTTTTTCCCCCAAAATCCCATTTTTAAACCCGAATCCCATTTTTTCTTTCCCAAAATCCCATGTTTTTAACCCAAATCCCATTTTTTTCCCCCAAATCCTCATTCTTTCCCCCCAAATCTCATTTTTTTAACCCCAAACCCCAATTTTTCCCAAAACCCCAGTTTTTTAACCCCAAATCCCATTTTTCCCCAAATCCCATTCTCTTTCCCATTTTTTTAACCCCAAACCCCAATTTTTCCCCCAAATCCCATGTTTTTAACCCAAAATCCCAATTCTTTCTTTCCCAAAATCCCATTTTTAAATGCAAAACCCTGTGTTTTAACCCAAATCCCATTTTTAACCCCAAATCCCATTCTTTTTCCCATTTTTTCCCCCAAAACCCCATTTTTTAACCTGAATCCCATTTTTTCTTTCCCAAAATCCCATGTTTTTCCCCCAAATCCCATTTTTTAACCCCGAAATCCATTTTTTCCCCAAAATCCCATTTTTCCCCAAAATCCCATTTTTAACTCAAAATTCCATTCTTTTCCCCATTTTTTCTTTCCCAAACTCCCATGTTTTTAACCCCAAATTCCACTTTTTCTATCCCAAAATCCCATTTTTTAACCCCAAATCCCATTTTTCCCCAAAATCCCATTCTTTTCCCCATTTTTTCTTTCCCAAAATCCCATTTTTAAATGCAAACTCCCATGTTTTTAACCCAAATCCCATTTTTAAGCCCCAAATCCCATTTTTTCTTTCCCCAAATCCCGATTTTTAAACCCCAAATCCCATCTTTTTCCCCCAAATCCTCATTCTTTCCCCCAAATCCCATTTTTTAACCCCAAATCCCCTTTTTTCTTTCCCCAAATCCCATTTTTTAACCCCAAATCCCCTTTTTTCTTTCCCCAAATCCCATTTTTTTAACCCCAAACCCCAATTTTTCCCCCAAATCCCATGTTTTTAACCCAAAATCCCAATTCTTTCTTTCCCAAAATCCCATTTTTAAATGCGAAACCCCGTGTTTTAACCCAAATCCCATTTTTTAGCCCCAAAATCCATTTTTCCCCCCAAATCCCATTATTTTTCCCATTTTCCTCCCAAATCCCATTTTTTCTTTCCCCAAATCCCATTTTTTTAACCCCAAACCCCAATTTTTCCCAAAACCCCCATTTTTTAACCCCAAATCCCATGTTTTTCCCCCAAAATCCCATTTTTTAACCTGAATCCCATTTTTTCTTCCCCAAAATCCCATTCTTTTTCCCTTTTTTTTAACCTGAATCCCATTTTTTCTTCCCCAAAATCCCATTCTTTTTCCCGTTTTTTTCCCCAAACCCCATTTTTTTCCCCCAAACCCCAAATTTTTTCCCAAAATCCCATTTTTTTGCCCCAATCCACGCCCAGGGAGTCCCCGCAGGCTGTGGCTCAGCGCCTGTTCCGCCTGGACGGCGTCAGGAGATCGCAGGTGGCAGCGGTGCTGCGCAAAAAGTGAGGAAAATGGGAATTTTGGGGTGAAAAAAGGGGATTTTGGGAAAAAATGGGATTTGGGGTTAAAAAAATGGGATTTGGGGTAAAAAAATTGGAAAAAGAATGGGATTTTGGGAAAAAAATGGGATTTGGGGTAAAAAAATGGGATTTATGGGGTGGAAAATGTGATTTTGGGAATATCGCAGGTGGCGGCGGTGCTGCGCAAAAAGTGAGGAAAATGGGAATTTTGGGGTGAAAAAAGGGGATTTTGGGAAAAAATGGGATTTGGGGTTAAAAAAATGGGATTTGGGGTAAAAAAAATTGGAAAAAGAATGGGATTTTGGGAAAAAAATGGGATTTGGGGTAAAAAAATGGGATTTATGGGGTGGAAAATGTGATTTTGGGAATATCGCAGGTGGCGGCGGTGCTGCGCAAAAAGTGAGGAAAATGGGAATTTTGGGGTGAAAAAAGGGGATTTTGGGAAAAAATGGGATTTGGGGTTAAAAAATGGGGAATTTGGGTTAAAAAATGGGAAAAAGAATGGGATTTTGGGGGGAAAAATGGGATTTGGGGAATATCGCAGGTGGCGGCGGTGCTGCGCAAAAAGTGAGAGTTTGGGGGAAAAAATGGGGAATTTGGGAAAAAATGGGATTTGGGGTTAAAAAAATGGGATTTGGGGTAAAAAAATGGGACTTATGGGGTGGAAAATGTGATTTTGGGAATATTGCAGGTGGCGGCGGTGCTGCACAAAAAGTGAGGAAATATGGGATTTTGGGGGGGAAAAAGGGAATTTGGGGAAAAAATGGGAAAAACAATGGGATTCTGGGAAAAAAATGGGATTTGGGGTAAAAAAACTGGCATTTGGGAATACCGCAGGTGGCGGCGGTGCTGCGCAAGAAGTGAGGAAATGGGAATTTTTGGGGGAAAAAATGGGGATTTTGGGAAAAAATGGGATTTGGGGTTAAAAAAATGGGATTTGGGGTAAAAAAATTGGAAAAGAATGGGATTTTGGGGGGAAAAATGGGATTTGGGGAATATCGCAGGTGGCGGCGGTGCTGCGCAAAAAGTGAGAGTTTGGGGGAAAAAATGGGGAATTTGGGAAAAAATGGGATTTGGGGTAAAAAAATGGGATTTGGGGTAAAAAAATGGGATTTATGGGGTGGAAAATGTGATTTTGGGAATATTGCAGGTGGCGGCGGTGCTGCACAAAAAGTGAGGAAATATGGGATTTTGGGGGGGAAAAAGGGAATTTGGGGAAAAAATGGGAAAAACAATGGGATTCTGGGAAAAAAATGGGATTTGGGGTAAAAAAACTGGCATTTGGGAATACTGCAGGTGGCGGCGGTGCTGCGCAAGAAGTGAGGAAATGGGATTTTTTGGGGGGAAAAAATGGGATTTTGGGAAAAAATGGGATTTGGGGTAAAAAAATGGGATTTATGGGGTGGAAAATGTGATTTTGGGAATATTGCAGGTGGCGGCGGTGCTGCGCAAAAAGTGAGAAAAATGGGAATTTTTTGGGGTGAAAAAAGGGGATTTTGGGAAAAAATGGGATTTGGGGTTAAAAAAATGGGAAAAAGAATGGGATTTTGGGGGGAAAATGGGAATTTGGGGGGAAAAATGGGATTTGGGGAATATCGCAGGTGGTGGCAGTGCTGCGCAAAAAGTGAGAGTTTAGGGGAAAAAATGGGGAATTTGGGAAAAAATGGGATTTGGGGTTAAAAAAAATGGGATTTTGCGGTAAAAAAATGGGAAAAAGAATGGGATTTTGGGGGGAAAATGGGATTTGGGGTTAAAAAATGGGATTTTGGGGGAAAAACATGGGATTTTGGGGTGGAAAAAATGGGATTTTTGGGGGGAAAACAATGGGATTTTGGGTAAAAAAATGGGGAAAAGAAGGGGATTTTGGGGGGAAAAAATGGGATTTTGGGAAAGAAAAAAAAGGGATTTGGGGGGAAAAATGGGATTTTGGGAATATCGCAGGTGGCGGCGGTGCTGCACAAAAAGTGAGGAAATATGGGATTTTGGGGGGAAAAAATGGGATTTTGGGCAAAAAAATGGGAAAAACAATGGGATTTTGGGGGAAAAATGGGATTTGGGGTTAAAAAAAAACTGGCATTTGGGAATACCGCAGGTGGCGGCGGTGCTGCGCAAAAAGTGAGGAAATGGGAATTTTTGGGGGGAAAAAATGGGAATTTGGGAAAAAATGGGATTTGGGGTTAAAAAAATGGGGAATTTGGGTTAAAAAAATGGGATTTGGGGTCAAAAAATGGGGAAAAAAATGGGATTTGGGGTTAAAAAATGGGATTTTGGGCAAATCGCAGGTGGCGGCGGTGCTGCGCAAAAAGTGAGGAATACGGGAATTTTTGGGCGGAAAAATGGGAATTTGGATTAAAAAATGGGATTTTGGGAAAAATGGGGAATTTGGGTTAAAAAAATGGGATTTTTGGGGGGAAATGTGATTTTGGGAATATCGCAGGTGGCGGCGGTGCTGCGCAAAAAGTGAGAAAATGGGAATTTTTTGGGGGCGAAAAAAGGGGATTTTGGGAAAAAATGGGATTTGGGTTAAAAAATGGGAAAAAGAATGGGATTTTGGGTTAAAAACATGGGATTTTGGGGTGGAAAAAATGGGATTTTTGGGGGGAAAACAATGGGATTTTGGGTTAAAGAAATGGGAAAAAGAATGGGATTTGGGGTTAAAAAATGGGATTTTGGGGTGGAAAAAATGGGATTTCGGGAAAGAAAAAATGGGATTTTGGGAAAAAATGGAATGTTGGGAATATCGCAGGTGGCGGCAGTGCTGCGCAAAAAGTCAGAAATACAGGAATTTGGGGGGAAAAATGGGATTTTGGGTTAAAAAAATGGGAAAAGGAATGGGATTTGGGTTAAAAAAATGGGGAATTTGGGTTAAAAAAATGAGATTTTGGGCAAATCGCAGGTGGCGGTGCTGCGCAAAAAGTGAGGAAATGGGGAAAAATGGGGAATTTGGGAAAAAATGGGATTTGGGGTTAAAAAAAATGGGATTTTGCGGTAAAAAAATGGGAAAAAGAATGGGATTTTGGGAGGAAAATGGGATTTGGGGTTAAAAAATGGGATTTTGGGGGAAAAACATGGGATTTTGGGGTGGAAAAAATGGGATTTTTGGGGGGAAAACAATGGGATTTTGGGTAAAAAAATGGGGAAAAGAAGGGGATTTTGGGGGGAAAAAATGGGATTTTGGGAAAGAAAAAAAGGGATTTGGGGGGAAAAATGGGATTTTGGGAATATCGCAGGTGGCGGCGGTGCTGCACAAAAAGTGAGGAAATATGGGATTTTGGGGGGAAAAAATGGGATTTTGGGCAAAAAAATGGGAAAAACAATGGGATTTTGGGGGAAAAATGGGATTTGGGGTTAAAAAAAAACTGGCATTTGGGAATACCGCAGGTGGCGGCGGTGCTGCGCAAAAAGTGAGGAAATGGGAATTTTTGGGGGGAAAAAATGGGAATTTGGGAAAAAATGGGATTTTGGGTTAAAATGGGGAATTTGTGTTAAAAAAATGGGATTTGGGGAAAATGGGATTTTGGGAATATCGCAGGTGGCGGCGGTGCTGCGCAAAAAGTGAGAAAATGGGAATTTTTTGGGGGCGAAAAAAGGGGATTTTGGGAAAAAATGGGATTTGGGTTAAAAAATGGGAAAAAGAATGGGATTTTGGGTTAAAAACATGGGATTTTGGGGTGGAAAAAATGGGATTTTTGGGGGGAAAACAATGGGATTTTGGGTAAAAAAAAGGGAAAAAGAATGGGATTTGGGGTTAAAAAATGGGATTTTGGGAAAAATAGGGAATTTGGGTTAAAAAAATGAGATTTTGGAAATATCGCAGGTGGCGGCGGTGCTGCGCAAGAAGTGAGAAATACGGGATTTTTTGGGGGGGAAAAATGGGATTTGGGGAAAAATGGGGAATTTGGGAAAAATGGGGCTTGGGTTAAAAAAATGGGATTTGGGAAAAATGAGATTTTGGGCAAATCACAGGTGGCAGCGGTGTTGTGCAAAAAGTGAGGGAATGGGGAAAAATGGGGAATTTGGGGTAAAAAATGGGATTTTTGGGGGGAAAATGGGATTTTGGGAATATCGCAGGTGGCGGCGGTGCTGCGCAAGAAGTGAGGAAACGGGAATTTTGGGGGGAAAAATGGGAATTTGGGGAAAAATGGGATTTGGGGTTAAAAAAATGGGAAAAAGAATGGGATTTTGGGGGAAAAAATGGGATTTGGGGGAAACAAAAATGGGATTTGGGGTAAAAAAATGTGATTTTGGGAATATCGCAGGTGGCGGCGGTGCTGCGCAAAAAGTGAGGAAACGGGAATTTTGGGGGGAAAAATGGGAATTTGGGGAAAAATGGGATTTGGGGTTAAAAAAATGGGAAAAAGAATGGGATTTTGGGGGAAAAAATGGGATTTGGGGGAAACAAAAATGGGATTTGGGGTAAAAAAATGTGATTTTGGGAATATCGCAGGTGGCGGCAGTGCTGCGCAAAAAGTGAGAAATACGGGAATTTGGGGAGAAAAATGGGAATTTGGGTTAAAAAAATGGGATTTTGGGGTGGAAAAAATGGGATTTTGGGAAAAAATGGGATTTTGGGAAAAAATGGGATTTGGGAAAAATGGAATGTTGGGAATATCGCAGGTGGCAGCACTGCTGCGCAAAAAGTGCGAGTTTCGGGGGAGAAATGGGGAATTTGGGAAAAAATGGGGAATTTGGGGGAAAATGGGATTTTGGGGGAAAATGGGAAATTTTGGGAAAATCGCAGGTGGTGGCAGTGCTGCACAAAAAGATAATATGGGATTTTTTTGGGGAAAACAGGGATTTGGGGA
Organism: Acanthornis magna; assembly: GCA_036785705.1. Classification (NCBI taxonomy): domain Eukaryota; kingdom Metazoa; phylum Chordata; class Aves; order Passeriformes; family Acanthizidae; genus Acanthornis; species Acanthornis magna. The sequence continues at coordinate 1,594,489 of JAWUZG010000353.1, forward strand.
AAAATGGAATTTTGGAAAAAAATTTCGGGAAAGAAAAAAGGGATTTTGGGGGGAAATGGGATTTTGGGCAAATCACAAGTGGTGACGGTGCTGCGCAAAAAGTCAGAAAAAATGGGATTTTGGGGGGAAAAAATGGGATTTGGGGGAAAATGGGGAATTGAGAAAGAAAAAAGGGATTTTTGGGGGAAAAATGGGGAATTTGGGAAAAATGGGGAATTTTGGGCAAATCGCAGGTGGTGGCGGTGCTGCGCAAAAAGTGAGGGAATATGGGATTTTGGGGAAAAATGGGGAATTTGAGGGAAATGGGAAATTTTGGGGGGAAAAATGGGGAATTTGGGAAAAATGGGAAATTTTGGGAAATCGCAGGTGGTGGCAGTGCTGCGCAAAAAGATAATATGGGATTTTTGGGGGGGAAAATGGGATTTTGGGAAAAATGGGGGTTTGGGGAAATGGGATTTTGGGAAAAAATGGAATTTTGGGAAAAAATCAGGGATTTGGGAAAAAATGGGGAATTTTGGGCAAATTGCAGGTGGCTGCAGTGCTGCGCAAAAAATGAGAGTTTGGGGGGAAAATTGAGATTTTGGGAAAAAAAATGGGATTTTGGGGGAGAAATGGGGAATTTGTGGGGAAAAGTGAGATTTTGGGGGGCAAAAAGGGATTTTTGGGGGAAAATGGGATTTTGGGAAAGAATGGGGTTTGGGGGGAAAATGGAAATTTGGGAAAAAAATGGGATTTTGGGAAAGAAAAAATGGGATTTTGGGAAAGAAAAAATGGGATTTGGGGAAAAAATGGGATTTTGGGGTAGAAAAATGAGGATTTTTGGGGGAAAAAAAGGGTATTTTGTGGGAAAAATGGGATTGGGGAAATGCGAATTTTGGGGGGAAATGGGAAATGTGGGAAAAATGAAATTTTGGGGAAAAGGTTGGATTTTGGGGGGAAAATGGGAAATTTATGGGGAAAAAAGGGATTTTGGGGGGGGGAAATGGGGATTTGGGAAAATTGGGATTTTGGGGGAAAAATTGGGATTTTGGGGAAGAAAATGGGAAATTTATGGGGGAGAAAGGGATTTTGGGGGGGGGGAAATGGGGATTTGGGGGAAAATGGGAAATTTGGGAAAATTGGGATTTTGGGAAAGGGAAAGGGATTGTGGTGGGGGAAAATGGGGATTTTTTTGGGAAAAAAGGGGGAATTTTGGGAAAGAAAAATTGGGATTTGGGGAGAGGGGAAAATGGAAATTTGCGGGGGAATGGAATTTTGGGGAAAAGAATGGGATTTGGGGAAAAAATGGGATTTGGGGGAAAAAGGGGATTTGGGGGGAAATGGGTTTTTTGTGGGAAAATGGAGATTTTTTTGGGGGAAAAAGGGATTTTGGGAAAGAAAAAATGGGATTTTGGGAAAAATGGGAATTTGAGGAAAAAACGGGGTTTTGTGGGGGAAAAATGGATTTTGGGAAAAACTGTGGTTTGGGAAGAAAAAAATGGATTTGGGGAAAAATGGGAAATTTGGGAAAAAAGGGATTCGGGGGAAAAATGGGTTTGGAGGGGAAATGGGAAATTTGGGAAAAATGGGATTTTGGGAAAGAAAAAATGGGATTTTGTGGGGCAAATGGGATTGGGGGAGGGAAATGGGATTTGGGGGAAAATTGGGATTTTGGTGGGAGAAATGGAGATTTTTTGGGGGAAGAAAGGGGATTTGTGGGGGGAAGGGATTGGGGGAAATGGGAAATTTGGGAAAAATGGGATTTTGGGGAAAAAATGGGATTTTGGGGAGAAAATGGGATTTTTGGGGAAAAAAGGATTTTGGGGTGGAAAAATGGGGATGGGGATGGAAATTTGGGGGGGAAAGAGGATTTATTGGGAAAAAGTGGGACTTTGGGAAAAAAAGTGATTTTGGGAAAAATGGGGAATTTGGGGGGGAAATGGGATTTTTGGGGGAAATGGAAATTTGGAGGGAGAAATGGGATTTTGGGGGAAACAAAAATGGGATTTTGGGGGAAACAAAAATGGGATTTTGGCGGGGAAATGGGAATTTGGGAAAAAATGGAATTTGGGGAAAAATGGGATTGGGGGAAAATGGGGATTTTTTTGGGAAAAAGGGATTTTGGGAAAGAAAAAATGGGATTGGAGGGGAAATGGAAATTTGGGGGGGAAAGGATTTTGGGGAAAAGAATGGGATTGGGGGAGAAAAAGGGATTTTGGGAAAGGAAAAAATGGGATTTGGGGAAAAAATGGGATTTTGGGGGGAAAAAGAATGGGATTCTGGGAGGGAAATGGGGATTTGGGGAAAAAGGATTTTGGGGGAAAATTGGGATTTTGGGGGAAAATTGGGATTTTGGGGGGAAATGGGATTTTGGGGGAAATTGGATTTGAGATTTGGGGCGGAAAAATGAGGATTTTTTGGGAGGAGAAACAAAGATTTGGGGCTAAAAAAACCAGGAATTTTCTTGAGAATTGCAGATTTGGGGCAGAAAAATGAGGATTTTTGGGGGGAAATTGAGGAATTTTTTAGGAATTGTGGATTTGGGGTGGGAGTTGTGGATTTTGGGTGGGAGTTGTGGATTTTGGGGTGGGAGTTGTGGATTTTGGGGTGGGAATTGTGGATTTTTTTAGGAATTGTGGATTTGGGGTGGGAGTTGTGGATTTTTTTAGGAATTGTGGATTTTGGGGTGGGAGTTGTGGATTTTGGGGTGGAATTGTGGATTTGGGGTCAGGAGCTGTCCCCAAGTTGTCATTTCTGTCCCCAAATTGTCATTTCTGTCCCCAAATTGTCATTCCTGTCCCCAAGTTGTGATCTCTGTCCCAAGTTGTGATCTCTGTCCCCAAATTGTCATTCCTGTCCCAAATTGTCATTCCTGTCCCCAAATTGTCATTCCTGTCCCCAAATTGTGATCTCTGTCCCCAAGTTGTCATTCCTGTCCCCAAGTTGTCATTTCTGTCCCCAAATTGTCATTCCTGTCCCCAAGTTGTGATCTCTGTCCCCAAATTGTCATTCCTGTCCCCAAATTGTCATTCCTGTCCCCAAATTGTCATTTCTGTCCCCAAATTGTGATCTCTGTCCCCAAATTGTGATCTCTGTCCCCAAATTGTCATTCCTGTCCCCAAATTGTCATTTCTGTCCCCAAATTGTGATCTCTGTCCCCAAATTGTGATCTCTGTCCCCAAATTGCCATTCCTGTCCCCAAATTGTCATTCCTGTCCCCAAATTGCCATTCCTGTCCCCAAGTTGTCATTCCTGTCCCCAAATTGTCATTCCTGTCCCCAAATTGTCATTTCTGTCCCAAATTGTGATCTCTGTCCCCAAATTGTGATCTCTGTCCCCAAATTGCCATTCCTGTCCCCAAATTGTCATTCCTGTCCCCAAATTGCCATTCCTGTCCCAAGTTGTCATTCCTGTCCCCAAATTGTCATTCCTGTCCCAAATTGTCATTCCTGTCCCCAGCACTGAGTTCAGCTCCAGGGTGGCTCAGGAGTACCTGAGGCTCTTCCACTTCCAGGGCATGAGCCTCGAGCAGGCGCTCAGGTGAGCATTTGGGGAATTTGGGGGATTTTTGGGGAATTTTGGGGATTTTTTTGGGGAATTTTGGGGATTTTGGGGGAATTTTGGGGATTTTGGGGGAATTTGGGATTTTTGGGGAATTTTGGGGAACTTTCAGGGATTTTTTTGGAATTTTTGGGGATTTTTTGGGGGAATTTTTTGGAATTTGGGGTGAATTTCTGGGAATTTTGGGGATTTTGGGGATTTTTGGGGAATTTTGGGGGATTTTTGTGATTTTTTGGAAATTTTTGTGATTTTTTGGGGAAATTTTTGTGATTTTTTTTGAATTCTTTTGTGATTTTTTTTTAATTCTTTTGTGATTTTTTTGGAATTCTTTTGTGATTTTTTGGGGGAAATTTTGTGATTTTTTTGGGGAATTTTTTGGGGAATTTTTTGGGAAATTTTTGTGATTTTTTGGGGAATTTTTGTGATGTTTTGGGAAATTTTTGTGATTTTTTTCGGAAATGTTTGTGATTTTTTTAAAATTCTTTTGTGATTTTTTTAAAATTCTTTTGTGATTTTTTTGGAATTCTTTTGTGATTTTTCGGGGAAATTTTTGTGATTTTTTGGGGAATTTTTGGGAAATTTTTTGGGAAATTTTTGTGATTTTTTGGGGAAATTTTTGTGATGTTTCGGGAAATTTTTGTGATTTTTTTCGGGAAATTTTTGTGATTTTTTCCGGGAAATTTTTGGTGATTTTTTTTTTAATTCTTTTGTGATTTTTTTGGAAATTTTCGTGATTTTTTGGGAATTCTTTTGTGATTTTTTTTTTTTTTAATTCTTTTGTGATTTTTTGGAAATTTTGTGATTTTTTTGGAAATTTTTGTGATTTTTTGGGGAAATTTTTGTGATTTTTTTTAAATTGTGATTTTTTGGGGGAAATTTTTGTGATTTTTTTGGAAATTTTTGTGACTTTTTGGGAAATTTTTGTGATTTTTTTGGAAACTTGTGATTTTTCGGAATTCTTTTGTGATTTTTTTGGAATTTTTGTGATTTTTTGGAATTCTTTTGTGATTTTTTTGGAAATTTTTGTGATTTTTTGGGGGAAATTTTTGTGATTTTTTTTTAATTCTTTTGTGATTTTTTTAGGAATTTTTTGTGATTTTTTGGGGAAATTTTTGTGATTTTTTGGGGAATTCTTTTGTGATTTTTTGGGGGAATTTTTTGGGAAATTTTTTGGGAAATTTTGTGATTTTTTGGGAAATTTTTGTGATTTTTTCCGGGAAATTTTGTGATTTTTTTTTAATTCTTTTGTGATTTTTTTGGAAATTTTCGTGATTTTTGGGAATTCTTTTGTGATTTTTTTTTTTTAATTCTTTTGTGATTTTTTGGAAATTTTTGTGATTTTTTTGGAAATTTTTGTGATTTTTTGGGGAAATTTTGTGATTTTTTTAAATTGTGATTTTTTGGGGGAAATTTTTGTGATTTTTTTGGAAATTTTGTGACTTTTTGGAAATTTTGTGATTTTTTTGGAAACTTGTGATTTTTTCGGAATTCTTTTGTGATTTTTTTGGAATTTTTTGTGATTTTTTTGGAATTCTTTTGTGATTTTTTTGGAATTTTTTGTGATTTTTTGGGGAAATTTTTGTGATTTTTTTTTTGAAATTTTTGTGATTTTTTTTGAATTCTTTTGTGATTTTTTTAGGAATTTTTTGTGATTTTTTTGGGAAATTTTTGTGATTTTTTTGGAATTCTTTTGTGATTTTTTTTTGAAATTTTTGTGATTTTTGGGGGATTTTTTGGAGATGTTTCGGAGGGTTTTGGGAATTCTTGGGCCTTTGGAGAGAATTTTTGGGATTCTGGGTTGATTTGGGGAGGTTTGGAGTGGATTTTTAGGGGATTTTGGGGAATTTTGGGGAATTTTGGGGAATTTTTTTGGATTTTTTTGGAATTTGGGGTGAATTTATGGGATTTTGGGAATTTTGGGGAATTTTGGGAAGTTTTGGGAAATTTTTGGAGAATTTATGGGATTTGGGGGAATTTTGGGGGAATTTTGATCGAATTTTGGGGAATTTTGGGGAGAATGTTGGCGGAATTTTGGGAGAATTTTAGGTGAATTTTTGGGGAAGTTTTGGGGAATTTTGGCAGATTTTGGCCAAATTTTGGTGGAATTTTGGGAGAATTTTGGTGGAATTTGGGGGAATTTTGGGAGAATTTTAGGAGAATTTTGGGGGAGTTTTGGGAGAATTTGGGTGGAATTTGGCTGAATTTTGGCAAAATTATGGGGGAATTTTGGAAGAAATTTTGGGGAATTTTGGTGGAATTTTGGGAGATTTTAGCAGAATTTGGGGGAATTTTGGGAGAATTTTGGCAGAATTTTCAGAAAATTTTGGGGAATTTTGGGGGAATTGTTGGGATTTTGGGATTTCCCCGCCTGAGCCTCTCGGGGCAGTTTTTGGGGTCGTTTTTGGGGTAATTTTTGGGGTTATTTTTGGGGTCTCAGGCAGTTCCCGCAGGCCCTGGTGCTGTCAGGTGAATATTTTGGGATTTCGGTGGAATTTTGGTGGAATTTTTGGGAATTTTGACAGAATTTCAGTGGAATTTCGGTGGAATTTTTGGGATTTCCCCCCCTGACCCTTTTGGGGTCATTTTTGGGGTCATTTTTGGGTCTCAGGCAGTTCCCGCAGGCCCTGGTGCTGTCAGGTGAATATTTGGGGATTTTTGTGGAATTTAAGTGGAATTTTGGCTGAATTTTATGGGAATTTTGTGGGAATTGTTGAGATTTTGGGATTTCCCCCCCGACCCTTTTGGGGTAATTTTTGGGGTAATTTTTGGGAGTTTTTGGGGTGCAGGCAGTTCCTGCAGGCCCTGGTGCTGTTGGGATGAATATTTTGGGATTTTTGTGGAATTTTGGCAGAATTTTGGTGGAATTTTGGTGGAATATTTGGGATTTCCCCCCCTGACCCTTTTGGGGTGATTTTTGGGGTCATTTTTGGGGTCTCAGGCAGTTCCCGCAGGCGCTGGTGCTGTCAGGTGAATATTTGGGGATTTTGGTGGAATTTTTGGGAATTTTGACAGAATTTTGGCAGAATTTTGGTGGAATTTTAGTGGAATTTTTGGGATTTCCCCCTCTGACCCTCTCGGGGTGGTTTTTGGGGTCATTTTTGGGGTGGTTTTTGGGGCACAGGCAGTTCCTGCAGGCGCTGGTGCTGTCAGGTGAATATTTTGGGATTTTTGTGGAATTTTTGGGAATTTTGACAGAATTTTGGCAGAATTTTGGTCGAATTTTTGGAATTTTTGGGATTTCCCCCCCCCCGAGCCTTTTGGGGTAATTTTTGGGATTGTTTTTGGGGTCTCAGGAGGTTCCTGCAGGCACTGGTGCTGTCAGGTGAATATTTTGGGATTTTGGTGGAATTTCGGCTGAATTTCGGTAGAATTTCGGTGGAATTTTTGGGAATGCAGCCCCCTGACGCTTTTGGGGTGATTTTTGGGGTAATTTTGGGGTTGTTTTTGGGGTCTCAGGCAGTTCCTGCAGGCGCTGGTGCTGTCGGGAGAGACTCAGGAGCGCGAGAGAGTTCTGGGGCATTTCTCCAGGAGGTTCCACTGCTGCAACCCCACAGCGTTCCCGAGTGCCGGTGAGACCCCAAATCCACCCCAAATCCACCCCAAATCCATCCTAAAACCCAAATCCAACCCCACGGCGTTCCCCAGTGCCGGTGAGACCCCAAATCCACCCCAAATCCATCCCAAATCCATCCCAAATCCATCCCAAACCCCACGGCGTTCCCCAGTGCCGGTGAGACCCCAAATCCACCCCAAATCCACCCCAAATCCATCCTAAAACCCAAATCCAACCCCACGGCGTTCCCCAGTGCCGGTGAGACCCCAAACTGACCCTAAAACTGACCCTAAAACCCCAAATCCATCCTAAAACTGACCCTAAATACACCCTGAACCCCAACCCAACCCCACAGCGTTCCCGAGTGCCGGTGAGACCCCAAACTGACCCTAAAACCCCAAAACTGACCCTAAAACCCCAAATCCATCCTAAAACTGACCCTAAATACACCCTGAACCCCAATCCAACCCCACGGCGTTCCCGAGTGCCGGTGAGACCCAAAACTGACCCTAAATCCACCCCAAATCCACCCCAAATCCATCCTAAAACCCAAATCCAACCCCACGGCGTTCCCCAGTGCCGGTGAGACCCCAAACTGACCCTAAAACCCCAAAACTGACCCCAAATCCACCCCAAATCCATCCCAAACCCCACGGCATTCCCGAGTGCCGGTGAGACCCCAAAACTGACCCTAAAACCCCAAAACTGACCCTAAAACCCCAAAACTGACCCTAAAACTGACCCTAAAAACCCAAAACTGACCCCAAATCCATCCCAAATCCATCCCAAACCCCAACCCAACCCCACAGCGTTCCCGAGTGCTGGTGAGACCCAAAACTGACCCTAAAACTGACCCTAAAAACCCAAATCCATCCTAAACACACCCTGAACCCCAACCCAACCCCACGGCGTTCCCCAGTGCCGGTGAGACCCCAAATCCACCCCAAAACTGACCCTAAAACCCCAAAACTGACCCCAAATCCATCCCAAATCCATCCCAAACTGACCCTAAATACACCCCAAACCCCAAATCCATCCCAACCCAACCCCACGGCGTTCCTGAGCTCTGGTGAGACCCCAAAGCTGACCCTAAACTGACCCCAAATCCACCCCAAATCCATCCCAAACCACAACCCAACCCCATGGCCTTCCCCAGTGCCGGTGAGACCCCAAATCCACCCCAAAACTGACCCTAAATACACCCCAAACCCTAACCCAACCCCATGGCGTTCCTGAGCTCTGGTGAGACCCCAAAGCTGACCCTAAACTGACCCCAGACTCCAAATCCACCCCAAAACTGACCCCAAACCTCAAATCCACCCCAAAACCAACCCCAAATCCACCCCGAATCCCCTTTACCCCCTCCTTTTTTGGGGTTCAGGGGTGGGGGATCTCATTTGGGATTTTGGGACCCCCTAAATCCTCAAATCCCCAAATCCCCAATTCCCCTAAATCCCAATCCCCAAATCCCAAATCCCCAAAATCCCAAATCCCCTAAATTCCCAAAATCCCAATCCCCAAACCCCAAACCCCAAATCCCCAAAATCCCAAACCCCAAACTCCAAACCCCAAATCCCAAACCCCAAATCCCGAACCCCAACCCCAAATCCCAAACCCCAAATCCCAAGCCCCAAATCCCAAACCCCACACTCCAAATCCGAAATCCCAAACCCCAAACCCAAAATCCCCAAATCCCCAAATCCCCAAATCAAAAATCCCCAAACTCCAAACCCCAAATCCCAAACCTCAAATCCCAAACCCCAAATCCCAAATCCCAAACCCCACACTCCAAATCCCAAATCCCAAATCTCAAACTCTAAATCCCCTAAATCCCAAATCCCCCAAACCCCAAATCCCAAACCCCAAATCCAAATCTCCAAATCCCAAATCCCAAACCCCAAATCCCAAACCCCAAACCCCAAACTCCAAATCCCCGAAATCCCTAACCCCAAATCCCCAATCCCCAAACCCCAAATCCCAAACCCCACACTCCAAATCCAAAATCCCAAACCCCAAACCCCAAACCCCCAATCCCCAAACCCAAAATCCCCAAATCCCCAAATCCCAAATCCCAAATCCCAAACTCTAAATCCCCTAAATCCCAAATACCCCAAACCCCAAAATCCCCAAATCCCCAAATCCCCAAATCAAAAATCCCCAAACTCCAAACCCCAAATCCCAAACCCCAAATCCCAAACCCCACACTCCAAATCCCAAATCCCAAATCTCAAACTCTAAATCCCCTAAATCCCAAATCCCCCAAACCCCAAATCCTCAAACCCCAAATCCTCTAAACCCCAAATCCCAAACCCCAAATCCTCTAAACCCCAAATCCCCAAAACCCCAAATCTCCAAACCCCAAACCCCAAAATCCCCAATCCCCAAACCCCAAATCCCAAACCCCACACTCCAAATCCAAAATCCCAAACCCCAAACCCCCAATCCCCAAACCCAAAATCCCCAAATCCCCAAATCCCAAATCCCAAATCCCAAACTCTAAATCCCCTAAATCCCAAATACCCCAAACCCCAAATCCCAAACCCCAAATCCCAATCTCCAAATCCCAAACCCCAAATCCCAAAATCCCAAATCCCCTAAACAAACCCAAAATCCCAAACCCCAAATCCCAAACCCCAAATCCTCTAAACCCCAAATCCCAAACCCCAAATCCTCTAAACCCCAAATCCCAAACCCCAAATCCCCTAAACAAACCCCAAACCCCAAACCCCAACCCCGATCCCGATTGCAGACGCCGTTCACGCTCTCACCTGTGCTCTGCTGCTGCTCAACACCGACCTGCACGGCCAGGTGAGGGGACCCCAAAAACCCCAAAATACCCAAAAAACACCCCAAAAATAACCCCAAAAATATCCCAAAAATAACCCCAAAATCACCTCAAAAATACGCCAAAAACACCCCAAAAATAACCTCAAAATCCACCCCAAAATCCCCCAAAAAACCCCAAAATTGCCCCAAAATTCCCCAAATCCACCCCGAAATTTGGGGAATGATTTGGGGTTTGGGGGAGGATTTGGGGTTTTTGGGGAGTGGATTTGGGATTTTTGGGGAATGATTTAGGGTTTTTAGGGTCGATTTGGGGTTTTTGGGGTCGGGGAGGGGCAGTTTGGGGTATTTTGCACTCCGGGGTGGTTTTGGGGCACATTTGGGGTAATTTGGGGTGGATTTGGGGTGGGTGAGATTCAGGGGAGCCCTTTTGGGGCTTCCCCCATTTTTGGGGTGGGTTTTGGGATGGATTTGGGGTGGATTTTGGGGGTTTTTTTCGGGTGTTTTTGGGGCGGATTTGGGGTGGATTTGGGGTGGATTTGGGGTGCGTTTTGGAATGGATTTGGGGTGGGTTTTGGGGGTTTTTTGGGGATGGATTTGGGGTGGTTTGGGGTGGATTTTCGGGTGGTTTGGGGTGGATTTTGGGGGTTTTTTTCGGGTGTTTTTGGGGCGGATTTGGGGTGGATTTGGGGTGGATTTTGGGGGTTTTTTTGGGTGTTTTTGGGGCGGATTTGGGGTGGATTTGGGGTGCGTTTTGGGATGGATTTGGGATGGTTTTGGGGGTTTTTTGGAGATGGATTTGGGGTGGTTTGGGGTGGATTTTGGGGTTTTTTTGGGGTGGATTTGGGGTGGTTTTGGGGTGGTTTTGGGGCGGATTCAGTGGCAGATTTTGGGGTGGATTTCGGGAGTTTTTTGGGGTGGATTTGGGGTGGTTTGGTGTTTTTTTGGGGGGTGATTTTGGGTTTGTTCTGGGATAGTTTGGGGGTAATTTTGGGGTTTTTTGGGGTGGTTTGGAGTGGATTTTGGGATTTTTTGGGGGGTTTTTTGGGGTGGTTTTGGGGTGGTTTCAGTGGCAGATTCTGGGGTTGCTCTGGGGTGGATTTTGGGGTTTTTTTGGGGTGGATTTGGGGTTGCTCTGGAATAGTTTGGGGGTGATTTTGGGGTGAGGTTTGGGGTGGATTTGGGGTGATTTTGGGGTTTTTTGTGGGTGATTTTGGGGTGATTTTAGTGGCAGATTTTGGGCTGGTTTTTGGATGTTTTGGGGAGTTTTTGGGGTTTTTTGGGGGGTGTTTTTGGGGTGATTTTGGAGTGGTTTTGGGGTGGCTTTGGGGTTTTTTTGGGGTGATTTTGGGGTGGATTTTGGGGCGGATTTGGCATGGTTTTGATTTTTCTGGGGGTTTTTTTGGGCTAATTTTTGGGGTGGATTTGGGGTATTTTTGGGGAGTTTTTGGGGTGATTTTTGAGGTAATTCTGAGGCATTTTTGGGGTGATTTTGAGGCAATTTGGGGTGGCTTTTAGGGTGGATTTTGGGGTGATTTCAGGGAGCCCGTGGGGTGTTTTTGGGGTGTTTTTGGTGAGCATTTTGGGTGATTTTGTGTTGTTTTTGGGGTGTTTTGGCGGTGGTTTTGGGGCTTTTTTGGGGCGGTTTGGGGGAGATTTTGGGGTTATTTGGGGGCATTTTTGGGGTTATTATTTCGGGTTGTTTTGGGAGCGATTTCGGGTGGATTTGGGGTTATTTTGGGGTGGGTTTAGGTGGTTTTTTGGGTGTTTTTGGGGTTGTTTTGTGGTGATTTCAGGGTAAGTTTGATGTGTTTTTGGGGAGTTTTTGGGATGATTTTTGGGGTAATTCCGGGGCATTTTTGGGTTGTCTTCGGGGTGATTTCGGGGTGGATTTAGGGTGTTTTTTGGGGTTTTTTTGGGGTGATCTTGTGGTGGATTTGGGGTTATTTTGGGGCATTTTTGGGGTGTTTCCGGGGTAATTTCTGGGTATTTTTGGGTTGGTTTTGGGTTGTTTTGGGGGTGATTTTGGGGTATTTTTGGGATGGTTTTGGGGAGTCTTTGGGGTGTTTCCAAGGCAATTTGGGGCTTATTTTGAGGTGGATTTGGGATGTTTTTTGGGGAGATTTTGGGGTGGATTTGGGGTGATTTTGGGGTGTTTTTGGGATTTTTTTGGGTTGTTTTCGGGGTGGATTTGGGGTGATTTTGGGGTGTTTTTGGGATTTTTTTGGGTTGTTTTCGGGGTATTTTCGGGGTGATTTGGGGGTGGATTTCGGGTGTTTCGGGATGTTTTTTGGGGAGTTTTTGGGGCAATTCCAGGGCATTTTTGGGGCTGTTTTTGGGGTGATTTCAGGGTGATTTGGGGATGTTTTTGGGTTGTTTCTGGGGTATTTTCAGGGTGGTTTTGGGATTTTTTTGGGTCGTTTTTGGGCTGTTTTCGGGGTGCTATCAGGGTGTTTTTGGGGTGGTTTTTGGGGAGTTTTTAGGGTAATTTCAGGGCATTTTTGGAGTTGTTTTTGGGTTGATTTCAGGGTGATTTGGGGGTGGTTTTTTGTTTTTTTTTTTTTTTTGTAATTTTGG